>CM053791.1:67723648-68263648 GCA_028749045.1 Cupressus sempervirens
GTTTATATCTCATATTGATGTCTCCATGTAAAAAAGTTTTGAATTGATCTTTGGCGTTATTGTGAAAAACGAAGAGAGACTATGTATAGTGAGACACTATGTATATTGTATGGGGGAGAATCATGCAAAATGAGAAAACGTATATAGCAAAGGAAAATTGTGTAGATATGTTGTATACTACACTGTATATACTTACAAAGACAAATTTTGAAAAATCTCAAAATAGTATACCCTACTGAGCTAGTATCACATGGTGATGTATATAAGTTTTGGCTAATAAGTGTTTTTCTCACTAATGCCAAAGGGAGAGATTGTTGACATATTAGTCAATTTTTTTTATTAGTGAGAACACATATTCATATTTTTTATGGCTACCAAGCTCATTAAACAGTCTACAGTGTTTGCTATGTAATTCAGTAGCCACCAAATTCTACAATTGCTATCGTGTCTTTTGGACTAATTCTAGTGGCCACTAAGCATTCTAGTGGTTACCAAGGGAATTTAGTTAGTGTGAAATGAAATAGTTCAAACTAAGCACTCTAGTGGTTACTGAGCTTTGTAGTTTCTACCAAGTTTACAATTCATGGAATATAAAGCTAGTGTTAACTGAGCTGTATAATGATTACTGTTTATTGAGTGATTCATTTTATGAAAAATGACATAGTATTTACTGAGTCACCACTGCAAACCAAGTTTGAGACTACTTTGAGGTGATTAGTATGGACCAAGCTTCTACTTCTACTAAGTGCATGATGATGCTAAGTAATGATAGTATTCACCAAGTATTAGAACTTCACCAAGTTAGTCTTCAGAAAATGAGTGTCTTCATATGGGCAAAATTTATAATATTGCTATTAACTTGTATGATGGCCGACTTTGTAATTTTGTAAATTGGATTGGTATATATGTAATGTATTCTATCACATCTATTGTGTGTGTGTGAGAGAGATAATGAACATGTAAGAATGCAAATGTGATCAAGTAGTAGATAAATTATATATTGAAAGCCATATCAGAAAGGAGTAGTAGAGACATATCCATCACAAAAGGTGATTAGTACTTCAAAGAATCTCTATCAACAATTCATTTGTAAGTCAAAGATCTACTATTTCATTCTAATAGGTGAACCAATCCAAATCTTTTAGCAAGGTAGACTTAACAGTCTTTCTCAAAATCTCTTTACTAAGTGCATACTTTATTGTGTGTTTGTAAAACCTCTAAGAAGGTGGACCTAGTAGTCCTAATTGCTCCTAACAGGGAAGATCATCAGAATTGATCATTGTAAGCCTTAATAGGAAAAATTTATGTTGTAGTATTGAATTTTTGTGGGTATCATCCCCACCCCAATTTTACTTTCTATTTGGAAGATTTCTAGGTCACCAAATTATTGTGTTCAAGTGCTATGAATGTTTTATGTTTTTAGTTTCTCATGCATGCAATTAGATCAATAAATGATAATTGGTATATTACTATAAAGTACTAAATTTGATAAATTTTTAGAGGTTAATGATTCACCCCTACCCTCTCACTAACCTAACATAGTCTTGAATATTTCCAACAGTGTTGACTCATATTAGGTAAGGGATATTAATACCAGGTACAGTACTATAGGTTATGTATTTACTATTGGTGGGACAATAGTGGATTGGATTTCTCGATTATAGAAGGTTATTCCTTTGTCCACTACAAAGGTAGAGTATATTTTTACTATAGAGATATGGCTTCAATTCTTCATATAATACTTGGGACACCCACATATAGACAATTATTTATTGAAAAATAGCTAAAGTGCCATTCATTTTTTAAATAAATCTTCTCTACATTCAAAGACAAAGAATGTGTAATTGTGGTACCATTTCATTTGGTCATTTTTGGATGATGGATAGTTAAAGCTAGAGAAGATATTTATAGATGATAATCCATCAGATATGTTTACCAAGTCATTAAAAAGGGAGAAGGGTATTTGCAAGAACATGGTCAGCCAAACTATGGACCTAAGTGGTAGTGAAAAACCAAAAAATCAAGGTTATGTTAACTTGATGCATAATTTTAGAGTAGTTATGGGTTTTATATCAAAAATTCATAAGAAAAGGATCTATAGGAAATTGAATTTAGTCTCTAAACTACTAGGCATTATTTAGAGAGAAAATTATTTGATTTGTCAAAAAAATTTATTTTAATGTGGTACTACAAAATTTCAAGGCAAAAATAAAAAGTAGGTGTATGTCTGTCTACCTTAATCAAAATAAAATGATGATACTTTTTAATATAATTATAGATATAAAAATTAGAGTCATGCTCAGTTGTGATGCATATTTTTGGATATTTGTATTCCAAATATATAATTAACTATGAATATTCTACTATAAATTTTTCAAAATAAAAAATCCTCCCATGTCTAAGCACCTTAACTAATTGAAAACTTTATAAAATTATTTTTTCCTTTTTTTTTCTTGTCCCTGGCAAAGCATAGAATGTGATGCAATGTTTGGATTTCAAAAATGTTATAAAATTTGAAAGTTATAGTTATTTTTCAATCAATATGTCACTCGATAGTTTACAAACATAATCATTAAAAATTAACTAATAAATACTTATCAAATTCATAATTTGATAGAAACTATAACGTTGGAATCTTGACTGTTATCAAAAAACCCTTTTTAGCTAATTGAATTTGGATGAAAAAAATATTGTTAGATGGCTACTTGAAGTCTAAATGTTATAGAAACATGTCTCAAACACATTTTTTGAGTTGACCAAAGAGGTTTGGTAAATACCAAGCCTAATCGGGTACCCGATCCTAGATTAGGTACCCAAAATTGTTAGGAATAAGGTGTCTCAACCTTGTATAATTCCTATTCTTATTATTATTTTTTTTGTAAAAACTATTTTTGCAAATAATATGTAAATGTGAGTGTACATGTCTAGTTGGCATGTTGATCACTTACATGTGTCGGCATCTTGAAGTGTGTGAAGGAGATCATGGCTGAAATGGTTATGATAGATTCCTATGATGCGTAAGAGCTATTTAAGGAATGAGCTATGACAGTTGTAAGAGCATCCTATGACATGAGGCCTATTTGGGCACCCAAGAATGAGTGGTTGGTGTGTGTAAGAGAATATGCCAAAAATAGGTTGGTATGACAGATTCCCTTACACTTCTCTTGTGACCGCTAATTTTGGTGAATTCTATGACAAGCTATCATTGCCTATTCAAGGGATGGATGCCCTTTTCTTGGTATTGAATGTACATGTGGCATTGTGTATGGTTCTTGGTGGTTGAGCCATGAAAAATGCCCAACTCCTTTGTGGGCATTTTGTTGGGTCTTAAGATGTTCATAAAAGGAGTATTGCATGTCGTAAATAAATAGAGAGAGGAAGAGGAGAGTGTGCAAGTATTGAAGTGTTTCTGGAGTCTTCTATTGTTGCTATTGAACTTACATTGCAAGTTTATTGTAACCTTGTGTTGAAGATAATACATTGTGCAGGTTCTGGAGGGGCGGGGTTGTTTTACCGAAAGGTTTTTCCCCATCGAAAAATCTTTGTGTTATGTGTTTCTTTCTCTATCTATTTTATGTATGTATGGTTGGCTGCAATATTGTTGTTTACATGATATTGAATCTATAAGTGTAGAAGATTTTAATAGGATTTGCACCATACTTTCCTTATGAGATTAGTGTAGGAAGCTGTTTTCGCACCTGAGTTTCCTTACAAGTGGTATCAGAGCTTGATCAACTTTTGATCCTAGTTGTTGGGTAGGATTTCTTTTTTGAGCTAATCTCAAGTTGAGTGGGAGTCTTGTGCAGAGCATCCTGAATCTTATTTACAGATTAATATGGTGAGTTCATCATATGGAAGAATGGAGGTGGAGAAATTTAATGGCACTAATTTTGAGTTGTGGAAACTCAAGATGGAAGACATGTTGGAAGACCGTGACCTATGGGAAGTGACTACAACTGCTAAAACACCAACAACTATAGCTCAAGTAGATTGGGATATCAAAGACCATAGAGCTAAGGGTCTCATAAGACTCTATTTAACCGATGCAGTCCTTCTAACTGTTCTAGATGAGAAACCCACATATAGTTTGTGGGAGAGACTTGGGGCCGTGTATCAAGCCAAATCTTTGGTGAACAAGTTGTTCCTGAGGAAGAAGCTATATTCTCTAAAAATGAAGGAAGGTGGATCCTTAATGGATCATTTAAACGCATTAATCTGCTGGTTGCACAGTTGACATCAGCTGGTGTCAAGTTAGAGGAGGAGGATCGTTGCTACACACTTTTGTGTTCTTTACTGGATTCATGGGACCATCTTGTGATGGCTCTCAGAAGCACATTAGTCACCTTCAAAATGGATGATGTGGTGTCTTCGCTACTATCAGAGGAGATGCGGAGAAAGGCTTCCATTTTAGAAAAAGAAGCCCTTGCTATTCATGGGAGATCCACAAAAAGAGTGAAGAAAAATGACAATAAGTCTGACAATAAGGGTAGATCCAAATCTTGTGGGAAGTCAAAGACTTCCAATAAGTCCAAGGAAAAATGTTGGAACTGTGATAAGACTGGGCACTTTCGTAAAGACTGTAAAGAGCCTAAGAAGAAGAAGAAAGCCTTGGATACTGGTTCTGAAAAATCTCAAGAAGATGGCAATGCATTCATCATAGCTTTGGCAGCCCATGCATCTAATGATGTGTGGTTGGTTGACTTGGGTACATCTTTTCACATGACCTCTCATCGAAACTGGTTCTCAAGATATGAAGAGTTCGATGGTGGAAAGGTGTACTTGGGTGATGATTCTCACCTAAAGATAGTTGGACGCAGAAGGGTCACTATCAAATTTCCTGATGGACGAGTAAAGGGAATCAATGGAGTTATGCACATTCCAGGTTTGGAACGAAACCTATTATCTGTAAGTATGTTGAACGATGTAGGTGTGCAAGTTGTTTTTTCGAAAGAAGGATGTAAGATGATTAGAGGATTGATAGTGCTTGCAAGGGGTACTAGGAGAGCTACCTTATTTCAGCTAGATGCATGTATTCCTCTATGTAATAGTTCTTCATCCTCACCATCTAAATGAGCAGTGAAGAAATTTGTGGTTATTGGTTCTGATGGCAATGCAAACACTTTGGAAGGAAAGCTTCCTACAAAAAAGACAATGTTGTGGCATATGAGATTTGGCCACATTGGTGAGAAGGGTCTCAGAACCCTGAAAAATAAAAATCTTGTTGAGGGATTAAATGATTGCAATCTCGAGTTTGACTTTTCTAAACATTGTGTATATGGTAAACAAAATCGTGTTCAATTTTACTCTAGTTCTCACAAATCTTTTGATGTTTTTGATCTTATTCATTCTGATGTATTTTGGTCCTGTAAAAGTTCCTTCGATCTCCAAGTCTATATTTTTTGTATCTTTCATAGATGATTACAGTAGAAGGACATGGATTTATTTCCTTAAAAGTAAGACATAAGTCTTTAGTCGATTCAAGGAATTTAAAGCCCTTGTAGAGAATCAGACTAGTAAGATTAAGTGTATGAGAACTGACAATGGTGGTGAGTTTTGTTCAGAAAAGTTTGAACAGTTCTGTAAAGAACAAGGTATCGAGAGGCATAGGACAACTCCTTATACTCCAAAGCAAAATGGAGTTGCAAAGAGAATGAATAGGATACTGATGGAGAAGGCTAGGAGTATGCTTAGTGGAGCTGGTTTAGAACAAAGGTTTTGGGCCGAAGCTATGGCCACTGCTTGCTATCTGGTTAACAGATCTCCTACATCAGCTCTTGTTGGTAAGACACCTATGGAGATGTGGTCAAGTAAGAAGCCTTCAATTAGACATCTTTGTGTTTTTGGTTGTGAAGATTATGCACTTGTTCCAAAAGCGAAAAGATCTAAGTTGGAAAACAAAGCTATTAAATGTATTTTCATTGGGTACAATGCTAGTGTGAAAGGATACAAGCTTTGGAATCCTGTGACTAGTAAGGTGTTGTATAGAAGACATGTTATTTTTAGAGAGCTAACATCTTCTCCTATTGTGCTACAACTAGATGAAAAAGAAAAGGAAAAAGATGTTGTGCAGTTGCCTCGTACCCCTGAGAAGACTGAATAGAGAGACCATGTTGGTTCTAATGATGAGGAGAGCTCTACCAGGTCTGATAGTTCAGAAGAAGAGGAAGAACAACCTCAACCTCAACCCTTGAGGAGATCCATGAGAGAAAGAAAGCAACCAGAAAGGTTTGGTTATTCTATATTAGATTCTAGTTGTGCTTTTTCTTTGATTACTACCACTGATGAGCCTAGATCTGTGAAAGAGGCTTTGGGCATGGAAGATGCAGCTTCCCGAATTGAGGCTATGGATGATGAGATGGCTTAATTAGAGAAAAACAAAACTTGGGACCTTGTACCTTTGCCTAAAGGGAGAAAATCTATTGACTGTAAATGGGTGTTCAAGAAGAAATTTTGTGCAGATGGCAGTGTTGAAAGGTACAAAGCTAGATTGGTTGCAAAGGGGTATTCACAGGTAGAGGGAATAGATTATGGTGAAATATTCTCTCCTGTTGCAAAGTTGACATCCATTAGATTTATGTTATCTCTTGCTGCATCATATGATTTAGAGATAGAATAGATGGATGTGAAGACAGCTTTCCTTCATGGTGATTTGGAGGAAGAGATTTATATGTCATAGCCTAAGCACTACATTGTTAAAGGTAAAGAATCCTTAGTTTGCATATTAAAAAAATCTCTGTATGGTTTGAAGCAATCTCCTAAGATGTGGTACCTTAAGTTTGATGCCTTTGTGTTGTCAATTGGATTTGTAAGATCAAAATCAGATCATTGTGTTTATTTCAGAATTGAAAATGATCGCCTTCTTATTGTTGCATTATATGTTGATGATATGTTGTTGTTTGGCAAGGGTAAGGGTATGATTTCTTATTTTAAATCTCAGTTGTCAGCACAGTTTGAGATGAAAGATCTTGGGGCAGCTAAGTACATCTTGGGTATGGAAATCAATAGAGATAGGTCTAATAGAAAACTTTGGTTGAATCAGAGTAAGTATGTGAAGTCTTTGTTGGATAGGTTCAGCATGGTAGATTGTAGACCACTATGTGTTCCTATTTATGTGGGAACAAAGTTATTTATAGATGATTGTCCAAAATCTCCTAGTGAGGTGGAGGACATGAGTAGAGTACCTTATGCTAGTGCAGCTGGTAGTCTTATGTATGCTATTGTCTATACTAGACCAGACATTGTCCAAGCAGTGGGAGTCCTGAGTCAGTTTATGGCTAATCTTGGATGGGTACATTGGGATGCAGTTAAGAGAGTATTTAGATATTTGAGGGGTACATCAGATTACTCCATATGTTATCATGGTAACTCTTCTGGATCTCCACATTTAGTTTTTATTCATGGGTTTGTGGATTCAGATTGGGCAGGTGATATTGACAACAGGAGATCCACCAGTGCTTATGTATTCACTATGTTTGGTGGTGCCATCAGTTGGATGAGTAAGCGACAACCTGTGGTTACTTTGTCCACTACAGAAGCTGAGTACATGGCTGCTACTCATGCTTGTAAGGAAGCCATTTGGCTTAAGAGATTGTGTTCTGATGTTGGTGTTGATGCAGAATAGATTACTATTTGGTGTAATAGTCAAAGTGCTATTTGCCTTGCGAAGAATCCAACTTTCCATGCCAGAACGAAGCACATTGATGTGCAGTTTCACTTTGTGAGAGATATGGTGGAAGATAGAAAGGTAAATTTGGAGAAGGTAGATACTATGAAGAATGTTACAAATGCATTAACGAAACTAGTGGGCACTAAGAAGTTCAGATGGTGTTCAGAGTCTATGGGCCTTTTGGCCTATAGCGGTTAGTTCCTGTTATGTTGTTGTTGCTCTTACAAGGTGTTTGACAATTGGGAAAATGTTAGGAATAAGGTGTCTCAACCTTGTATAATTCCTATTCTTATTATTATTTGTTTTGTAAAATTTATTTTTGCAAATAATATGTAAATGTGTGTGTACATGTCTATTTGGCATGTTGATCACTTACATGTGTCGGCATCTTGAAGTGTGTGAAGGAGATCATGGCTGAAATGGTTATGATGGATTCCTATGATGCGTAAGAGCTATTTAAGGAATGAGCTATGACAGTTGTAAGAGCATCTTATGACATGAGGCCTATTTAGACACTCGAGAATGAATGGTTGGTGTGTGTAAGAGAATATGCCAAAAATAGGTTGGTATGACAGATTCCCTTACACTTCTCTTGTGACCGCTAATTTTGGCAGATTCTATGACAAGTTGTCATTGCCTATTCAAGGGATGGACACCCTTTTCTTGGTATTGGATGCACATGCGGCATTGTGCATGGTTCTTGGTGGTTGAGCCATGAACAATGCCCAACTCCTTTGTGGGCATTTTTTTGGGCCTTAAGATGTTCATAAAAGGAGTATTGCATGTCGTAAATGAATAGAGAGAGGAAGAGGAGAGTGTGCAGGTACTAAGGTGTTGCTGGAGTCTTCTATTGTTGCTATTGAACTTGCATTGCAAGTGTATTGTAACCTTGTGTTCAAGATAATACATTGTATAGGTTCTGGAGGGGTGGGGTTGTTTTATCGAAAGGTTTTTCCCCACCGGCAAATCTTTGTGTTATGTGTTTCTTTCTCTATCTATTTTTTGTATGCATGGTTGGCTGCAATATTGTTGTTTACATGATATTGAATCTATAAGTGTAGAAGATTTTAATAGGATTTGCACCATACTTTCCTTATGAGATTAGTGTAGGAAGCTATTTCCGCACCTAAGTTTCCTTACAAAAATGTGGCAGCAAAAAATAAATTCAAAAATTGAGGAGGGAAATAATTGTACATTTTTAAAAAAAAGTTAGAAAACATATTTAAGTATGTTTTCACATTTAAAATATAATAATATATTTGAATACTATTTTTTTTTAAATTTAAATTTTATATTATATAACAAATTTTATTTTTATAATATTATATATGATATTAAATATGATTAGATAGTATATTAGTATCATACTACTTTATATTATTACATAGTATTATATATTATTTATAATATTATAAATATTATCTATATTATTATTACTATTATTATTATTAAATATATATTCTGATAATATTTATTATTAAATAGTATTAGAAATTATCGTATAGTATTAAATATTTTATCACATAGGATAATAGGCACAACGATCTCACTCAATGCCAAAACTTGCAATGTGCCTCAATTCATAGGTGCATCACTACATAACTTTGAAACTATTGATCTTGGCATTGACTAGTCCGTTCCATTAGCTCTAAATGGGTGGGTGAACCCTAGGGACACCCTTGTTTCAATCATGGAGAGCCTCCAATATTTGTGGCCACCCCCTACTGAAGAGTCTCCAAGGAGCTCTAAGTACATTTCAAGGTCAATCTTTCAAGGGTCTTAACTTGCAGCTTGTGGGGGCTATCAGTGAAATGTAAACTAGTATAGGACATTCATGTCAAGGTCTAAAATAACCTATCTTATTTTAGAGAGATAAAATTCTATTCGGATTCAACATAGCGATCTCACTCAATGCCAAAATTTGCAGTGTGCCTTAGTTCATAGGTGCATCACTACATAACTTTGGAACTCCTGATCTTGGCAACAAATTATCAATTCCAATAGTGTTGGATGGATAGGTAAACCATAGTGAGACCCTTGTTCCTACCACAGAGAGTCTCCAAGGTTTTTGGTCACCCCGTACTGAAGAGTCTCCAAGATGCTCTAAGTATGTTTTGAGGTCAATCCACCTAGGGTTGTAATGTGGAGCTCGTGGGGGATATTTGTGAAACATCAAGTAATACATGATGGTCATGTTGAGGTCTACAATAACTTTTCTCATTTTAGAGAGATCACAGTTTTTTGGATTTGGCACAATGATCACGCTAGATGCCAAATCTTGCAGTGTGCTTCAATTCATAGGTGAATCACTATGTAACTTTGAAATTGTTCATCTTGGCATCGAATTTTCATCACCATTAGCTCCACATGGGAAAGCTCTAGATAGGCAGTTGAACCCTAGAGACACCCTTGTTTCATCCATGGAGAGCCTCTAACCTTAGTGACCACCCTATAGCGAAGACTCTCTAACGTGCTCTAAGTGCATTTCAAGGTCAATCTTCTAAGTGTCATAACTTGGAGCTCATGGGGGATATTAATGAAATATAAAATGCTATAGGATAGTCCTGTCAAGGTCTAAAATAAACTATCTCATTTTAGGGAGATCACATTCTATTTCGATTTGTTAGAGCGATCTCGCTCAATGACAAAACTTGTTGTGTGCCTCAGTTCATAGGTGCATCATTGCATAACTTTGAAACTATTGATCTTGGCATCAAATTTTTAGTGCCATAAGCTCTTGATGAGTAGATGAACCATAGTGACATCCTTATTCTAGCTATGGAGAGCCTCCAACTTTCATGGCCACACTATATCGAAGAGTCTCCAAGGTGCTCTAAGTCTTTTCAAGGTTGATCTTCTGAGGGTCATAACTTAGAGTTAGTGGGGGCTATCAGTGAAATGTCAAACTCTATACGATGGGCATATTGAGGCCTACAATAGCCTAGTGACACCTATTGACACCCTTATTTTGATCATAGAGCCTTAATAATGTTTGTGACTAGTACATACTAAAACATCTTGTAAGACCAAATATGGGCTCCTAAGATCGAATTGGCCATGGATTTAGCTAATTGTAGACATTTTAAGGGATTACAAAGATCATTTAAAATTAAATATATACATTATAATCTAAAATTAAAAATTGCATCAAAATTTGATAATAAATGATGTTACAATGTTCTTCACAAATTATTGCATTTGAATTGAATATAGCAAACATGATCAAAATGAATAATATTCCATAAACATGAAAAGTACACATGATCCATGATAAATTGAACAATACTATACTAAATTAATATGTATATTCATGTGCACATTAATGAAAATAATATATATCAAAATACATGTATCTATAGATAAATTGCAGATATATATATATATATCAAAGTTCATGTATGCATAAACAAAGTACACAAACATATATCAAAATGTGTATTATATCAATTTTTTTGTATATAATGTGGCATATGTCAACTCAAAATTTCTCATGACACATCCTATGACAACTATCTTATACTATGGTACTGGTGGATTATCAAAATATAGCCTCTTCACTAAATTGGGTGGATCAGATGCCTCCTACATAAATAGAAAAGAAAAACCCAAAGTTAAACTACTATATTTATATGATTCTATGTATCTAACATTGAATTAATAAAATGCATAATGAACTTTTTTTAATGAAAATTTATAGTATTAAAATTACATCATAAATACCTCTCTCATTGGCCTCCTATACCAGTCCGGAGTCATCTCAAGTGTTAAGATTGATGGAGCCTGGTTGGTTATGACCAGTATATGTTTAATTATGTTTGTTAGATGGATCTACAACTTAAACTATAATAGTATAATTCATAGAATACTAAATTTATAACATATAATCAAGAATTAAAACTGTGAATTACCTCTGTCAACTCCTACTCTAGATATAATGCTTGGATAAGAAAAGATACAAAATTTTGATGTCTAGCCTCCTAGGCACTAGGTGTTTCCTATGAGATACAAAAGCCTAGGTAATATCATGGAAATCAATTTTGAATTTATTTATGAAAATAAGGAAAATAACAAATAAATAATACTTATACATATGATGGGGCTCTCACTGCAAATGGAAATACTAGAGGGCCTATGATGCTGAATCTTCTTGGACTCATCACCAATAGCCACACCTTGTACAATAAAGAATGTAATTTAATTTCATTAGCACAAAAAATTTACAATAATGCATCGATATTTAATCACTTTAAAAGCACCTAATTACCATTCCCTTGTCAATGGGTTGTGCCTCATCACCCACACTCCCCCCCCCCACTGACAGGTGGTACCTACAAGAGAAAAGAAAGATTAGAAACCATATATGTTCCAATATCAAATAGAAAAATAATGATAACACAACATAATGTACCATAGATGTCTCAAAGCCAAATCAAATAGCTGAGAGCATGACATCATCAACCTATCTAGTCTCCTCCTCAGTCATCAACTAAATATGAATGAAAATCACATACATGTATAAGTCAGTACGGGTTAAAATTACACTATTATAAAGATTAACTTTAAATCACATATGTCATAACAAAAAAATGTATACACATACCGACACAAAAGGATCCCATCCCTCTGCATACCCCTCCTCTCTCATGTTAGGGTGTGTAGTCTCTATATGTGAATCTAGTGTATCATCCTCAAATACAAACTAATACTCACAAATATCACCTATGGGACCCAAAAAAATATTCTTGCACATTATGCAAGTATGGAGCACAAAAACATGTGATGATCTCATCGATAATGAAATCATGCCAGTATCATCAACACGAGGAGGCAACATTGTTGGTGTTTGAAAATGTTACTAGTTTCCAATTACCCTGATGAGAACAAAACACATCTAGGGGTAGCTAACTCCCATTCTCAACATGCCCATTCAGACACCGGGCCAACTATAAGGCTAGACCCTTCTTCTTCTTCAGGCTCTGCAATACCTAGGCGGGTGGACCTATAGATTCTTTAAATGGTACTAGTTATCAAAGCATACATTGAATCTAATGTAAAGTAGATAAAAACCCCAAAATCTTCTATACTTAACTAGGAATCTCAAGCAAGAAATAGCTAAAAACATAACTCATGAAACTGGCAAGCTAAGTGTGGATTAACATTGAATAGCTTTCAACATAAAAGGAAAAATTGATTTAATATGTTGATAACAGCAACACCCAAGTATGAGCAACAGAACTTAATGATCTTATCTCTAACTAGTACCTTATCTATTGGGTAATTAAAATGAATTATAATAGTACATCTCCTGAAAATCTCAAATGTATCTCTTACATCAAGATCCCTGATCTATCTTTCACCTTGTGAATAGACATCTGCTTCATATTTGAATCTCATACTCAGAAAATCCTTTCATGAAAATAGTAAACCTTGTGATAAACACCAAGAAATTACATGGCTCTTTGTTCCATAAGCAAGATATTTCAATCACATACATCACTAAATGAGATGCAACCTAATCTATGGTCTTTGATCACAAACTAGAAAAGATTATAGATCCACAAATAGGAGATAAGATTCAAACTAAATTTGAAACCATTACTGCTCTTAATTTGCTTTCCTTGAAACCAAATACATGAAATGTACAGAAATTAACTCATAAATCACCTAACAGACTAGAACTATCTACATAAAACTTAATTGTTGTTCATACAAGATGAAATGCTAAAGAATGGTATCACAGTCAAGCAAACACATCAAAACTAGAACTAGAATATGGTCTCAAAGTAATGTGCAAATTTTCTCTGCAGAACTGGAACCTACTAGTTTCTCAATCACAAAAAAAAATGGAACCCTTACAATAAGAAAGAAGAGGAATAGTATAGAGGATAGAATTCTCGGATTGAATCTCCAACTGACAGGTGTCCCTTCAGAAATCCTTCTTAAGAAAATGAAAAACCTCTTTCTATCCTCTCTCCTTAACTAAATATCTGATTCAGTTTCATCATTTCTATAACTAATTTGCAAATATCCTTTTTTGAATGATGGAAACTTATCAAGTCATCAAAATATCTAAAAACCCATTGAAATGCTTGGTAAATTTTGAGTTTTATTGAGTGACTATGAGCAAAGTGAACTCCAATTGCATTCTTACCAAGTTTTACTGATACTCTAATTGGATTTTCAGTTTTTACCTCCACTGAGAAAGCCCCAAATTTCATGTTTCTAGCTATAGCTCAAACTAGGAAGCACTTGTGCAAAAATTGAGCTCAGAAATGGAAAATTAGGATTCTCTCGGTTCTGACAATATATAACATCGCATATTTTGCTTATCAGAAACCTATTTAATCTCAATTTGAAAAATGCCCTCGAGATAGAAAACCCAGCTCTACACATCTTGAATTTTAAATTTTGAAAAATTTAAAATATCTCTAAAGTTAAAATTTTAGAATAGAAAAGCCCTTTGAAACATTTTTAAATCTAATGTGCAAGTTTTTGCAAAACTATTTTAAGAATGAGATTTTAAAATTATTTATTTATTTTTTACCCAGCCCTTTTAATTTTGGGTCAACCCAAGTTTGACCACTGGTGACACGTGGCATCCCCTGATTTCTCAGCCTTACCACCGTGTCAGTGACATGTGTCATCTTCTCGCTATATCACCACGTTATCTTTCATGCATCTTTCCTTTGATGACATAGCGAATGTGGCACAATCTAGTATATCATTGCAAACTAATCGCCACATCATCTTGTCTCAAAATCTGTGCCACATGGAACCTTATGGTTGGTCAGGAACTCCACATCACCACCATGTCATCCCCACCACATCAGCGTCCCTATCTCACTATGGCTAACTGGTGTTCATCTTTGCTTGGCAAGATAGCGACAATCATCTAATTTGCCAAGTGTCACAATCTTGTTCACTAGATTCCATGTTAGCATTTCTCTGGCAGTTTGTTCGTTCAAAATTTTGTCTCTCGTTACCTCAAACTAGCCGGCTAACCACGGGCCCCACCTACGAGTGCACTTGGCTTCCAAAAGCCTTTGTTACTAAGACATTAGAGCCCTTATGTGATTTTGTATGTAAAGGCTTAGAAAGGCCCTCTCACGGGCAATGTGGGATTATAGCTTCTATTGGCTTATGACTGCATGGCATCTTCTTTTAAAGACTGCGAGTTCCTTTCTATTGCCATTCCTTGTCTTTTAAGGCATTTCCTCCTCTTATCAAACATTTTGGTCCTTGACTGCAGCTTGCTGATGGAGGGCTCCTCTGAAACAATTTCATTTCCTTTCCCTTTTCTACGGGAAAGTTTTTATTTCTACTATTAGCTTTGCCAATGGTGAGATGCTCCTTTTTCATAAGCTACCCCTGTCTGCTACCACTTTCATATCTACCATTAGAAACCTTCTCAACAATACAACTATTTGGAGCTTGTAAAATGTTATGCTCACCAGGTATGCTGACAAAATTTCCACCATCTAGTGAAACAATTTTCTCTATATTTTTAAATGTAGACTAGCCTTTTAATATCCTAAGTGATCTTCTTTTGTAGTGGATTAACCCCTTTAATGCTAGTCTATCAGTTTTCATGCTAAATGGTTGCGGTTCCTCCTTATTGGTCTGTGTGGACCCTCTGTCTTTTCCATGCATGAGTTGCCTTTTGAAATAGCACAATGTGCTTTGTAGTTTGACTTTTACATCCTTTTCTCATTCCTCAATCTCCCTACCACTATCTTCACTAGATCATCGCTAAGAGCTAATAGAGAATCTAGCATTCCAATCCTGATGCATAGACAGATTCTCCACCAGGCTCCCGCTAAAGAAGGTGATCAACAACACTTTCTTTCATATCTTCCATCCCTATTTCTACACTTGCATCCTCATCAAATAGAACCATAGACACAAAATCACTAGGAATTTTCTTAAGGTGCATTTGTATAAAGAAGAAGAGAATCTCTTCATAGATGCATCCAAGCCTACACTTATGTGAGTCAAACTTGACCATAGTGAGTGTACTGTCAAAGAAACACATTGAAGCTGATTTTTCAATGACAAATATGACATGGGGAGGGATATCATTCTTAGATTTCATATTTTGTTCTATCCCAGTCAAGTATTCTATAGCAAGAAGACTTGACTTTGTGTCATGCTCCTCATATCCTTTCCTATCTTCTTTCATGCAAGGATCGCTAATTCTAATATATTTCCTGAAAAGCTCATGAGTTATCTCAGGGTTATCTTTCTGAACAATTTTTTACCTCAAACCATGGAAGAGATTATTCAATACCTGACAAGGAAGGAGATGGATCTGCCTTCGACCCTGTTTCTTGAAATACATATCTAGAACCTCTATGTCTCCCCATTTATAATAACATGGATTGTGTTGGTGGTTTAAGATCTCTATTGGTTTTGCAATGATATTGTGTGTAGTGAATCATTGTAATAATTGGAATCATTGCAACATCTACTTGACATCTTCAAACTCCTAAAGTACTTCATCAATTTGGGATTAGTCGGGGCCCAAAGTGGGTTCGGCTAAAAAAATTTTTGTTTCCAAGCAACAAAAATCTCAAATTGATCTATAGAACATCTTGAACTGATTAGAAACAAATTTGAGCACTTCTCTATCATTAATAACTCATTTTATCACTTTATTTCAACTTGCCACTTTTGCACCAGGAGGTCCATTGACTAGCCTTAACAATTGACCCAGACCTCTAACCAAGCTCTAAAATCTGGCACACTGAATCTCTACTCTCAACACTTGCACCCTGTCGAATCTTGTCTCATGACAAATTTGGGGTCAAAATATATTCGTTGTTAAAGTTGCCTTCGCAAAACTGCCTGCACATAAACATGTCCAAAAACAATAAATTTGATTTAGATTTGGCTTTGAAAATTGGACAAACTAACACTTGGGAAGATGAAAATTGGGCCATTAGTTCTTTGTCATGAGGAAAATATAGATCTGGGATTTGGGCTCATGAAAAATAATAGGACGCAAATGGCGATTAGTCAAAGTAGGCTACTTGGATTTGCAGACTGGAAATAATGTCAGAAAAGTGTTTTTTGCAAATGGAATTGACCTAGAAAAGTGTGCAAATAGTTTCATCATGACTTGTAAACTGGCACACTTGAAGTATTTTGAGAGGACAAAACAGTGGTACAATCCATTCAATCTCACCAACCACATATTAGGAATTATAACACCACGAATAGGGGTACTGATCAATCTGCAAATGCTGACACCAATAAAACTTTATAAATTACATTTGGAATCACGTTTGAAAACTGATCAAATGGATTTGTCATAAGCTGAAACTTGAAACATAACAAGTCTTTGATGTCTAAAATGCTATACAAAAGGAATTTTATCATTTCAATCAACCGCATCAAAGTTATAACTCATCAAATAGGGCTTCCCAGAAATGTGTACGATTTGCGAATGTGTGAAAATAGTAAACTACCAACTTTGAGGGATTCAAAACCTAGTCAAAAAGATTCAGAATGACTCAAAATTCGAAACATAGGTTCTTGGGTATGGACACTAGACACTCCCAAAGCGATAATTCTCAAAAAATTTCTAGGTGCGAGATATTCAGATGCAAACAGGGCCTCCTGTCCCTGTTTGATACTAAGGGTAAAAAGCATAAATGACATTGGCTCAAAATAGGACTTCACCAAGTGACTCAGGATGTCAATTTATCATCATGGAATGCTTAAACGCATTGAATGGAGGGTGTTAGAAACATTGAACACTTCCTGGGCCTCAAAAGTACAACCAAGTACATGTGCATCAAAAAGCGTTTATAGGGCTCAATTTTTCAATGATGCTCAAAATTGAGGCTACAATTTTGAGCGCCAACATTATCCACTATCGTGTTTAACATGGATAACATGGGACTTAATGTAGGTATATTGTTATATTTAGTTTGCAAACCCATCAGTTCAGTGAGATTTTATTCCATCAAATCTTCAATTCGAGGAGGGCTTTGAGGGGGTAGGGAATCATTTGGTGGATGGTTTTGAGGGGGTATTGGATCATTTGGTTGAGGGTTTTGAGGAACATTTTTTTCCTGGCTTAGTGTCATCATTCAGGTCAACTACACCTATTAAATTACAAAACAACATTCTTATTAAAAATAAACCTAATTTTCAACAATTTATATTAAAAAATCCCAATTTTCAACAATTTCTATTTAAAATACCTAATTTATACTAAATTTCATTCAAAATCATTAAAAAGTACAAAAAAAATTGTTGCCTATATCATGTACCCATTCCTATATCCAATACCCAAAATGGAGGCAACACAAACCAAACTCAAACACAAATGCTAAACTTACTCTCAGCTTTTTTATAAATTCCTAGTAGCAAGTTTTGGGTATCCAATCTCATATTGGATAACCAATATGATATCGAATACCTAATATGCTGTTAGGTATCTAATAGTGTTTGGCCCAATTTTTTTGCCTTGGTTTCAGGATGGCTAGAAAAAAGTTAGAGTGGATTTTGAAATGCTTTTAGACATTTTCAAGCTCCACTTTTTTCACATCACCACTTTCTATCACACCATGATCCTACACATACCCAAAAGTTGAACTCGTCCTCAGCTTTGGTTGGTCTTCTAGACTGAACAAAATAAAAAATCAATTGAGTCCAGCATGGTTTGATATTCTAGTTGGAGCTACAGGTTTAGCATTTCTATGATCAATCTCCAAGTGGGAGGTAATTGGGAGGTAAGTGGGAGATTGTTAAGATGTGGATACTTATCAAATTTGGAGATTAATTTATCTCACTTTATTGCATTCCACCACCCCCCCTCCCAAATTATTACCATGGGGGTTTGGGGGAAGCACCTCCCAAGCTAGGGTCTTAGACCAGAGCCCCAAGTGTGCTCCTTATTGTATTACAGGGTGGGTTTTAGGGGGAATGCCCCTACAAGGGTTTTTGGGGGTAACACCCCTAAACACTCAAATGACTTTATAATTTTAAAATATGTGAGCTACTATTCTTCTATTAGATGACTTATTCTAGCCCTAATTTTGTAAGTAGAAAAAAGCTTGTATAAAATGGCTTAGAGTTAAGGATTTCATAATGCATGTTGAGATTGCAGCTTCTTGCAGTGGTATTGAGTTGTAAGGGATTGTGGATTGTAATCACTAGATAATAATATTATTGGACTTGTTGTTGGTGTACATAATTTAGGGATTGGGTGAACAACATTAAATCCTTGTGTATTGTGTTCTCTTCTATGCGATTTATTATTTTTTTTTATTGGTTATATTTGAATGTGATTGTTATTTCTATCTATGGTTAATCCTAATGAAAAAATATTATTCACCACTTTACTATAGAGCTCAACAGGAAAAGAGATGTAACCTTGTCGATGATATAAGAAACTATTACAAGTTTTAATCCAAGTATTAGTTGAGTAATAGAAGTCATGGTATTTTACTTTATTTAAAATATATTTGCCAATGATAATATTAACCATAGAAGGAGGATCAAAAAAACACACATAAGAAGGATATTTAGCTATGTGAGTAGCAATATAGAGAGAGGACCATCTAGAGCCTTAAGCTTATCTACATCAGTGAACAAATTAGTAAGGGCTCTAGCATGCTTATGATTTGATTTAGGTTTAGGATGATCAATATATGTAGATGGAATATCTACCTTAGGTGAAGGTGGAGGTTGAGCTAAACATTATACATCATTAACAATATTACTATTTTCTTATTGTAAGCTATTATAAACAACATTCACTTTAGGAGGAGTAGGAGAAGAAGGATTTTGAAAAATAGTATTAGTAGTGTGTTGAGGTAGAGGATTAGTGTATATTTGACATAGGAAAAGGATGAATAACTAGGGCCAAAGGCTCACCTAGCTATCCAAACCACCCTGCAAGAGTTAACACAACAAAAGAAAACACAAAGAATAGAAACCAAAGGAGGAGAAAGAGTGAAAATAATTTTATTGATTCATCAAAATATCTTCATACATGCCTAGCTATAAGGCCTTCTGGGTTATAGCCAAATACAAATACATTCACATTCAAAGATCCAATAGCAATTCTGGACTTTCTAGTACTTCTCTCAATCCTCTTCCAAAATCTTGCCTAACTCTAAGCCTAAATAGTGTATATATATTTTCCAAAATGGCTTATAGATCATTCTAGAACATTACATAAGAGAAAGGCTGACCCAACAACAGTCTAGACACATCCCAAGAAAATATCTTAACATAAATGTTGCAATCAAAATAAATCTTGCAAGTCAACTTGAAAAAATCACGTCCAAATGCTGACACTCGACATAAGTAGGAAAGCTTGACACATGAAGGGTCACTTAGCATACATTGGGTAACTTGGCACATGAAGAGTCACTTGGTATACAATGGGAAACTTGGCACATGAAGGAGTGGTACAGTAACTCAGCACCAACTATATGCTATAGTAACTTGGCATCCATTAGAGCTACAGTAACTTGGCATCAACATGCAGAATGAAAAAAATGAGCAGGATAACAAGGAAACCCAGGATGCTCCTACATCAGACAATCAGGGTTGAAAGAAATGATTCTCCTAAATCATTGAAATGTCACAATCTCAGCTGAATCCAACTCAAATTGAGAAATCAATGAAGCATCTTCAATAGGTCTATTCTTCCACTTCACCAAATATTCATAGTAATCTTTTCTTTTTGTGCTCTTGCCAACTCTCTGATCCAATATCCATTCAACTTCTTCAATCTACTTCTTAGGATAATAATCTAATACAACAACTTCATCCTCTGACTCATGATGCTTATACAAAATAGCAATATTGAATATAGGAGATATAGCCATTTCATCAGGTAACTCAACTTCATAAGCATTACCACTATACAAATTCTTTAGGATCTTACAAGGTCCAAAATTTTTCATCTTCATCTTATTATATGTTCCAACTGGGAATCTTCCTTTCTTCAGATGAACTATCACCTCATCACCAACTTAAAAATCATGGTGTCTTCTAGACTAATTAGCATTCTCCTTATACTTTTTACTACTTTGTTCCAACCTCAACTTCACTTCCTTATGCAAAGACTCCATAAAATCAGAAAATTCTTCTCCTCTAGTGCTTGTCTTTTCTTCACCAGCAACATCTCTCAAATCTGATATACCTCTAGGATGCATTCTAGTAACAATCTCAAAAGGTTTCTTCCCTATACTCCTATTCATAGAATTGTTATACATAAATTCAACTTGTGTTGATACCATCTCCCAATTACTTGGCTTATTCCCAACCAAACATCTCAAAAAATTACCCAAGCTTCTATTCACAACCTCTGTCTGTCCATCTATTTGCAGATAAAATGTAGAACTAAAATTCAACTCAATACCTATCTTCTTCCACAAAGTCTTCCAAAAATATCCAACAAACTTACTGTCTCTATCAGAAATAATACTTCTTGGTAATCCATGCAATCTCACAATCTCTTTAAAGAAAAGTTTAGTAACATGCATCTAATGTCTTCTTACATGGTATCAAATGAGCCATCTTAGATAATCTATCCACTACAACAAATATGGAATCATACCCCTTCATTGTCTTAGGTAATATAAGAACAAAATCCATACTAATGTCACTCCAAAGTTTCTTAGGAATAGTAATAGGTGTATACAAACTAGTATTTTGACTCGCCCCTTTTGCAATTTGAAAAAATCCACAACTCTTTACAAATTTCTGAGCATCCTTATACATTTGTGGTTAATAATACTTCTCTTTCAGCAAACTCAATGTCTTATCAATTCCAAAATTTCCAACCAATCCACCACTATGCTTTTCCTTAATCAAATTCAACCTCATAGAACTTTTAGGAATACACAACTGAATGCCTTTGAACAACATATCTTCTTGAATGAAATACTCATCATACTTACTTATGTGATCTATTAGATTTGGTGCTCTGCACTCTCTCCATGTCTCATAAAAATTAGGATCAACATAATAAAACTCTTTCATTTCATTAAAACCAAGAACTTCAACCTTTATTTTAGTCAACAAAGAACATCTTCTACTCAATGCATCAGTAACTCTATTAGTAACTCCACTCGTATGCTTAATAACAAATGTGAAACTTTGCAAGTACTCAACCCACTTCATATGTATCTAATTCTGTAAAGAAACTCAGGTGTGGAAACAACTTCCTATACTAATCTCATAAGGAAAGTATGATGCAAATCCTATTAAAATCTTCTACACTTACAGATTCAATATCATGTAAACAACAATATTGCAGCCAACCATGCATACAGAAAATAGACAAAGAAAGAAACACATAACACAAAGATTTTCCAGTGGGGAAAAACCTTTTGGTAAAACAACCCCACCCCTTTAGAACCTACACAATGTATTATCTTCAACACAAGGTTACAATACACTTGTAATGCAAGTTCAACATCAACAACAGAAGACTCCAATAGCAACTCGCAGTACCAACAATACACCTTTTTTGCATCATCTCTCTTCACAACCCTAAAAAATGCTTATAACATGCGCTTAACTTTAGGGTTACTCCAAAAGGTAAACCGTATTAGGGTTTTACCATTCTCTAAGAAAATAGGAATCCCACTATTGGAGTAGAGTGTACAGTACTCAAATATCTTAGTTACCACATGTCTTCACCTGTCATTGAATCTTCCTAACACAACTCTTACGTGTCATAGGAATCTTTCATAACTATTTTAGCCATGATCTCCTTACACACAATTCAAGATCTCAACACATCAACATTATTTGCAAGAAATACATTTTCCAAAACAAATAATAAGAATAGGAATGATACAAGGTTGAGACACCTTATTCCTAATAGATTCAATTTATGTTGACTTCCCAAGTATTGTAAAGCTTTATGATCAGTATACAACCCAAACTCCTTAGGAATCAAATAATGTCTCCACTTCTTCAATGCTTGAAGAATAGCATAAAACTCTTTATCATACACAAAATACTTCCTTTTAGCATCATTCAACTTTTCCCTAAAGAAAGAAATAGGTTTACCTTCTTGACTTAATACATCTCCTATTGCATTACCACTCACATCACATTCAACTTGAAATACCTTATTGAAATCAGGCATACCCAATATAGGTAATTAGCAACCTTTTGTTTCAAAGTCTCAAAACTCTTATCAGCTCCTTGTGTCCACTTGAATTCCTTTTTATCTCCCCTCATTGTCTTAGTCATAGCATTACTGTAATGCCCCGCCAAGGGATCCAAAAGAATTAGCCTAAAAGTTTACTAAGTTTTCCAAAAAAATTATTTTTTTTAAACATGAAAGATAAACCATTCGTATCAAACACATACTAGCAGAAGTAATAACATACATTCAACTAAAAGCATACATAAGCATACATAACAGGTTACATTTCTTAAGGATCTCAAGACATTGAGTCACATTTAATTTAATTAATACTAAGTCTAACCACTACAACATCCACATGAAAGAATAAATAGAAATTCCAATATCCATATTACACATTTGTTTCGAATGCCTCTTGGCAATTAAATTTGGAATGCTAAATCATCCATTGTACATGACACAGGGTATGAAAGGCTTAAAAGAATATACATGTGTGAAAATGAAGTACATCATCCTATTCTAATCCATGATTCAAGTGCAATAAAGTAAATGAAACCAAATTCCATACATGATACATCATCATAGAAGATATAAACATCCATCGTAACAAATAACCATAGATCACAAACATAACTAACTAAGTGCACAGTTCCTCCCAACCGTAAATAGCATCATTACACCATCATGGGCCCTAGCCATCCCTCCGTGCCTAACATCCCAAGTCACCAAAGAGATCATCGATATTATCATAGTAGGGATGTCACTCCTAAAACATACTACATCATTTGCAGAAGAAATCTAACATGCTACAAGATATGCATAAAGAAATCTAATCATGCAAAATAAGGCATAAGATAAATAAACAACATCATCTATCATATGCTAATCATCAATATAAGGATACATGTCCATCATCATAATCCTAGAATAGAATGAATATAGACGCCAACAAAGAATGCATTAGCCACAATGTCTCAGATGGATCTCAAATGGTAAGAGTCAAAAAGCACTAGCACCCAACTGCATGGGACCTAAATGGCCCCCTCCCACCATGCTGAGGAGATAGTCTCAAGTCCCAAAAAAGATATTAAATCACATAAGAAAAGTACTCTCTAAGTCTAGGAATCCTAGAAGTATACTAACTCAAGGTTCCAATTCACAAACCAACATCTACTCCCAGAGGCACAACAAAGACATGTAGGAACCTACTATGCAAGCGAGAAATTGAATGGATCATGCTAGAGTTACCCTGGTAGTCTCTCAATAGACCCTAACCCCCTAGTGATCCCTATGCAGCCACTAGTATCCTCTCATACTGACGAGACATATTATGGAATGCAAGGTTCGCAACCAAGCATTCTCTCTACTCCCATCCTAGCCTGTACTAGCACTCGAGGCATGGGTGAGAACATTCAATTATCTTATTAGGTTCATTTAATCCCCATTTAGTGTAAATTTTTTCACTTATTAAAAAAACTTACAATGAGTTACCTTGGCAGCCACTTAGGGCCCTGGCCCCCATTGCAAGCCACTTCTCAACACTACAAGTAGATAACCTACCCTAAGCTCATGGAATCATAAATCTCAAAATATCAAAAGATAATCCACAATAAAAGCATCAAAACTCCATGAGCAACTGAAAAGCATCTATTAATAATCATGACCACAATAGTTCTCTATTGGCAACTGAAGGTATCCCTAATAATCACAATAATCATTGGTTCTTAACAAGCAACCAAAAAATATCTCAAAATAATACTGATCGAAGACTCCAAAATGGTTGAGTCACAACATGACATCATCAAGATCAGATAAACAGTTTCAATTCCATCAAATGACTGGATAATAACCCAAGTATAATTGATCAATGACTCAAAATGGTTAAATCAAGTGTCTTAGATACATATAACTCAACTTCACACAAGAAGACTAGAAAGCAATAACAATCAGTAAAAACAAACATCTCATAGAGCATGCCATCACATTACCATGGTTGGGTTTTAAAAGAATCGAAACCAAATAACATCAACATGCCATCACATTCACATAACCCCTGAGCCTTTGGTAACAACCTAAGACTGGTCAAAGCTAGTACAAACCCCAAAACCCCAAAACACATATAGCATAGTGAAACAAGATACAAACACATGTTTTGGTTTTCTTTTTCAATCACATGATTAAGCCAAATATGATGTTTCCGATTTTGTTTCAAGTATATTTCAAGAGTATAAGATTCTTCTACAAGTCAACCCATTTATTTCTTTGAATAATCATAGAATTATCCCTCAATTATTTTAAAACAATTCTCTAAAATAATCATAAGATAATTATTTACTTCTTTAAATCATTGAACTAGTTCCCATTGACTTTTAGATAAAATCATTCACATTATTCAAAACATTAGAATAATACTTATCAACTTTCTAATAATTAGTTTACAATTTCCTTTAAACACTTCAAGGACAATCATTTATTTAAAATAATCCTCATTGATTTTAAGAAAATCAATTTTATTAATAGTTCAATTATTTAATTCCACTTATTAATATCTCTTTTCTTTTTCCCTCATTTAAAAATCCATTTGCTTAAATTGACTAATAATTAATTACACTTCTTCTACTATTAAATTATCTTAATTAAATTTGATTTAATTAGATTAGATAATAAATCATATAAAACTAATGCATATTAATAAGATTCTACTTTAATTCGAACCCAAACCTGAATCAATTTCCAAATCTTAATTATAAATGTCTTAGATCTATGTTGGTTTAGTTTTTAATTCATTCCATGCTTTGATAGATTATTTTTGTGAAGTTTAAGCACAAAGAACTCCTGCTTATGGAAAATGGAGGAAAGATTGTCATTGAATAAAATAGTCTTAGTACGGTGGCCATATTTTCCTAATGAATCTTTGGATCGAGCCAAATTTGAAATATGTTGGAGAGGGCCAAGTTGCGTTAGATCTGAATGGAGAGATCGAATAGATTTTATCTAGATAAAAGGTTATGAATGTTTGAGTTCGGGTCTATGTAAGGGGCAGTGACAGGGTAGTTTGTGATGAATTTCCTTCATAAATAAAACTAGGGTTTCCTAATGTTTCTTTGCAACCGAATAAAAATTATCATACATATCTAGATTCTAATTTCAAGATTGAAGATTCATTCATGGAGTATATTCAAACACATATAACAGACATGATGAAGACACAAAGAGAAAGAGCATAATAGAATATGCAAAATAATCACAAGTGCCTACCTGGATACTGATGCTAATTTGCTACACCTTAGAAGATTGCAGAGAAGCTCCTCCTCTCAGAACTTTTTTCTTTTTGAAAATTCCTTCCTTCTCCAACATTCACAATTCCTCCAAGAACCAAAACCCCCAAGTGACTAGAAGTGCTTGTAGAAGTATATGAGCATGGAGAAGCATATGAGCTTCTCGAATGCATGTAAGCTTGTCCATACACACTAGGAGAGCCTCTATTTAAAGCCCTCTAAGATGCATCTAGAATGTGTCTAGAAGGAACTAGGAGATAAGCATGACAACTAAGCACATAACTTCCACAATAAGAAGATAAACATGATGAGGTCTCTAGAATGTTGTAGACACCATGTGCTCAAATAATGTGCTAACTCCTAAGTGTAGACAACACATGCATAATTAGAGTGCAAACTCTTGTGTTGTCAACATGACAACTCCCAAGAGCTCGCATACTCCTATGTGAATAAATGTAATGCACATTAATTTATTTAATATTCACTTTATTTTATTTTTTTAATTTATTAATTTTAAATCTGATGCACTAACTTTAATAAATCCACTTGTTTTATCTTAATATATTTTAATCACATGCATGCATCATGCAATCTAGAATCTTTTAATAATTTTAATATCTTTTCCACTTTTAAATTTATTTTTGAAACTTAATTGATAAAATATTTACTAACTTAAATAATAATAATATTACTTAACATTTATTTAAAAATGAACTCTAAATATATTATTATTAAATTAAATAAATATCTCCATGTTCCAACTTTAAACTTATAACTTTCATCTTCAAATTTATTTCTTTTTTTTAATTAATTTCCCAATTAATTAAATAAAATAAATATCATATTAATTTTCTATTAAATTAAACCAATAATTTAATCTTTTAATTAGGCTTAATTAATATAAAATACACCAAAGACTCATAAAGTAAAATACAAAAACCCATCATAGCAAAACACATACAAAATCGAACCAAGGGTTAATATCATGAATTATGTCATCTGATGCATTTGGAGGGTACTCGATTTAAATACTTTTCCTAATTTTCAATTAGGACAAATGGCTTAAAGAGTTGGGATTTGGACTTGAGAAATTATCTCCCCTCTCTTACCATTGAGATAATGTCATAGGGTACGCTCATCCTGGCAATTCAAGGAAGTCGATACCCGGTACCTGCAACTTACATAAAATTTATGCATGTACAAGCACAATGTATACTAAGCTAAATAGGCAATGGCAGGAAGTGGTGCATTATGTAGATCCCAACTAGCAGGTGACTACTACTCCCTTCCTTAACCACATCAGAAACGCCATACAAAAAGAAAATAAACACGCACACCATATAAATGCAAGTATGGGGTAAGTATCCATAAGAAAACACATACAAAATAAACCATCTATCTAATCATCATTAATAACTGGAAACACTGTAATAATCATCATGCATACATGAAATATAGAATACCAAATGATCTCATCATATAATAAGTTGAATTTGAAACAATATCTGATAATTCTCAAAATAATGTCACTAATCATCAACCATAAAACTATCCTAAAAGAGTTCGGTCACAATAGCAAAATGCGAACTAGGGCAGGCACTACAATTACAAATAGAACTGAAATTCCTTATAAACATTTTGTAAAATCTAGCCAAACCATGAAATCATCTTACCTCACCTACATTCTTAGGTGTAGGCCATTCCAAAATTTCTTTAACCTTCTCAAGATCCATCTTCAATCCATTAGCTAAAATCCCAAATCCCAAATGCACAATCTCCTCTTGCATAAAAGAACACTTTTTCAGATTAATCAACAACTTTTTTTCTTTCAACCTCTGAAATACTTGTCTAAAATGCTCAAGATGTTCTTCCTTAGTCTTACTAAATATTATAATATTATCCAAATAAACAATCACAAACTTATAGAAAAATCTTTTCAAAACTTCATTCATCAACCTCATGAAAGTACTAGTTGCATTAGTCAAATCAAAAGGCATAACCAACCATTCATACAAACCATCTTTTCCCTAGAAAGAAGTCTTCTATTCATCACCTTCTCTAATTATGATCTAATGATAGCCACTCTTCAAATCAATATTGGAAAAATACTTTGCTTCACTCAAACAATCCATTATGTCATCCATCGTCAGCATAGGAAAGCTATATTTCACTATGATTTTGTTAATAGCTTTGGAATTAGTACACATTCTCCATTCTTTTTAGGTGCTAATATAGTAGGTACAGCACATGGACTCAAGCTTTCTCTAATCAAACCTTTCTGCAACAACTCATGCACTTGTCTATTAAGTCCTTCATTCTTTGTAGGTGTTAATCTCTATGGTGCTTTATTTGGCAAACTAGCTCTAGGAATCAGATCCATACAATGACTTATACATCTTACTAGAGGTAAACCATCAGGAATATCAACAGTAATAATGTCTTTATACTTATTCAGCAATTTTGTAATTTCTACTAGTACTTGACTATCACTATCTACTATCACTTGCTCCATCATTACTACCAACACTTGGTCCTCTAGGAACTATGGAAAAAGAAATTTGATTCTTCTTCACTTCCTTTTCAAATTGCTTTCCATTAACCATGCAAAATTTTATTGTAGTACAACTACCTCATCTAGACTTTCAATCAAAGGTAGTGATGTTTGTTTCTTCCCATTTACCCAAAGACTATATTGATTCAATCTTCCACCATGTACAACATATCTATCATATTGCAAAGGTCTACTGAATAGAATATGACAACAATCCATAGGCATAATATCACACAAAACTTCATCAAAGTAATGTCCAATTTTGAGCTTCACAAGGCATTGCTCACTTACCAATATCTTATGCACATCTTTGATCCATGAAACATGATAGGGTTTAGGATGCTTTAGCCTCTGGAATTGCAACTTTGTAACTAGCTCCTCTTATGAAAAATTTTTAGAACTTCCACTGTTAATGATTACTTTGCAGCATTTTCCAACCATCTTACATCTTGTCTTGTAAAGACTTCTCCTTAAGAAAGGTTCTCATCACTTCCCTTATTACATAAGGTTCTTCTCACCATCAAATTTTCTCCAGCCTTAAATCCACTTGGTAACCCTCATCATCTCCTTGAATCACAACATTTTTGTTACCTTGCCAACTTTTAGAAGATCTACATTGAAAAGATCTATGTCCCTCTTTACCACATCTAAAATAATTACCATGAAATACACTTCTAGAATATGAATCACCTCTTCCTTGATAAGAATTAGTACCTCCTCAGTAAAAATTACCACTTTTCCATTTAGTCTTGCCTTTTTTATCATTCTTCCATTCAAATTTGCCTTTATCTTGTACAAAATTGTTAGATCTACCACCTTCACCATAAGATCTACCTCTGCGTCATCTAGAATCTACCACCTCTACCTCTTTGTCTTTGTTCATTCTTCTTTGCTAAGATCTCCTCAGCTTTCAAGGCATATTGGTATGCTTCTTCCACAGTTTCCAACTTCACAAAACTTATTTCATCGTGTATTCTAGACCTCAATCCATTAATCTACCTTGAAATTTTCTCAACATCATCATCCAGATGTCCAGCTCAGATGTCCAATCTATAGAATTCCTCAATATACTCTTTCATAGTCATGTCCTTTTGTTTCAAATTTTGCATCTTTCTCAACAAGCTAACTTGGTAATCAGTAGGGAGGAATTTTTTCTTTACCTTCTTCACCATCTTTGGCCAAGTTCTAATCTTTTCCTTTCCTCTCCTTTGTCTATCAGTTTGCAAGTGTTCCCACCATAGTGATGCATGACCTTTCAGCCTACTGACTGCAAACTTCAGCTTTCTATTATCAGGAGTGTTTTCATACTCAACAAACTTCTCCATATATATCTAAGATCCAATCCAATAAAGCATTAGTATCCAATTTTCCATCACAAGGAACAACTTCTATAGCAGGCTTTGAATTTTCCCTAGACAACACTCACAACAATCTTTCCTCATCTTGATCTTCTTTAGGTTCTGGATGTTGGTTCGGTACTACTGCTTCATCATCACTTACATCATCAAGATATCCTCCTCTCCTCTGGGCTATTTCCATAGCATCTAATCTTGTTTCAATTTGTGTCAACTAATCCAATATGGCATTATCATCATTATTTCCTCTACCATGAACCATCTTTACAAATTAGGTTCCTGCAAGATCGTAACCCTCTACAAGTTATAGGTCAAATTTGCAAATCTTACACCCTACAACCAAATCTAAATCAAGGTTCTACATGATCCAATCTCCACAAGGATGAACCTCAAGCTCTAATACCAACTAACATAGGAAAAGGATGATAACTAAGGCCAAAGGCTCACTCAGCTATCCAAACCACCCTCCAAGAGTTAATACCACATAAGCAAACACAAAGAACAACAACCAAAGGAGGAAAAATAGTGAAAATAGTTTTATTGATTCATCAAAATATCTTCATACATGCCTAGGTATAAGGCCTTCTGGGTCATGGCAAAATACAAATACATTCAAATTCAAAGATCCAATAGCAATTTTGCACTTTCTAGTTCTACTCTCAATCCTCTTCCAAAAACATGCCTAACTCTAAGCCTAAACACTCTATATATACTTGCTGAAATGGCTTATAGATCATTCTAGAACATTACATAAGAGGAAGGTCGACCTAACAATGGTCTAGACACATCCCAAAAAAAGATCTTAACATAAATGTCAAGATCTTAGCATTCACTAGGTAACTTGGCACATGAAGGAGTGCTATAGTAACTCAGCACCAACTAAGTGCTACAGTAACTCAACATCCATTAGAGCTATAGTAACTCAGCATCAACATGCAAAATGAACAAAATGAGCAGGATAACAAGGAAAGCTAGGATGCTCCTACATCAATATTTGAATATTTTGATTAGGAGGAGCCACATAGTTATTCTCATTATCTTGACCCTCAACACATAAAGCATTGGCATCAACCAAATCTTGAATCTTATGTTTCAAAGAATAATAGTCCTTAGTATCATGTCTAGGTTGTTGATGAAATTGACAAGCTTGAGGACTAAAATGTGGACTTGATGTAGTAAAAGGAAAAAGAGGTTTAACATGAGGAAGTGTAATCATATTAGCATTACCTAAACTATTCATAATATAATGTACAAAGACTTGGAAAGAAGAGTAAACTTATAACTCATCTAAAATTTAGAGGAAGAAGTAGCGACACTCTAAGATGTAGCAACTACTTCATCATCTACTACATTCATGGTTTTGTAGATCTTGATGTATTTTTGAGGTCTATGGAATTTCTTAGGATTATGTGTGGTGTCACTCTTATCAACAAGTACATGAGCCATTGGAATGACCAGCTTTCAAACTATCTCACTTGTAACTGATAATGATGAAGCATTGCACAAAGTTGTGAAAAAAAAAGGTAATCTTAGTAAGAAGAATCTTATCTCTAATGTAGTTTTGTAAATTTACAATAAACATGCGTTGAATATCAATATCAAACACATGATAATAAATCTAAGCATACAAATTCTTAAATCTACCATTAGAATCAATAACTTTATCTTTACGCACTTGTTTATAATGCATCAAATTAGTCAAAGAAATAGAAGGAGAAAGGTTAATTAAAAAATTTTGTATGAAGGAATTAGAAATTTTATGAAAAGAATCAATATAATAAGGTGGAAAAATTAAAATACCGTTACAAATCTTTGTCACAAGAGGTGAGATAAAATAGCTTAGCTAGAATCATATGGTCATGAGCATAGTGACTATATAGAACTTTGAAAATCTTACGTTGTGTGACAGATCAGCTTTACCATTATAAATGTTAGGGAAAGGCATATCAACTTGTAAAGAAGCAGTCATATGGATAATGTCAAAAGACAAAGGAATATCCATATCAGTTTAGGAACATTAAACTTAGATTGATTGAAGGAAGAAAGTTGTTATTGTAAAGAAGAAACAATCTGAGAAAGACTAAGAATAGCAAAATCATTAGAAGGAAGGGATGAAATAGGCACATTTGACACACTAGATAAAGTGTATGAATTAGTTGGGTTAGAAAAAACCAAAGGTGGAATGCTTAGAACCATGATAGAAGGGTTAGGATAAGTGAAAGGAACATTGTTATATGAAGGTGGTGAAGTTAGCAATGAAATAGGTAGAACACTCGTAGGCAAAGAAGGGACAAAAATACCATTGAGAGGATTAGATATATGAATACAAGTAATCACAATAGGAGGAACGTAAGTCAAAATTCTTGAGATAGGAATAAAAATAAGAAAAATAGGCTCAAGAGTAAAAATAGGAGGAGCCATCCCTATTTTAGAAGCAACTTGATTTAAAGGATTAACATGAATATGGACAAGGTGAGTAGGAAGACACAAAATATTAACACCATGTTCATTAGTGTGACACTTTTTTAAGGCCATCAAAAGTGGCAATAGTCTTAGTATTGTAATTTTCTTGTAAAATCCAATCATGCATTCTTTCGATCTTAGTAGCATGCTAATCAAATTGTTTAGGAGGAACTCATAAAACCTCATCCTCATCATGAGATGAGAGGGAAGAGTTATACTCCATATAAGGATTAGGATCATGAGAAACCATAGGGTCACTAAGGTTTTGAAGAAGACGAGAAGAGGAATCCGTATCAAAAAGAGCCATGAGTCTAGATATGACTTCTCCTAATGGTCAATGCTATAAGTAGCACAAAAATTAGTAAAGCTCATACACCAAACAAGGCAAGAAGACACTAAGAGATCTAACCTTATGATATGAACTCCAAACCAATATAATATAAATCATGCAAAGATAAATTACAAGGTAAAAGATAATGTCAAATAACAAATCTAACACCAAATTAGAGGTTGAATCACAAAATGAAAAGATGAATCTAACACCACAAAAGAAAGAGTTGACACTGTTGCATTAACCAAAAAATGTAGGGTACGAAATGTGAATCAAAGGAAATAAAACCTAATTTCATCACATAACCTAATCAGATATATATATATATATATATATATATATATATATATATATATATATATTAGTGCTAACCAAATCAACAAGGAGCACTAAAGAAAGAGAGATCTAGGAAGTATAGAGGAATGATATCCAATTCCTTAAAAATCCTCTGTGTGTGTGTGTGTGTGTGTGTGTGTGTGTGTGTGTGTGTGTGTGTGTGTGTGCATGCGATGAAAGCTAGATATACATAGATACGCTAATAGGATAAGGAAAGTGAAGGAACATGCTTTTGAAGTAATTTTTTTTGCTTGTTCTTCTAACTAAAATGAGTGGGAGATGTTGGATCTAACCCTAAAACTATGTAACAGATGAAATCCATAAATGTCTCAAAAAATTGGCAGGGTTGAACTAGTGTATCAAGGGAAAATTGGTTTATCAGGGGTGCAGTGTGACCCTAGTTGACTATGTTCAATGTGGATTTTGATGTTGTAGTTTCAAAGAAAGATAAAAATAGTACTTTGATTTGCAACTTGTTCATCAATTCGATATATGTAATTTGCAATAAAAAGGCTTTTTTGTTGTTCAAGAGTGCACTATGACCCTGGTAATTTTTTGTACAAACCCTTGGGGATGTCTCGGGACTCCAAAATAGTTCTCAAGATACGAAAATCATGTCTAAATTCTAAGGAAATCTTGTTTTAGTCCAAGGAGTAGATTCCAAGTAGATAGATGGATGAAAAGGAAGGACCAAGGGGAAATAAATCTTACATTGATCTTAGCACCATGGAAATAAAAGCATCAAAGAGGATGTATTAGGTTTTACCCCAATTTCACCTAGAAGAAATGACAAAAAAGGGAAGAAGATACGAAAAAGAAATAGAGATTAATGATCTCGCATTAAATAGCTATTAAACCTTCATTAAATTGGAGTTCTTCCAATTTAAGATGGTACAACTTTGTCCCATATCACCACTCCAATTATCTCTTACTATACTTCCTTCTAGCATTTCCACTCTTTGAATCTTTTCTACGTTTTACACTATCTTTACTCTTTTCATGATCTCTCATTATTCCTTGTTGAAGTTTGTCTATATTTTTGACATCACCTCATACAACATCATACTAAGAATTTCCCAAAAAATTCCCAAGAATTTTGACTACAATACTAAGACTTGTCCCACAGTGGAGTCGTCCACCTCTAAATAAATGTATACATGATTTTCTTATTAACACATATGAACTTATGCAATCAAAATCTTCCTTCAATTAATTATAGAGAGTGATTCATAATCTACCTCTAAGATATTCAAAGTTATCTTGTGGTAGTGACTTGTTAAATATATCAGTAACCTATTCTTTAATAAGCACATACTCAAACCTTATGTCTTTGTCTTGTACTTTTTCTCTTTGAAAATGATACTTTATGGCTATATTATTTTTATTTGAATGCATCAATGGATTCTTGGAAATACTTATTTCACTTTCATTGTCACAATTCAAATAACTAGTTATGAAAACTTTTTATGGATCCCTTTATTAATTTTCTTTATCCATATTGTATGTTGACAATTAATAGTACTAACAACATCTTATGTCTCTTATGTAGATTTTGAAATGAAAATTTTCTTCTTTCTTGTCCATAACAAATTAATCTTTTACCAATAAATAATTCTTTTTCTATCATCAACACTACCTATCTAATGAGTACTAGTGAAAATAATCAAACTAAAATCTAAATCTCAATCCTTTACATACCATAGTTGTTGGACTAACTGCAAACATTCCCCTTTAAGATTTGTGATATCACTTAACCAACTCCTTTGTTCTATAAGTCTAGTGGTTGTATCAGGAATTAAAAGGTTGTTCTTTTGGTACAATGACAACTCTAGATTGTAACAAGTGGTATCAAAGCTTGGTCATAGGTTTGAATCACCTCGGGTAACACTAAGGGGTGATTTTTGGACTGACCACCAACATTCCACTTTGAGATTCATGACATGACTTAACCAGCTCTTGTATTCTATAAGACTACTGGTTGTATCAAGAATTGAAAGGTCTATCTTTTGGTGCAACTCCAACTCTAGATTATAACAATAGTCTATAATATTTTTTTCCTTTGATATATCTAAATATTCTCTTTACATCAACCATATGTGATTCTTTAGGATTTGAAGAAAACCTTGCAACTACAATAGTTCTACATGTGTAGTATCTAGTCTACTATGAATAACATATTGTGATTTACCAATAATTGATATGTATAAGGTTTCATTTAACTCTTTATAGTTATCCTCCCTAAATAATTTATAGCTTCTAGTCATACATGTGTTCCAACTAGTCTGGAATGATATAGATACCTTTCTTCATCTGATGTAATTGAGTTCCAATAGAAAAATTGATCTCTCCTATCGCTAACATCTCAAAATATTTTCTCATTTCCTCTCCAAATGATCTTCTCAATTCATCACTTCAACCAAATATTATATCATAAACAGATATTTTAACAATCAATTTTTTCTCTCACTTTTAGACTTAAGATACACATTTCTATTATTATTGGTTTTAGTGAATCCTTTTTGCATAAGAGAGGCATGCTATATTTTATACGATTCTCTTCATTCTTGTTTCAATCCATACAATTCATTATGCTAATTATATGCCATGTCCAAGTACTTTTTTTAGTAGAAAAACCTTTAGGTTGTTCAATGTAAACTGCTTCTGAAACTCCATTCAGATATTTATATTTCACATCCATTTGATATACCCTGTATCCATTATAAGAAAAATATTCTATAATTATTTTAACACCTTTATGTCTAGCAATAGGAGCAAAATTTTTGCATTAATCAAGACCTTCCTCTTGTGCATTTTCTTTGCAAACAAAACTTTCCTTATTTATTATCACCTCTCCTTTCTTTTTCAGCTTGTTCCTAAAAATCCACTTAGTACCTATAAAAAAAATTCAATAGGCTTGCACACTATATTTCATGTTATATTATATTCAATTTGATCTAATTCCTCTTTAATTGCATTAATTCAATCATCACCCTCCAATGTATTTTTAACAATCTTAGGTTCAAACTCATAAAGTAAACATGTAATCTCCCATGCCATATTTCTTGTTAACACATCACACTAGGTATAATATTTCATGGAAGAGTTGGGACACTCATAAACTATAAAATATCTATATACACATAGCTAGAGTGTCATTCATCTTGCTAAGATTATTATTTTTATGAATAGTTCCTTCTCTATTAATTAACTATTAAAGTTTCATATTTACAAAAAAGAGGTTGGAGGATACAAGATCTCCTTATGAGAGTTCTTACATTCAAATACAAAACACATACAAAAAATTTACCATTTCAATTTTGAATGATTCATGGTTAAATCTAGAAAGGATACATACATATGAAAATTTAGGATAAATATTTGCAAAGATAATGCCAAGGGATAATTTGAACTCCTCTTTATCTTTGATTGGTTTTCTAGACTAACAATAATAAATGAAAAATTGAGTCTAAGTATGTCAATCTAGTGATATCTTGAAGGATAGTGATTTGGACATAGGATAAGTCTCCTAGTAGGAGGTGGTTTAGTGTGTAGCTTGATCAATCCCCTAGTGGGAGATTGTGAATTTGCAATGACTGATTAGGAAAGTACTTACACATTTCATAAGGAATGTGGTTAACTTATCAAACATTTTTGAGTTGAATCATAAAACATTTCTCAATGTTGATTCATCAAGTATGTTTAGAGTTAACTTTTTAAGCTAACACAAGTCATGAAATATAGCTTCTTGGAATAGTTTTGAGTTTTTAGGGAGATTGAAGATTCAAATAGGTTGAAGTTATTAGATAATAATATTGGACTCTCTATTTTCTAGACATAGTCCAAGATTGGGCTCACCACTTTAAACTTTTATGTCTTCTATTCCATTTATTTGTTATGTATTTCTTTGTTTTATTTACATGTAACTATTTTTATGTCAAAATAATCCTAATAGTATGTTGTGGTGAACATGATCTTACCTAATTTAAATTCCATGTTGACTCCTCCACCCTCACTACAATAATATTCAATGAAAAGTACCTACCTCTTACAAGTCAAATGCAAGGCACATCAGAAGAAATGATTGTAACATGAAAAATGACATCTTTGATGTGAACCCTGACCTTGAAGCCCTAGAAAATTTTTTATGTTACTACATAAGTTTTAATGTAAAGACATCATAATGGAGGAGAACATGAAACTTAATAATGATTTCTAAACTTGAATGCATGAATTATTGATTAAAAACTTCCTGTCAAATCCCTTGAAGATGCTTGACTTAATTCTCAATAGGGGATGATACTTAAGTTTCAATTCATCATTGATAGGTTTGTTCAAGTGAGAAAGGGAGTTGTATCCATATACATATCACACCATTTTTTATTTTATTTTTAGTCATGTATGACATCAAAGGTCACTTTAGTGCCAATCACAAAGTTGACTACATTATGATCTCATAATTGGGGCCAAAATATCTCGACAAGTTCCCTAGCCATGCTAGTCCAAGCATTTAAATTCATAAAATGGAATTTGAGGATAGGATTGTACTAAGCCTCTAAAAAAAATCTTGAGATAAATAGAAATCAAGAAAAAGACATGAACATGAAGCACAATCACCAAAGTGAACCCAAAATTAGTGTAGTTATAGAAAGATACAATTTATACCACTGTAGAGAGAATATTTTACTATAAATCTTTGGCTTGAAGGAAAAGGGAAATATCAATAGATATTTTGTGTTTGTACATATATCTTGAAAGTGTTCTTTCTTATGAATAATTCATTTTTTTATTCTTTGATAAGCCATGTTCATGAATAGTCTAAAATCATGCTATCATGTGCTCTTTAATGAGAATCAAAAAATAAATGTGCTACTTCATTATTAACATTAAATATCCCTTAGCATATCATAGGTTAGTATGATTTTAAATATTTCTTTATTTTTCCTTTCCTTTGACAAGCCTTAAAATTCACAAAATGTTATACAAATAGCTAACTTCTAAAATTTTGAAATTGTAATCAAGTACAAACCACATTTCACATTCGTAAGATTTTACATTGTTTATGTAAGTATAAAGGTGTGTGCGAATCTAACCATCAATGTCTAGATAGTGGGCCCTCAAGCATAAAGATAATTTTCTTGTCCTACATTGTTATAGAAGGACATATTTTTTTTATCTTACAATAAAACATGCAAATATCTGGTGGGAAAATTACAATACTGTAATGAACAAAAAGTTGGAGTTTTTTCGCTCTACTAGGGTTTTCTTGCTTCATGCGAACTTGCAATTTTTTTTGCGTATGGCCTTTCGCTTGCACTCCCCTCCTATCGGCACTTGTCATACCGCATTTACTACAAGAGCTTGAGGTTAGGATATAATGATTCCGGCCAACGGTGAACTAGTTGTTTCTGGTGTTCACGCTGCTTCTTCAGACAGCCATAGCACCGCCACAGAACAAACGCCCGCGCAAGTTTGTCCCGAAGGTTTTCCACAAGGTAATCCTAATATTGTCCTTCCTTTGCAAGAATTTGATGTTGCATGTGACTGGTTAGAACAACATACCTTGATAGGGTATTTTGTTGGTAGGACCCCCCCTGAAGCTATGCTCAGAGAATGGGTCAACAAAAGCTGGACTCCTCATGGCGTCTACCTTGACGCTGTGCAAAACCTTACCAAAGGCATTTTTTTATTTCACTTCGCTAACCTGTCGCATGCTGACGTGGTTTTTACCAATGGCCCTTGGTCTGTGCGTTCCTCTGTTCTTGCTTTTCAGAAATGGTCTCAAGACTTCTCTATCTCGGACGATAAAAAGCTTAGGGTTCCTGTTTGGGTTGAATTCCCAGGTCTACCCTTGCCCTGCTAGCCTTTTATTGAGTCTATTACCCAAGCCCTTGGCAAAGTTGTTACCAAGGAGCCAGAGAAAGTTTTTACTGCTCACCCTCAGTGACATGTTTGCATTGAAGTTGATCTTTCTAAAGATCTCAAGGATTCGGTGGAAATCCAGATTGGCGCTCAAACTTTTGCACAGAAGGTGCTTTACTTGAACCTACCTAACACCTATTATAGGTGCCAGTCTATGGAACACAAGATCAGGGACTGCCCTTTGGCCACGCCTAGGGTCAAACCCCAGCCTAAAGGGACACCTGTCAAGTAGGTCAAAGGAAAAAAAGAAGAATGGGTTACTGTTGGGTGCAAAGGCAAGCCTGCCTTGAATCCTTCGGCCCCCAAGCCATCCTATGCGGCCATAATCGCGATTCCTCCTACTTCCATCGAAGTGTTAGCGCCTGCTAGCGTGGAGACACCAGTGGCTTTTGTTGTACCAGTTTCGGTTCCGCAGGTTTCAAACCCTATTGGCTTGCAGGGGATTAAGGCAGCCGCCAGGACCTCGTCCTTAGCTGGGGCTCGTTCTCCTCTTGCAGTCTCTTCCATAGTACCACTAGCAACAAGGCGTTCTCGTAGTCCTCCTAGATGTGCAGAGATATCAGGGGTCAAATGATAGGCTGTAAGTCCAAATGACTTCCCGTCCCTTTCACCCAGTTTCTACCTTTTTGCAGAATAGTTACTCCTCTCTCGAGGACGAGGATGATATGGAAGAGTTTTCATGAAATTCCTCTCTTGGAATGTTCGAGGTCTTACAGACCTCCCCAAAAACCTCTATGTCTGGGATACCCGTCATAGACTTGGGAATTTAGATTTTCTTTGCCTGCAAGAAGTTAAGATTTTTGGTTTCATGCTTTCTGCTGCATGCCGCATCATTTGGCAGGATAGCATCATGTTTTCTTCTTAGCATGAAGTTGGCCGAGGTGGTGTAGTTACTCTCCTATCACCTCGCCTTCATTCTACTATTATTTCACACGGTTTTGACCCCACACATAGTATTATTTGGCTTTTTCTTTCCATCAAAAGTCATTCTTTTGGAGTCATTAATGTTTATGCCTCCAATGATGTTGTGGAAAGGGTACAAATGTGGGTTTGGCTTGCTAACAACCTGCCGCCAGCTACTTGGGTCCTGTGTGGGGACTTCAATATGGTTGAAGTGGCCTCTAACAAAGATGGCATTCTACCTTTCCATTGGATAGCTGGGGAAAGAGAAGCCTGGTTTTACATGCGTCATAAATTGGGCCTCTTTGATCCCAATACTAGCCGTCATCATGATAATGAGGCTTGGCACACTTGGTCCAATTTTTGAGCTGGTCCTGACCACATATTGAAACATCTTGATCGTGCTATGATCTTGGCGCAAGCTTTTTTTTATTTTTCTAAATATCGTGATCTACCTGTCATTCCCCTGACAGATGTGACATTGTCAAACCACTATCTCATTTATTTTGGCATTTCTTGGCAAACAGTTGTCCCCAAAGTGGTTAAGTCTCAATTCCTCCTCAACACGTCTGTTCTATTGCATGCCTCCACCATCTCCCACATACAACGTGTCTAGAATTTGGAACCACGTCCACATTCCCATCGAGGTTAGATTCAATGGTGGAATGATGCCATTACCAGAACGGCTAATTTTTTGCATATCTATGAGCGTCAACTGGAAATTTTCAAAAAATGTTCTTATGAAGCCAACACCCTTGCCCTCAAAAAATCTTCTGAAGTGCTCACATTCAACCTCTTTGATGTGGATCTGCAACTTCCGCTTGCCAAGCTTCGCCATGAAAAGAAAATTGTTGATAACTATGCTACCCGAGGAGCTCAAATCAAAGCCCGTCTCCACTAGTTGGAGGTTGGCGACAAAGCCTCGAAGGAGTTCTTCCAGGCTCTCCAAGCCCGTCATACCAATATTGGGATTAAAAAGATAAAACAGGGAACTGATGTTCTTTCCAATCTGCCAGACATCCTGCAAGCTTTTGTTCTTCACTATGAGAATGTATTTGCTTCGTAGGGCCATTCGGTTGCTTAGGAGGAGGCTCTCAGAAAGTGTATTACTATTACTCCAAACTGCCTCGCAGTTGAGCAACGCGCTTTCTATGAGCAACTTCTTTCCCTTTGAGACCTTAAAGAGGTAGCTTACTGTAGGGCCCATTTGCCGTTACACCAAAAGCCATGAACATAATTAACCACCTGTGGGCAGGGGAGCGTGTCACATCACCCAACACTTACTCCATGGTGGATGACAAATCCCCTGGGTTTGATGGATTTCCTTGTGAATTTTACAAACATCTTTGGGAGCAAATTGGTCCTGATCTGCACAAAGTTTATCTTGAAGAATACCATTCTAAAAGCTTAGGAGTGATCATAAATAAAGGCAATATTAAATTCATAGCTAAAGGTGGTGATCCTGAGGACATCTGCAACTAGAGGCCCATCACCCTACTGAATGTGTCTTATAAAATCATTGCTAAGGTGCTCTCTCTCAAAATTCACCATATGCTTCCTCTAATTGTGCGGCCTGAACAAACTGGCTTCATCAAATCTAGGTATATTCTTGACAACATCATTATTGTCTGGGAAGGTATGGAATGGGCCCATAAGTCCAAGTAGCAGGCTATCTTTTTAAAGATAGATTTTGCTAAAGCCTATGATCGCATTGAATGGCCTTTCATTTTGGCTATGCTTCAGGCTCTGGGTTTTGGTCCCAATTTCATTCAGTCTGTGGAGATGCTCTTTGGTGACGCTAATGCTTGCATCACCATCAATAATTCACAATCTAAAGCTTTTGGACTTTTTCGTTCCATTAGACAAGGTTGTCCATTAGCTTCAGCACTTTATGTCCTTGCTCCCGAAGGTTTTGGTTATTTACTTGCTCACTCTGTGTCTTCAAGGCTGATCCGTGGCATTTCCTTGCCTGATTCTTCCTCCTAGTTAGTCAATGGTCATTTTTCTAATGATTCTTTTCTTACTCTTCTTGAAGATGAAGAAAACATCAAAAATGCTTTAAATTGTCTTGACACTTTTTGTCAAGCCTCTGGCTCTGCCATTCAATGGCATAAAATGCTCTGTTACCGACAGTCTTTTTTGCCAGCTCCACCTTGGCTCAGCCAATTCCAATGGAAATAGGTTACTCATGGAGAAATTTTCCACTTTCTTGGCATTCCCTTTGCTTTCCAAGCTTTCCCTATGGAACTTTGGAATGTTGTGCGTACAAAGATTACCAAAAAGCTTGATTATTGGATCACTAAGCCGCTTTCTCTTGTTGGTAAATTCCATATTTGTTCTAAGGTTTTGGCTGCCACCCATGTGTTTTATTCTTCTTGTTGGGCCCCCTTCAAAGCTTCCTATCTCAAATTAGAATGTTTGCTAAGAGATTTTATTTGGGCCTCTGCTTCTGACCATCATGGTTTTCACAGAGTTGCTTAGGATTTCTGTTGTCTCCCAAGGGAATCTGGGGGTCTCGACCTGCTTTCCACTCGAAAGCAGGGCCTTTCCCTCTGTGCTAAATGGATTATCAGAGCTATTTTTGGAGATGAAGCCTGGAAAATTCTTGTCAGGCATTGCATCTCTTCAGGCTTCCCTACTAACAGACTAGCATGGAAGGGGATTGGTTTTCAGACCCTTCTCATTATGCGTGAACCAATGGTCATACAGGGCTCTTTCATTATAAAGAGCATCTGAAAAGCCTGGGAAGCTATTAAACCTTGGTTTCATTGGGCTGGTAATGAGTTTTGCAATGGGTTGTCCTTAAATTAGTAGAACATTTGGTGGTCTCTCCTATTTGCCTTCCAAGGTATTCCTCTTGCCAAGACTCAAGGTGCCAGTGCTCTGCATTTCTATAAACATGGCATTCACACTACTAAGGACATTTTTTCAAGAGTCACCATGAATTTTAGGTCTTGGGAGGATATGCAAGTTCAATACCACCTTGTACGTGCTGATTGCCAGACTTATGAGCTTTTGTTGTCTTCCATCCCTGTGCACTTACTTCATAAAGTGGGGATCCAGTCTGTTTGACCTTGGTGGTATGATTGGAAGTGGTTCCTTGCCACTCCATTTACCAATTATAAGCCCAATATGGGATACAGATGGCTTTCACCCCACCTTTTGATGGTGGAGACACTTAATCAACGATGGCATTTGCATTCTTCGTGTTCTCACTGGAGAAAACGGTTCAACACCATTTGGAGTGTCATTACAGAACCTAATATTTCTCACTTTGCTTGGTGCCTTGCTTTCCAAGGTCTTCCCCTGGGGCCTCGACTCAAACACATTGGGGTTCTTGATCCCAGATACCCCTTTTGTGGCCAACCTGAGTCCTTTTTGCATATTTTTTGGTTTTGCAAACGTGCTCAGAATTATTGGCACTGGATCCATGATTTTTTCAAGCCTTTCAGGCCCGAACCTTTTTCATGGCACATGATCCTGCTGGGTGATTCCCCTAGATTTCCTTGAAAGTTTTCCTAGATTTGGCATACTTTCAGGATGTAAATTTTGTTTTCTCTATGGAAAGATAGGAATGCAGTTTTATTCACTCACAGTTTTTTGGATGTTAACATTGCAATGTAGACTAAGGCATGCATTTGTAACAATGTCATTATGTAAATACAGGTGCAAGCTAATAAAGTTTCCCTGGAGGTTGCCCACTTACAAGAGTTGTTAAACCATTGGGGCAATGCTCCTTGTACCATTGCTAGAGTGCCTCCAGATGCCTTGGCTGATGCCTCCTCATCGCGCGGTTGTCATTTCAGATGCCAATCCTCTAGTAGCCATTCGCACACGCTGCACTCCCAAGGTCCTCGCCACCGCTCTCCCAGCGGTGGTCATGGTGATTTGAGGCGTCGCTCTACTTCCCCACTACATGGTGGTTCTGGCTGGTCTCCGGCTCCTCCCCCTGGACGGGCACACTCTAGCAAGTTTCCCCGGCTGGCCTTGGGAATTTGTCCTCTGCGTCCAGACAAGAAGGATGCAGAGACTACAACTACCCCAGATCCTGCGAATGCTGCTGATGGCTAGACTGTTCCTAGTCTGCCTCACAATCCCACTGATGCGTGGGAATTTCCTAATAAAGATGATCCTCCTCCCTCTGCTAGTACTACCTTGGCAGCATGAGGTTGTTTTAAAATGGGTTTTTTTTTTGATGAATAGTTTTTAGTTGTTGGCTATGGCCATGTTGTTTGCTTCGGCTTCGGCTGACTGAACTCATTCACAGGGTGATCCTGTATCCCCGGGCCCTTTTTTGTGAATTTTAATCTTAGTAAATTTTTTTAATTGAAAAGGACTATTCATCAAAAAAAAGTGGATACATCTGTCACCATAAATGGCCATTCATCTAGTAGTGATGTTGAATGATTTTAAATAAAGTCTAAGGAGAGAATAATTCTTGTTGAGTCCAAGGACTTGACATAACAATCTAGCTGGGACTGTTATTATGATCTTAGTTAAAGATATTTCAGCCTAAAGATTAATATTTTTTTATAAAATCTTCATTGGAAAACAAACTCAAAAATGAATGAAACTTTATAATAAAGGATGAAATATAAGTATACATTCAACAAAGAGAAAATATATCTATCATCATAAATAAACACTTGATATACAGTGAAGTTGAATGACCCTTATAGAAAACTTAGTAATGCTATCAAATTTTGCCTCTAAGAGCTCATTCTTCTTAATCAAAATAGTGATGGTCTCCTCCAACCTAGCCATATCTAGGTTCCCTTGGTATTTATCATTGTTCCCCAAGGTACTCACCTCCATCTAGACATCACTCCCCCTGGCATTCTCCTCCTTTTGATTAGAACCTCCCATAGGAACACCCCCTTGAGTCTTGCTATTCAAATTACTAATTCTAGCAGGAGACATAACTATGCATTATACTCCCATAACCCCTTCCTTACAAGACTTTGGTGTGTTTCCTTCAATTTTAATTGTATCAGACACCCAAGAGGATAAAGGGTTTTCCTATCTCCCTCCCATAACCTCCTCATCCTTCCCTTCACTACCAATATCTTCCCCTTGGTGTTCATCATAATTCCTCCTAGTGGCTTTCCTTTTAGGTCTATGGCCAGTTTTCTATCCATATCACATCTTGACAATTAATAGAACTGACAACATATTTTTCCCCTTAAGTAGGTTGTGCACATTGTTTCTTCCATCTTGTCCATTACACTAATCTTTCACCAATAAATAATAATTCACCACTTTTTTTTTCTATAATCAACACGACCTACCCACTGAGTTGTTGGAGTTTTAGGTGATTCTACAACACCCCCAGGATCAAATGAAAGACCAAGATAACTTCCACAAGAGATTGGCAAGAAAATTGCATGAAGATGCAAGAATGCTATTACTGATAATGGACTTGATTGACATCCAATTGATTGATTTTAAATGTACATAATAGGCCTCCTTATATAGGAGAGGTAATAATAGACAATTATAAGGAGAAGATAAGCTATTGCCCACACAAGGTGGAATCGCATGTCCACCAAAGGTGAATCATCCTCCATTATGAAATGAAGTATGTACAATGATGAGGATGATAATGTGATAAGTGCACTAAAGGTGGAATGAGATAACAACTATGACCACCTAGAGTGGAATTCTCATACACCATGTTTTTAATTGAGGTGCAAACTCCTAAGTGTATCAATCAAAAACTACTATGAAATGCATTATCCTAAGTAAGCTTAAGTAAGTGTAATTAGTGAATATTTAATTACACCAACACCCCCCCTTAAGTGCAACTTAGGGGAATGCACTTAAACTCACAATGCAAGATGGGTCCGAGCTACTAGGCCATTTTGGGTACCCATGTCCAATATGCAATTCAATACATGAAATGTAATCTCTCATAAAGTGGAGAAAGAGAGAAAACCTCATGGCAAAAAACCTCCCCCAAAAAGAAAGATGAAAATAATATGCATGGATGGATGGAGTACTGAAGACCCCCCAAAAATTGCATACATCATGTATATACAAAGAATGATCCCCCATAGGAAGGAATTAAGGAGACATGATATCCCCCCTATAATGAAGAAGCTCCAATATAAATGAAGAGTACCTGCAAGAAAAATATAATCCAACATGTCTACAAGAAACATGTCTCTCCTTAGGAAGAGATAAATACATGAAAAGATGAAGAAGCCACTCCATGTAAAAAGTGAGGAAGGAGGAAGAAGTTCTCCATGTATGCATCTCTAAAGACTGAATAGGTCTCTACAAGCTCAAAGATTCTATCACACCATCAAGTTGACCTATGAGATGTCAAAAATCAAGAGGACATGAAGTGTTGGGAATTCCAATCTCCAAAGAAGGTGAAAAATTATCTCAAAGAGAAACCCCCTCATATGTATTAACCAAATCTACATTATGAGACTCATTTCAAAGAGCATCTAGGAATTCATTCCACATTGCAAGATCTGAAGCATAAAGATCATCATGTTGAATAATAGAACTCATGTTTGAAGAAGCATGAGGTGGAGGAGTAGGAAGTTCAACACCTGTCTTAGGAAAAAAATGATTCAAGTTTCCAATGTTCTGCTCACATGAATTATTCACCCTTGATAAAGGGTTAGGTACATCATGAATATCATCATCATTATCAACAAAATGTGCAAAAGAATACAAGTGTGATGTATGATCAACAACTCCCATAGCAATGACATCTCTAGTCTCCATGTCCCTAATATAAACATAATCAGGAGTGAACTCAATGATTTTACCTTTTGCCCCATCAGTAATTTGGTAAATGAAAAGGAGATTAGTGGTCAACGACGGTACACAAAGAACATCATTAAATGTACCCTCTCCCATAGGAATAGAACCTTTCCCACAAACATTCATGTATGTATTATTACCCATCAATATATGTGGAGAAGTAAAAGGCTCAATAGAAAAAAACATATCCATAGAAGATTCCATATGATGTGATGCACCTGAATCAATAAGCCATTTACCTTGCTCAGGATGTGTGGAAGCAATGAGTGCTTGTCCTTTACCTTTGGATAATTATGTTGATGTAGAAGTTGTCTAATATTGAGAAGAAGGAAAAGACATTGATGAGGGCAACTAGATATTTTTCTTTTAAAGAATGTGAGTGAGGTCATCAATCTTCTTATGAAAATATTTATGCTCATCATGTCCTAGCTTTTTGCAATAAACACATTTATCTCTCTTTCTTATAAATGTTTCCTCTCTTGAAGAGGACTTGGATTCAATATTATGTTCTGAAGGAGAGTCATCACCTTTTTCAAGGTGCTTAGGATCCTTGTGTTGTTTGTTTCCCTTTCCTTTGGGAGCCTTTCGAGAGGAGTCATTTGCAACCAATGCGTGATACTTCGAAGGCTTCAACTGACATATGTGCTAAATTTACTTGTTCCCTTGTGAGCTAAGCTACAAATTCATCAAAAGAAGGAATTTTGTATGCACTACCAAGAGCATCCATAGTAGAATAGAATGTGGAAAAAAAAGATTCAATATTCAAGACCTAGCTTGGAAAGAATAGATAATATCAATTTCCCATCATCTTTAGTAATACCACAATTAGAAAGCTCCAACCTAATGGAATCGAACTTAGAGAAAAAGTCTTGAATATTGTCAAAATCACATAGACTTATACCTATAAGCTCATTCTCAAATTTGAATTTTCTAATTCTATCAGGTTTACCAAAGATTCCTTCCAATGTAGTTCAGGCATCATGAGGATGTGTGCAGGATGCAATATGATATAGAAAATCATGAGAGATGGTAGATCTAAGAGAGCCAAGTGCTTTATACCTTCTATCAAACCATTTTTTTCTTTTTGCAACACCTGTAGCTAGTTCTAGAGATCCTATTCAAGAATCATTCTAAGCAATCCAATATTCATCAACTAATTAGAAACAACTTGTTTCCATTCATGATGGTTATATGGAGTGACTAATGAAACTTTTGAAAAATCCATAATTAACCCAAAGAATGACTAAAATCAACTGATAACTCCTTCAAATTACTGATTCAATTGAGAAAATTGAAATACAAGTATTCACCAAGTGCAAATATAGCCAAAAAAGAACTATTTTGGAAAGTGATATGTCCACTCCAAATCACTGAAATCTTATTACAGATCTGGAAAGTAGAGAAAATATTATGCACTTTCAAAAAAAATTACACCTAAAAGTGTTACTAGATGTGCCCAAATAGAGCCTTGAAAGTTGTAAAAAATGGGATTTGCGATTTTCAGAAAACTTTAGAGATAGAGATCCAAAATCACCTGCACCACTATGTAGGTTGTGAAATTCTACCCTAAAACAAAAAATAATTGTTTGGAAAAAGGAGTCTATATGAGAGAGCTATCACTATTTGAAAATTGCCTCTAAAATTGTTTTTTTCTGAATCACCGCCACCGCACCTTCAAAAATCAAGTGGCTCTAGATTTGGCCTTAGATGTCTAATTTGGATGAAACAAAATCTGATTTAGGGTTTTTTGAACCTCCTCTATATGATGCCAATGTCATATTTGCACGAACAAGCTCTAATTTTCATCTGCAATAAAAGATCACAAATACAACTCTCAAAACCTCCTCCAAATTGTGATGTCCAAATTGTCAATGTTGCACAAACAATAAGTCAAGCCAAGGTTGCACTTCTTGAGAAGAGTCCTTCACACCTTGAGAGCTCTAATACCATGTTAGATTTTTAGGTGACTATATAACACCCCCAAGATCAAATGAAAGACAAGGATAACTTCCACTAGAGATTGGTAGGAAAATTGCATGAAGATGCAAGAATGCTATTATTGATAATGGACTTGATTGAAATCCAATTGATTGATTTGAAATGTACATAATAGACCTCCTTATATAAGAAAGGAAATAATAGACAATGATAAGGAGAAGATAAACTATCACTTGCACAAGGTAGAATCACATGTCCCCCGAAGGTGGATCATCCTCCATTATGCAATGAAGTTTGTGCAATGATGAGGATGATAATGTGATATGTGCACTAAAGGTAGAATGAGATAACAACTATGACCACCTAGAGTGAAATTCTTGTACACCATGTGTTTAATTGAGGTGCAAACTCCTAAGTGTCTCAATCACAAACTACTATGAAATGCATTATCCTAAGTAAGCTTAAGTAAGTGTAATTAGTTAATATTTAATTACACCAACATTAGTTAAAACATTCAAATTGAAATCTCAAACTTCTACATAGCATATTCTATAATATTTTGTTCCTTTGAGATATCTAAAGATTATATTTACATCAACCATATGTGATATAAATAGAATTTGAAGAAAACCTTGGAACTACAATAACTACATGTGTATTATCTAGTCTACTATGAACAACATATTTTAACTTACCAATCATTGTTCTATATAAGGTTTCATTTACCTCTTCGAATTTATCTTCATTAAATAATTTCTAGATTTTGATCATAAGTGTTCACACTAGTCTATAATATTTCATCCCAAAAGTCTTCATTATCTCCTTGAAATACTCTAATTGAATTATATAGATACCTTTCTTCATCTAAAGTAATTTAATTCCAACAAAAACTTTGATTGCTCCTATCATTGACATCTCAAACTCTTTTCTCATTTCCTCAACAAATGACCTACTTAATGCATAACTTCCACCAAACATTATATCATCAAAAAATATGTTAGCAATCAGTAGTTTCTCATCACTTTTAGACTTGAGATACACATTTCTATTATCACTTGTTTTAGTGAATCCTCTTTTCATAAGATAGTCATGAAGTGTTTCATACCATGCTCTTGGTGCATGTTGTAATCCATAAAATTCTTTATGCAACTTATAAATCATATCTTTACCTCTTTCACCTAAAAAATCTTCAAGTTGTTCAATGTAAACTTCTTCTTTTGAAACTCCACTTAGACATGAAGATTTCACATCCACTTGATATACATTATATCATTTATAATAAGCATATTCTATAAATATTTAAACACCTTTATGCCTAGCAATAGGGGAAAATTTTTTTCCATAATCAAGACCTTCCTCTTATGCATTTTCTTTGCAAACCAATCTTTCCTTATTTATTATCACCTCTCATTTCTCATTTAGCTTGTTCATAGAAATCCACTTAGTATCTATAAAAAATTGGTCAATAGGTTTGAGAATTAGATTTCATGTTATGTTCTTTTCAATGTGATCTAGTTCCTCTTAATTGCATTAACCCAATCATCATCCTTCAATGCATCTCTAACAATCTTAGGTTCAAACTCATAAAGTAAACATGTAGTTTCCCTTGCCATATTTCTTGTTAGTACATCACACTAGGTATAATATTTCATGAAAGATTTTGGACACTCACATACTATAAACTATATATAGATAGATAGCCAGAGTGTCATTCGTTTTGGTAAGGAATTTTTTTTAATGAATAGTCTCTTCTCTATTAATTAAATATTAAAGTTGCATATTAACAAAAAAAGGGATAGTGGATAAAAGATCAGCCTGCAAGAGTTATAACATTCAAAGAAAAAAAAACATACAGTTGTTTTACCATTTCATTCTATCAATTTTGGATGATTGATAGTTAAAGCTCGAAAAGATATAGATAGATGACAATTCAGGATATATATTTACAAAGACAAGGCCAAGGGAGAAGTTGAACTCCTCTTCAGCTTTGATTGGTTTTCTAGACTGAAAATAATAAATTAATAATTGATTCCAAGTGCATTAATCCATTGGGAGCTTCAGGGGTAGCCGTACGGATATAGGATGAGTCTCCTGGTAGGAGCTGATTTATTGTGGAGCTTGATCAGTCCCCAAGTAGGAGATTGTGAATTTTCAATGACTTATCAGGAAAGTATTGTACATTTTTCATAAGGCATGTGGTTAACTCATCAAACATATTTGAGTTGAATCATCAAACATTTTCCAAGGTTGACTTAGTTTTTTGAAAGAGAATATATAGTTTCTTGGAATAGTTTTGAGCTTTCATGGAGATTGAATATTGTAACAAGTTTAATTTACTAGATAATAATATTGGACTCTCTATTTTTTAGAAGTAGTCCAATATTGGGTTCACCACTTTAAATCTTTGTGTCTTCTATTTCATTTATTTGTTCGTTTTATTTGTTAGATTTACATGTAACTAATTTGTATCTCTAAATAATCCTAATGGTATGTTGTGTTGAAAATGATCTCACCTAATTTAAATTCCATGTTGACTCTTCCACCTTCACTACAATAATATTGAATGATAGAGACCTACCCCTTGCAAGTTAAAGGAAAGGCACATTAAAAGAAATGCTTGAAATGAAAAATAATGACTTTGGTGTGAACCCCAACCTTGAAGCCCAAAAAATATTTTGATGTTTCTTGATAAGTGCCAATGTACACACTTCATAATGAAGGGGAATATGAAACTTAATAAGGATTTCTAAACTTGAATGCCTGAATTCTTGATTACAAACTTCTCCACAAATTCCTTGAAGATTTTTGACTTAAGTCTAAATTGGGGATGATCCTTAATTTGAATTCATCATTGATAGATTTGTTCAAGTGATAAAGGGAGTTGTATCCATATACATCTTAAACCTTTTTCAATTTGATTTTTGGTTGTGTATGACATCAAAGATCACTTTTGTGCCAATCACAAAGTTGACTACATTATGATCTCATGATTAGGGCCAAAATAAATAGACAAGTGCACTAGTGGTGCAATGGCACCCATAAAAGAATTAATTTACCATCATTATGGTTTAATATTATGCACAAATGTAAGCATGAAATGCCTCATGGGTGAAGGAACCTGGAAGAATTAATATCTTATCATTATTATCTAAGTTGATGTACAAGTTTAATAGGTAATGTATCTTATAAAGAATCCTCAAACAAAAAGATTTTACACTATTTTGTAACTGAATGAGAATCAAATGAATGATCTTGGGGTAGTTGTAAAATAGTTTGTACACTGTTAAGATAGTCTTTAAAGGACATATCACAATGTAATGGAAGGGCATATAAGAGGATCGATAAGAGGGGAAAAGACAATAGGTTTGAAGAAGAGAGTAAATTGAGAAGAAACTCTGCTAGAGAGCCATACGTTTGTAATCTGTCATTAGTATATAATGGAAGTATGTTTTAGTTTTAATAATGTTTCAATCTTCTCTTTATCGATCTTTGTTATTACTTCCAAGTATTCAGTTATAATTCATTGGTTCATTGATAGAAAGAATGTTATAATAGTTTGGTTCGGATTCCAAGTTAAGGATAGTGAGTTTCATATTACCATTTTTTTTTTTTAAATTCTGATGCTCTGCATCAAACTGGTATCAGAGCTCAGAAGATTCTGAGCATGTAGATGGATAGAATCTACACCAGGCAGTGTTGGGTTGTTTTAGATTCTTATTTTGAGGTTTGTGGTTGTAGAATGTTGTCGGTTCGCTTAGCTGCAATGGGTGGATAGGATAGGTCTACCAAGGGATCATAGGAAATGATCCAGAGTCAAGGAGGATGGTACTTTGTGTGTCGCCAATAGACTTGGGAGAGAGGCATGATGGGAGTCCCAGGTGAGGGATAGGAGGTTTTGATGCAGCATGGACGAGTGGATTGTGTAATGGCTAAGGTACCATTGGAGGCGACCAACATAACTCCATTGATAGGAGTCAGTTTAAAGAGATAAAGAAAGAAAAGGAGGCATTGAAGCAATGATGGTGAAGAGGCACAGATTCTCATCAATGCATTTCCATGAGGTCATGGAAAAATTTGAAGTTCGGGAGTATGGTGCAGGGGCACCTGCCTCTATTAATTTTATATTTTTTAAATTCATATCCGAAATGATTTATTTTTTAAGTCATTGGAACCATAATGTGAAATGGTATATTTATTATGTTATTGTAATTGGGACATATGAAATTTGTAATTAAAATCCAAATATGGATAGGAAGGGACACGAGAAGGTAAACAGTTGTAACGATTTTAGGTTGTCTTTAAAAGAAAGGCATTATTGTAATAGCAGAGAGAGATCGACAGAGTGGAATAAGGAATAGGTTGTGAGAGGAAAATTGGGCTCTCTGGTTTTAACCAGAGAGCCATTGATGTTTTGTTGACTTTGACATTAAATGACATGTATTTTTATTAAGTTTTTATGTTTCCTTTTGTCTACTTTTGATCTCTATTAGGAAGGTTATAACAGTGAACATGAATCGGTTTCTCTCTATTGTTATTTGCAAGAAATGTAAATGATTTGTTTTATGTCATGACAGTCCAAAGGAATGGTAATGGAAATGGTTTTATATAAAAAGATAATTAGATCATCTGATATGAAGATTACTCAATGCCCTCTCCTCATCAACTAGTCATGCTAGTCCAAGCACTTAAATCCATAAAATGGCCTTTGAGCATGGGATTGTACTAACCCTCTAAAAAACATTTTGAGATAAACAACAATCAAGAAAAAAAATATGAACATGAAGCACGATCACCAAAGTGAATCCAAAATTAGTGTGATTATAGAAGGATACAATCTATAGCACTATAGAGAATTTTTTTTTATGAATCTTTGGGGTAAAGGCAAAGGGAAATATTAAGAGATATTTTGTGTTTGCATGTATATATATTGAAAGTGTTCTTCTTTGTTATGAATAATTCATTTGTTTATTCTTTGATAAGTCATGTTCATGAATAGTCTAAAATCATGCTACGATATGCTCTTTGATAAGACTCAAACAATACATGTTGTGCTACTTCATTTTTAATATTAAATATCCCTTGCCATATCATTGGTTAGTATAATTTTAAGGATTTCTTTATTTTTCCTTTTCTTCCACAAGTCTTAAAATTCACAAAGTATCATACAAAGAACCAACTTCTAAAATTTTGAAATTGTAGTCAAGTACAAACCACATTTCACATTTGTAAGATTTTACATTGTTGATGTAAGTGTAAAGGTGTGTGTAAATCTAACCATCAACATCTAGATAGTGGGGCCTCAAGCATAAAGAACATCGGTTTGTCCGTAAATGTCTGTGTTTTTATCTTACATCTAAACATGCAAATATATGGTGGAAAAAATAAGAATGCTCTAATGAACAAGAAGTGGATATGTCTATCACCATAAATGGGCATTCATCTATTAGTGATGTTGGATGATTTTAAATAAAGTCTAAGGAGAGAATAAGTCTTGCTGAATCCAAGGCCTTGACATAACAATCTAGCTGGGACTGTTATTATGATCTTAGTTAAAAGAGATTTCATACTTGTTTATAAAACCTTTCATCAGAAAACAAACTCATAAATGAAAGAAATATTATACTAAAAGATGAAATATTAGAATACAATCAATCAAGAGCAGATATATCTATCATCATAAATAAAAACTTGATATATAATGAAGTTGAATAGTCTAAATAAATCTATAGAAAATCAAGAATCGCTAAATCCAAAAACCTACAATAGATTAAAGATGAAGTTGTGAGAACCTTATTGAATCCAAAATTTCAATTTCCACACCATGAAAAAGAAGGGTGTTACTAAGTAAAAACATTTCAGCCTAACGAGTAATACTCATATATAAAATCGACTGTAATTGTGAGCTAAGTCAACAGATTTCAGCTTGAATACTATTATTTGTATATAAAATTGTAGAACTATCTGCCAAGCTGCTTGCCTAGGAGATAGAAAAGTGATCCCTGGGTGAACAAGAGGGCCCGTCTCCACATTTATCTTATCTTTTGGGTTATGATCTATAACAACAATCATATGAAGTGAGATGGCTCTTGTTGTCATGGGTTCTACCGATTCATCAATGTAAATACAAATCAGACAAACATATGCACAATAATCTCAAGAGATCGTTTTTCTACTTGTACTGCTGCAGCGCTAGAGCAATAAGATGATGAAAATCCAGCAGTGAAAACCACATATGCTATCATATCTCTATCCAAACCCAAAATGATACCATCACTTGTCAAATTAGAGCCCCCTGTTTTCTGTAGAGTGAGCCCCACAGGAAAGTTGTGTGGCGAGAAAAGTGGGTTTGTGGTCACCAGGCATAATCACAAGCACTTTCTCATTCCCTTCTTCCTCGCCATCATGGCACCATGTGACCTCGGACTTTAAGTGGGCAGACGCCATGGATTCAAGGTTGACCTGCATAGCATTTCGTCCTAGATTAGCACCGACCATTCTACATGCAATGCAAACCAGAATTATCCATGCAAATCCAACGAGAACCAACACACTCGCCATTCCAATGAACAAACCGATTGCTGGGGAACGCCATCCCAACTGTGCTTCATTACTTTGCTCCTCCCCTCTCGCAACATATCTCCCTTCAACATCCATGGCAAAATAGGATAACAGAAGGCCTTCGTCTTGGTTCAATTATAAGCACGAGATTACAAGGTCTAGTTTAGAAAATATATAACACCAACATCATCTACAACATTACAAATCTATCCAATACACTAGAAGTTTTTGGAGGTCTATTGAACTAATAGGAGGGCTACCCAGTTTCGGGAATCAAGTGAAAATAAGTTCAATTCAATAGATCTTTCAGTGATAAGCATGAGATCACAAAATCCCTTATCCAATTTTCATAGTGCTAAAAATATATTGCGTCAACATCTACAACATTACAAATCTACCCAATACAGTAGAAATTATTGGGTCTATTGAACTTATAGCAGAGCTACCCATTTTTCCCAATCAAGCAAAAACAAGTGCTAACATAAGACCTTTCCCTTAGTTCAATTTGATAGATCTTTCCGTAATAAACATGAGATCACAAGATCCAGTCTTATCCAATTTTCATATTAGACCAACATCATCTACACTATTACAAATTTACCCAATACACTAAACGTTATAAGAGAGCAACCCATTTTCCCAAATCTACAAAAACAGTGATAACATTGAGAAACAAAGCTGCTTATATTTGAAGGAAAAGAGCAAGAGGAAACATTAGGGAAATCAAAATCTCTTGTAGATTGGTATTGCCTCTTCTGATTTTGTCTTGGTAAAGAAATGGACAGACTAAAACAAGGGCGTTACGCATTTCAAGGCATTTGGGCATTTAAACCTAAGGGTCCATGATTAGAACTAAAGTCATTTGCCTATGCAACATTAAAGTGAAATTTTTAAGACAGTTAATTTTGTTTGCTAAGTAAAGGAAATGCCACCTGTATGTAATCACACGTGCATACTGAGAACCACCACAACGATGGATGGAACTCACTTTTTTCTCATGTACCTGTTTGCTTTTGATGTGTAGGTTGAACTTTCCCACATCAAAAGGGGACAAAAGTAAAGTGGTTTTGTATTGTGAGTTAGACTGAGATGTTTATATATGATTAATGGACCACATTTATAATAAAGTACCGTTGAAAGCTCTATACTGGTAGATAGTAACTGAGTTGACTACAGTCCGGCAACAGGGATGATTAAGAAGAATATAGTCAGTTATAGGTGTGATTTAAAGGTCTGTTTGGTCGCGGGCATAGGAATGGAGAATAGACATGTAATATTGGGAATAGGAATGGCTATTTCAATAAGAGGTATTTTTTGGAATGGGTATAAGCTCATTTTAGAGGCAAAATGGGAATATGTATTCCTATTCCCTATTCTGAGTGACGAACCAAACAGAAAATGGAAAACATATTCCAACTTTTCCATTCCTATTCCAGCAACCAAACAGGCCCTAATGGATGTGTAGAAAGAGGGCTTCAAAGATTTAAATGAAATTTTAGCAAATTTGATTAGTGATATTGCTATCAGGATTTAACTGTGTGATTTTGAGTCAAACTCATTGACCCATGTTTCATGAATAGTGATTCAACATGAATCCATCTCTCATGAATCTGTAGTTAAGCACACTCAAGCTGGAGTAGTATTGGGATGGGTGACCTCTTGGGAAGTCTCGGTGCTTCGCCCTTGTGAGCATCACCTAGATCCAATGAGTGCTAAGTGTTCCATTTATTCTCATGAGAGATGGATTCATGTTGAATCACTACTCATGAAACATGGGTCAATGAGTTTGACTCAAAATCACACAGTTAAACCCTGATAGCAATATCACAAGTTGACTTGCTGTGGAAATTATCTCCTACTTATCAATTGATGAGCTTAAGGGGCTTTCTAATGAATAGTTCATAAGGCACAACATTTGGTGAAGGGGTTGCAAGCTTTGGGTTTAACCATGGAGGAAACTCCATAGTTAAGCGCGCTCAAGCTGGAGTAGTACTAGGATGGGTGACCTCCCGGGAAGTCCCGGTGCTTCGCCCTTGTGAGCATCACCTAGATCCAATGAGTGCTAAGTGTTCCATTTATTCTCATGAGAGATGGATTAATGTTGAAGCACTACTCATGAAACATGGGTCAATGAGTTTGACTCAAAAACGTATAACAGAATTCATGTCTATATTTTTTTAAAAAAATATTTTTGATTGATCATAAATTATGATCTTAAATTATTAATTTTAAATTTATTTGTAATTGTTGGTTTTTTTTGAAATTGGTAAAAATCATAGCTCTGAACTAATTAGAAATTATCTCTATAGGTATAATTGTGGAGTTCTATTCCTCTTTCCATATTGCATGGTTTTCTATATAATTATTGCATCACATAACCTCATTTTAGTTTGAAATAATGTATATATATTTTTAAATTAAAATTATATTTAAATTTATTACTAACCACTCGGTAGTACTTATTTGTATAATTTCTAGATTAAGTTTTAAATTTAGTTTTTTTGAAAATGTTAATAATTATATGGATTGGGCAAGTTTACTGGTACCAATAAGTTAAGATTATTAAAGCATCTATGCAAAATTACTGAATCAGCTGTAAAAAAAATTGTTGTCAACATAAATAAATGAATGAACAGTAAAGAAACTATTTAAGAGAGTTACTTTTTGTCCTGAGAAACAGAACAATATAAACAATTATGCATTATAAGAAGATAACTAAAAACTTTTCCAGATCGAATAATACTAAATAAACAAAATCAAGTATAACAACTCTACTAGACTTCCTCCATCCTCGTTCAAAATTAATCAAAATTCTTAAATAAAACGATTCAACAATATAATAAATAAAAGTGAATTCAAATTAATTATTAGTTGAGAGTTTCAGTCATATAATTTGGTAGTATATCAATTGTTAGGAGGTATATCACCAATCCATTATGGGAGTAGTCCCTAATAATCGTTCAATCCCATGTTCAGTCTGCGTTGGCGCTGTTACGGAGGCCCACTACTTAGACAGAAAACAAATTTCGACTAAAATTCGGTAGGAACTTTACATAGAGGACGCCTTTTCTCCCATCGTAGCTGCTTTCCCAATGGAGCTCTCTTCCGTTGTCTGCATTTATTTTAACTTTTTGCTTTCGCTGAACTCACATTTTCTTTTGGGGTGTTCCGCTTTATGGATGGAGATAGCAACCACATGTCCCTTCAACCATTAGTTCATGTCCGCTAGACCATGTCTTATACTTATATACTAACTTTACCAATGTGTTTTTTTTAAATGTAAAGATAGGTATTTTGTTGCAGTCTTTCTATTAAGTTAATGTTCTTCTTGGGCGAATTTAATATCAAACAATAAATCTTATTGTTTTCTCTTGCAACTTTTACAATTGGAGTTATGTTTCATGTGTGGAATGACAATAGAAGGACACGAGACTTCATTCCATTCTCATTCAACATATGATGCACAACCTAATTCTAGAAACTTTAACCTTGCATCCAACAACTCTATTCCACTATGTATACTACAAGCTTAGCAAGCTTGAACTCCAAGCCTCACCATACTTTTTCTACAGAATTTAAGAGAACTAGAAACTTCTTCCTGGAACTTGATGTATATAAATGGATACCCTATCTCCTAATGAAAACACAAACATTATGGAGAAACACTAAAACATGGCCAAAGAGTTGTGAAAACTATCAAAAATTATGAAGAAGTTACAAAGATCACTAAAGAAACAACTCTAATGACCAAGATATTCAAAATGGTGCAAAAAATAAAGGTTTTAAGGAACCCAATGGATTCCTTATGTTTGTGGCCTACCAAAGGAGGTCTTACACTTCTAAAGATATTAGATGTAATGCTTCAAAGGTCACAATTTGTCTAAATTGTATTAATAAATGTACATTCAAATTGGATGTGCCCACATAATGCATCTGTCCTGAACCAAAATAGTTGAAGTGGTCAAGAATTTGGACAAAACAAATGACTAGGAAAGTTGCATAAAGTGGAAGCTTAGGTGGACATTTAATTTAGAAAAAGAAAACATTTTATGTGATGCAATATTTTATCATGTGTACAATTTATAATATTATATTTTTATCCCCACTTTACCAAGCATTTCATTTGTGAGATGCAATATAAAGTAGAGAGAGAATAGTTAAAGATGGTAAACTAAGATATAGAAGTAAAGTAAAATCGTATATCTCCAATGAGTTTCCCCTATGTAGATGATATTAAGCTTCATGCAAGATAGTGCTAATAAAATGCATCATTGCATATTAGCTACAGTAAAAAAATGGCAGATAATAATTTTAAAATTTTGATTTAAAAAATTATGGATATAAAATATAGATTCTGAGATAGTGATCACTAAGATTATGCTTGGTTAGATAGCAATAAATGTGCTAGGCTAACTAGTCAAATGATATAGTGAAATATTTAGATAGTGTGTTATCCCTCAAAAAGGACAACAAAATGAGATAGTGGATCAGGCTCTACAATAGAAATGAAAATTGTTCAAGTATGATATCCAACCCTTAGGATGGAACATGTTACATAGATTGGAACACAATTCATTCTATGGATACAATATATGTTGTGACATATAAACATAATGAGATGTTTACATGAAATTACATCCTACAAAGCTGACACATGATACCTACAATATTGAAAAGTTTTCAAAGTGATAGGGGATCTAGTTATTCAACATCAAAGCAACCCATGGTAGTAACAACTTATTAGTGGATATTTCCATTTGATCTACCCATCATGGTACCAAATTTTTCAGATTTGGAGAAGAACACTTGAAGAGAAAGATAAAATTAAAATTCAACATGGACGAAGACCTAAATGTTCCCAATGCATTGCATCATCCCCCAATGTCAAAAAGAAAGATATAAAATAGAGAAGAAATAGATAATAAATCAATAAAGTATACAAGAAAAAACACCTTTGTAATGCCCCTACTAAGTGACCCAAGAAGATGGCTAGTGTGTGTGTGTGTGTGTGTGTGTATATATATATATATATATATATATATATATATATATAGAGAGAGAGAGAGAGAGAGAGAGAGAGAGAGAGAGAGAACTTGATTAGAAGATAACTTTCATGCACTAGAATGTATCTATAACTAATCAAAAAGTTTGTTTAGTGAAACAATGAGAACCATGGTAATTTCCAAGGTACAATATAATTTTTATTAAATAGTACAACATTACATCTCTAATTCCTCATGGTCCCCTTAATTTCATTACCATGATAGCACTTAGATGACATTCCCTACAAAAAGTCATTGTTGAGATGTCATTTTGCATGATGCCTAATGGCAAGAATCCTTTCAAACTCCTCTCTTGAAAAGCTAATCCGAGGATCAACTCCAAGGTTTCGAGAAATCTTGTGACCTACTAGGATCTGCTCAATTGAAGATAAATGTGAATGTTCACAAGGAGGCCTTTCCTAATTCTGATAACTTTGGATAAGATGTAGAATCTATTTGCTACTTCAAAATAGTAAACACACAAAAAGAACTCTATTTTTATATTTTTCTATTTTTCAATAAATGCAATCTAACAATGCAACTATATGAATTTTGAATTTAACAAAGGGGTTAGTAAAGAAAATAAAGAAGATAAGGTGACAAGAACTTTGAGTAAATAACTTGAAAAGTAAATCCTAACAGACATAAACTATGAAAACAACACATTTGCGAGTTAAGCTTTTGAAAAGATTAGTGGATAACTAATGAGAGTAGGAGCAACACTTCCTTAATTCTACTAGTGTAATCATTGATGGGGAATTCAGTAATCGTATATGATGTTTCACTTTTCATCAAATTGCAAGGCCATGGAAAGTGGGCTCATGCAAGACAAAAAGCTATCAAGGAACAAAACAAGTGATCTCTTCTCGAACTAGATACGTCAGCAAAATTTGTAAACATGTAGCAAACACCAAAATTAAAAGATGGCACCACCAAAAATAACGCAATAAACTTTTGGCTCAATTATGGCATACATTCAAAAAATATAACACACTTAGGCAAGAATCACTACACTCCAAATGCGACCACCAAAAGCATATATTATTGCAAAATAATAGCGGTGACCTCTAATACAAATTATATTCCTGAATCTATAAGAAATTCTCTCCTCAATTTTTGTTGAGAGTGAGAGATATCTTTATGCAAACATATGCTTCTAAACTAATAAAACAAATCTATTTATGTACAAACTATCTATCTAATTGGTGCTAAGTAGGACTCCATCCATTTTTATATCATTAATTGGATACATGAGCCTTTACATGTCCTAAAACAAAAAAAAATTATGATAAAATAAGAAGAAAGACATCAATTGATGTAGAAGTATCTGGAAGTGCCAAAATTAGAAGCTCCATCTTTGCCAGGTGTTTTTTAGAGTTCAATTGCTATCAGAATACATTCGTGATGCATGGAAAGCTCTAAATTTAGAACTGGCAGTTAATTGTTGGCGCACCTCAGACTTCTTCAAAAATCTTTCAGAACACCACTAAAATATCACAAATATGCACCCACAAATTTCTCAAAATCTTCCATGACATTACTAGAAAAGTGCACCAATGCACCTGGTGCACCTGCACACCTCGGAAGCTCAATTCACCAAAAAATCAAAGTTCTCAATGTAAAAAATGGTTTTTGGGTTTTTCTCAAATGAGGTCTGGGAGCACTCTAGTGTACATATTGTCCCCCCTTTTTGATGATTTATACCCTCTTTATAGAAAGATACTTTCATACATTTGAACTCCTACTTCTTCTATATGAAATTCCAAGGCACCCATGTTGAATCTTGTCATTAATAATTGCATAAGATGAGGAACATGTTCTACTTCATATGTCCAACCTCTGTATCTTTGATCTCTTTCTTCTCTCCAACTGCCCTATCCTTCTCAGTGATCCAGATTATTCAGCTTATCCAAATTAATCAAATCTTTGAAAATTTTCACAAGATTTTCTAGGTGTTTTTAACTGGCTCTTCCGGAGGTCTTCTGCTCCAAATTTCAAGTTGAAACTTTCATTAGTCTCTGAAATTGGGCAGCCTAAGGCTCACTATTTTAGGGACTAAAATTATATTTTTAGTTCTTCTTTCCAACGATATAAACAGTTTTGAATTCCAAGCTCTAGGTCGAAAGTTATGACCCCGATAAGTTAAGGATGCCATTTTTACCTACAAAAAAAGAAAACATTAGTTTGGAGAGTTGAAAATACTAATTAAAACAAACCCTAATTATGACTTGAAAAAACTAGAAAACCCTAACTATTCGAAAACACCCAAAAACTTGATTTGTATCCCTTGATTGCAAAAAACAAGGTGCACCTAACACACCTTGGAGGTGTGCTAGGTGCGCCTAACTCTTTTTTTGAGATTGGGGTGTGTAGAAGCAGACCTCGTGGGGTGCACTAATGCACACCCTTTTTTTTGACTTAGGTGCAAAGAGGTGAGAGCAAATCGAGGTGTGCTGATGTGCACCCCTTTTGAAGTTTTATTTTATTTGTTTTTGTAGGGGGGTGAAGGGAGTAAGGGGTGCGTAGCTACACTATTATGCATTTACCTTTTGAAAGTGCTTTCTACATGTTTAGGCATACTAGCACACCTTGGGAGGTGCACTAGTGTGCCTTTTTCTTTTCCAAAATGACTCCTTCCCTTAGAAACTTGACTCTCGGAGACTGGGTTTTCGAACTGGGACCTAGATTAGTTTCTAAAAAGCCAAAAATAAATTAGGTGGTCCCCATTTTTAGAAGAAATCAGGTGTGCAAACCCACAATAGTAATCAAAACTAAAATATAAAAAGGATCATCGTTTAGGTTTGTTTGACTCAATCGATTAGAATTAGTGTCTATTCATTCATCTTTTAAAATTTTGTTATAAGAAATTAGATTCCCAATAAGGTAAAATTATAAATCATTCCTCTTTATCATAAATTAAAATACAAGATGTTTCAAGTATAAATATCAGAGATATTATATCATAGCCTTCACTAAATCAAATGCCTATACAGAGAAACATAAATAGAAACGACAACAACACAAGGCATCATAAAATAATCATAAGAAATAAATAAATGAGCATATTCCATAGAAAGTAATAACATTCAAGTAATGTGCAAGATAAATATGTAGGGACATTGATTCATCATGTAAGCATGATAAAACTACAAAACTTCCATTTATGAATATAAGACTATTTATACAAGGATATTAATTGCATCATATATTTAAATTACAAAATATTTTATAAAATATATATGATATAAGAATTAAGAGTATCAAGAACCGCCAGTGACCTCTATTCATAACCCTAATAAGATAATACACTAGATTACACAAAGGAAAGAGTGTCAGCACATAGTCCTTTCTCCTTGGGTTGTCCTAGACTGATCTCTCTAGACCGTGGCCCCAAGAAGGACTCAAATGATGGTACTCTAATATAAGGATAAGAAGCTTAAAGTATTTAATGATTCTATAGTAGTATATCATTATCCTCCACGATATTTATCATAAAGTAGAGGAGGCTAATCTTGAAGATATGTGATGAATAGAGAATCCCTAAGTGCCTCTCTTGAAAATAGTATCAAGGATGGCATTACTTAAATATTCTCATCCAAGAGATCAATTAAGGAAATATTGAATGATATTCTAAAAATAGATTACAATACTAGAATCTACTCAAGAGAGTGAAGCATACATGTTTCATAGGACACAATTGAATCAACTCATGGAAATTCATAAGGTTTCACAACATTGACCTCTACAAAAGGGGCATTTAAAAACTTAAGAGAATGTACATCCTCCTTATAAAGAAGAATCAAGTAGACATAGAGGTCATATGAAGTGATTTTGGATGATAGAACTTTAGCACAGGTTCTTTCTTTTAGAGTTTTAAATGAAATATATACATTTATCCATTGTAGAAGGTGTCAGGAACCTAGGAATGCTACGATGAGGATCAACAAGTGGTATAGGTTAAGAAGACATAATTGTTAGCAAGAATGCTAATGATATTCCTATGGGAGAGATAGTCACTATGTTTGGAGAGATGATTAAGTGCTTATGTGTTACATTCATGGCACAGTTTTTCATTGATGTCAGCATATATGTTTTGTAGTTATGTTAGTCAAAGTCACAGAGGAAGATTTGGTCAGTGAGATCAAAGGATGAAAAACTCTTTTTATTTGAATTTATAATCATGTTTTTAGAGATGTCTTGATGATGTATCTATGTTTACAAAAATATATATAAATGATTACCTAAATTTTAGCATATTTTGTAGAGACTCATCAAAGAGTAGTGCCTAGGAAATCGTTTAAATGAATTGTATCTATTAAGTGAGATGTAATCTAGTTGAGATGGCTTGGGTTTTATTTAAAGGCATGCTCATGATGATACAATCAAGGGAGAAAATGCTGGTAATGATTTTGAGATGGATGCTAAATTGTAACATGTCACATGTTCACTATTAGACTGACTATGTATTGGGATTTATTTTGGATATTGTAAATGAAATATAACACATGATGTATTATCTTAATAAGGTCCTACATTATTCATTGTAAATTGGGAAAGACTCAATGATACATTAATTAATTGTTAGTATAGTTTGATATAAAGGAAAGATGTTTTCCTTGGTTGTAGAAGCATCATAGTGTATTGTATTATTGATGTTGCATGTGTATGTGAGTTTGATTAGATTTTAGCAAAGGATGATGTTGATGATGTGTTGAGAAATTTAAAGGAACTATTTTGGAAAAGCTTTTATATCGATCAGTTCAACCTTGGATATGTTATCTTGACAAATTATTTTCTAAAAGTAGTTGTGAAGCAATTTGAATAGTGATTTAGTTGATGTCTTTCATCTCCTAACAAATTTGAAGCATCTCCTAAAATAGGTTGAATATTCTAGTAGAGATTCAAATTATCCTAGTAGGAACTCATATGTATTGATTATATTGAATTGGATCCTAATAGGGTCACATCCTTTCATGCAGAACATTTACATTAGTACATCATCCTGTGGGCATCATTCCCTGTTGGCTTTTCCCTCTGCTAAAGGGTTTCCCTAGTTAACAAATCTTGTGTATCTGTGCGTGTTTCTTATCTTATGCTTGTTTCATTTTTTGGTTATTGGAATTGGACCTAATAAGTTGAATTTGAATCTAATTAAGCATACAGCTAATTCACATCACCCCCCCACCCCGCCCCCCTCACCCCCCACACCTAGCCACTCAAATTGTATTGAAGGACTTTACTTTCTAATAATTGGTATCAGAGCATCAAGTTCTTGAATTGGACTCATCAAAGAGTAGTGCCCAAGAAATCATTTACTGGTAAATGAATTGTATCTATTAAGTGAGATGTAATCTAGTTGAGATGGCTTGGGTTTTATTTAAAGGGGTGTTCGTGATGATACAATCAAGGGAGCAAATGCTGGTAATGATTTTGAGATGGATGCTAAATTGTAACATGTCACATGTTCACTATTAGACTGACTATGTATTGGGATTTATTTTGGATATTGTAAATGAAATATAACATGTGATGTATTGTCTTAATAAGGTCCTACATTATTCATTTTAAATTGGGAAAGACTCAATGATACATTAATTAATTGTTAGGATAGTTTGATATAAAGGAAAGATGTTTTCCTTGGTTGTAGAAGCATCATAGTGTATTGTATTATTGATGTGGCATGTGTATGTGAGTTTGATTAGATTTTAGCAAAGGATGATGTTGATGATGTGTTGAGAAATTTAAAGGAACTATTTTGGAAAAAAATTTGTATCAATCAGTTCAACCTTGGATATGTTATCTTGACAAATTATTTTCTAAAAATAGTTGTGAAGCAATTTGGATAGTGATTTAGTTGATGTCTTATCATCTCCTAACTTATTTGAAGCATCTCCTAAAATAGTTTGAATATTCTAGTAGAGATTCAAATTATCCTAGTAGGAACTCATATGTATTGATTATATTGAATTGGTTCCTAATAGGGTCACATCCTTTGATGCAGAACATTTACATTAGTACATCATCCTGTGGGCATCATTCCCTATCGGGTTTTCCCTCTGCTAAAGGGTTTCCCTAGTTAACAAATCTTGTGTATCTATGCATGTTTCTTATCTTATGCTTGTTTCATATTCTGGTTATTAGAATTGGACCTAATAAGTTGAATTTGAATATAATTAAGCATACAGCTAATTCACATCACCCGCACCCCCCCCCCACTCAAATTGTATTGAAGGACTTTACTTTCTAATAATTGGTATCAGAGCATCAAGTCCTTGATATGAAATCTTAACAACTTATGGAGATCCATGGCATCATTCAAGAAGGAAAGTTTGAAGTTTGATGGGAAGAAATATGACCATTGAAAGGATAAGATGATGACACATCTACTATGAACACAATAGATAAGAAGAATGTGATGGAAGAAACTAATATAGATGCTTACAATGTTGAACAAAGTGAGTTATTCATATACAACATGTGTTCTAGAGAAGCATTAATTTTTACACTTCTAGAATCAAAATTTGTTGAGGTAAAATGTCTACATCTTGGTCATGATATTTGATAAGGTTAGAAGATATTTATGAATGAGGTCAACATGCAAAGGATTCTAAACTAAAAAATTGGAAAGTTGGGTTTGAGAATGCAAAGATGCAGGAACATGAATCAATTAGAACATTTAAACTAAGAATCTATGAGATTGTTGCAAGAATATAAAGATATGACAGAGCTATGACATAAAGTGAGGTATGCTATAATATTTTGAGATATATGACCTCATCTTGTGAGAATAAGGTATTAGCTATTAAATAAATTATACCATGTCAAATTTTAATAGAGAAATAATGATTGGAAAATTCTAAGCATATGAATCAAGATTGAATTAGAACTTACATAGATTAGAAATTGTTAGGATTAACCATAGCTAGAGATAACAATTACATGCAAATATAACCAATATCAGAAAATAATAAATCACACAAAAGAGAACACAAGACACAAGGATTTAACATGGTTCACCTAATCCTTGAGCTACATCCACCAATAGCAAGTCCAATATTATTATTATCTAGTGACTACAAAATGTAGTCCCTTACAGCTCAATATTGCTGCAAGAAGTCACAATCTCATCATACATTATGAAATCCCTAACCCTAAGCCATTTTATACAATCTTTTTTCTACTTACAAAATTAGGTTAGAATAAGTCATCCAATAGAAAAAAATAATAGTTGACATCTTTTACAATAGTAAATTCATTTTTGGCTTTGGGGGTGCTACCCCCAAACCCACATAGTAAAAGTCGAGTTGAAAACTATACCAAATAAAGTGAGAGAAATTAACTTCTGAGTTTGGTTATGCTCCACATCATAACCGAGACTTCTTTTAGAATTAGTGTAAAAAATGATAAAAGAATAGTAACCAAAAGGGCAAGCACTAGTGGACACTTTACAAAAATGTTGAGAGATGTAAGTGAGGAAGCTCTTTCATTAGTTGTAAGGAGAGAACCAAGGGGTAAGAAATATTTTTTCTTGTGGGACTTCAAGGAATTTGGTCATTTTTTATATCAATACCCCAAAAAGAGAAAATAAAGTAAAACCTAAGAAGCCTTATAAATCAAAGGTTATAAGAGATTTTTTTTGGTCAGTAAGGATAATGAGTTTTCTTTAAAGGAAATAATATTTTAGATAATGATGATGAAGATGAAATAGGATTTATTACTATAAAAGAATAATGTCTTATGTAAGAACAAAAAGAACTTTTATCACATATGTAAAAAAGAAAATATTTGATTCGATAATAGATAGTGGGTCTTCTCATATCACATGATAGTAGATAGAGAATACTTTTTGAATTCAATAGTTATGATGGTGGAGTAGTCAGAATTGGTATCAATGCTCCTTGTTGTATTAAGGAAAAATGATCTATAACACTTGATGGTAAAACTAACACTAACAGTGTTTATTTTCTTGATGGATTGAAACATAATCTTTTGAGTGTTGAACAACTTGTGTATAACATATATCTTTTGGAAATCAGTGAGAAAATATTAAGTTGATTGGAATAGGTGTAATGACTAAAGGTAATATCTTTCAATAAAATCCTACTGAGATGACATGTTTGGTTGATAAGATTGATGATAGTTGGTTATGGAAATAGAGGTTTTGTCACATAAAATTTAACAATATTGTCAAGATCAATAGCTCTAATGCAGTAAGAGATCTACCTAAGATCATGAAACCTTCTAGCATGATTTGCACAAATGTGCAATGGTTAAATAAAAAAAGAACTATTTTCCAAGTAAAGTTTTCACTTTAGTAAGAAAATTGGAGATTTTGTTGTAACTAGCCCATATTCTATAGTATGGCATCAAGAAAAAGATTATGAGGTGTGGGGGATGAAGGTAGATTCCTTGTACCAATAATTTCATGAGTAGAATAGGAACCACTACACCACTATGACTCTAAAACAAGGACTTGTAATACCACTAACTAGGACCATGTCACCAGACTTATGGTCGATCCCTTGATCTTATAGCTTGGTGAATCTATAGTGCATTAGATGTTTAAATCCTTGTTTAGATAGCCCTAGGTGGCTCTCTTCTCATCAGAAATCCTTAAGGATTCCCTTGAGTGTTCTTTCTATTTTTTCCTTTCTTTGCTTCCCTGTACACCTCTATGTAGGATTCTCACTTTTCCTTTGTATTAAGATCTTAGGTGATCTAGTTTTGAGTGGGTTTCAGTCTGAGCATATTCTCATGATAAGAAAGAAGTCCATTTTACTTATGCAATTTGTCCCTATCTTTAGCAAGGTGTTTCTTCTAGATTCCAACCTATGTTGTTGGATTTCTATTGGTAGTGCACTTCATCAGATAAGATCCTGAGGAAAAAAGTAATGGTGGCATCTCTAGGTGTATTTGAAGATTGATTCATGATGAGAAGATCCGAAGAACAAAGATCTAAAGTTACTAGCGTAAAGATCCAAAGTCAGAATTTGATTCTAGGTAGAGAAATAGAGTTCCATCAATTTGAATTCTTCCTCTTTGGAAAAAAACATATTCAAGTTCATTTCCAAAGAAAAGATGAGAAATGAAGAGAAAAAATGACCAAACCAATAGAAATATGTCTATTTGTTTAATTCTTCAGAAAACATATGTCTCAATGGTGCTTTTTTGTGTAGGAGGAAAACATGAAGCATCTATCTCAAGTGATGTAAAAGATAAGAAATGCTAAGCTTGGATGAGAGTACTTTCTGTGGAGATACCACAAACATCTTTTTGATGGAGTAATTTTCTAAGTGTGAGCCTGACACATAGGAAATAATCATCCAATTTCTTGAGGTAGAAAGTTCATTTCATGACTTCTCCAAGTTAAGTGATAAATAAATAGAAAAAGCCTTATGCAAAAATGAAAATAATAAAGTATTCAAGGCACCAAAGGAGTAGTCCTCATGATTTATAGTGCAAGCCCTTGTGCTAGATTTCAAAATTAAAAGGTTAGCTTCTCTTAAGCTTAAGCTAAAGCAATTCAGAAAAGAAATGATCCCACTGCTATAGGAGATTAAAGTAACTTTTATGTTATCGAATTCATGGAATCTCATATGTGTAGAAGTAAAGTGATTTAAAGAGCCATTAATCCACCTAATTTATTGAAAATCCAACTATTATGACTATTAGTTGTGAGCTATTTCATTCGTGTGGCAGCAACATTTGAAATTCTGAGTCTATATGACCATATTTCTGCCAAATGAAGTTCCTCATTTCATAATGGCTATTTTGTTCAAATAATTGCTTTTCCCATGTGAAATAAAAACCTAATGAAAATCAAGCTTGTTTGGTATGATCTTTTGATTTGATTAGAGAGTGAGCTTAAGAAATTTTCTGATACTTCTTTCAATTTTTTCAACCTAGGTGATGTGTATAGAAGACTAAACACCCAGCCCATAAATCCAATCACATAGAAATTGAAACAAAGCATATTTGTTAAGGTTGTCAGTTTCTCCATGGTTGTGCAAACACAAGAATTGGTAAAGGAATGCATCAAGAGGTACAATCTGTAGACAAAATAGGTCCTATTTCCTAACCAATTTATTCTTCTTTCCATGAATAAAGAGGTGATGCAATCTTCCTTTGGAATTCTTGTCGAGGAGGAGTATTATAACGTTGATTTAACATGTTTCCCTCAACTTATGAGAAAATCATGGACACTCCTATAATGCCAACTCTTCTTGACGATCATGTTATCAATACAATGGAATTCCTTAGGCATGATATCATCAAGAGGACAAACAACTATGTAGAGTAGACTAGAGTGAGAAGAAAGAGAAATGGAGCTGCAAGTTATGCTAGTGGACTAGCTTCTAGAATAGCTCAGTCATCTACACACACTTCCACTACTCTTGCTACATGAACATCAGCTAGATAAACACATTCCATTAGTGGATGAGGAGACTAACCTTCTAATAAGAATGTACAAGTCCCTCCAACCTATGGATGAGGATCTCTGCCAGATACTAGATAATTGGGTGATAAAGATGCAGAGAAAGATAAAGAAAAGGAGAAGGAGAAGTTAGTAGCCAAGGACTCCACCCCTATCCAGTCATCAACCTTGATGGTGATAATAACCCATTTGATGGTCAAAAGTATGAAGCATCTTAGCAAGGTCATATTCTAGCCCTCTCTGCTACTAAAGTACCTACCTTTCCATTTTCCAACCAAAGCAAGGTGACACCCCTAGTTGCAAGGAATTTTTTTAACCCAAAGGCCTTTTAATTATCAAATAATGTCCTTTTAACTAAATCTTGTTTGGAAGAGACTATTGATAGAAAGAAGAGGATATGTGAGGAAAGTGATCCATTTAAAGACCTTATTGTATAGGTAACTCAAACTCAACCAATATCAAAGAATCCAAAGAAGTAGAAGAACCTACCAAAATTGGCTATGGATTCTTCTATTGGTCACATGCTAGCAGAGATTGCAGAACCTTGGAAGAGGGAAAATTTTATGAGTTAATTCCTGATGATTTTCATATTAGAATGGTTGACATAGGCATTTGAGTGCATGATTCTATGGTCAATATTTTGAAATAAAAAAATGTTAAGATTGAAGACAAATTGGAGGAGTTCAGGTCAAAGAATGATGTATTGAAAGCCTCAAATAAAGAATTAATGGATTACATTAGATCCGTACTTGGAAGCAAAGTACATAAATGACCCAAGTGTAGAGGAGAATAAGAATTTATTGCTCAAGCTACAACAACAGAGGTAGTTTGGTCAAGTTTTTTGTGCTTGGAAAGATGAATTGAAGGCCCAAGGTCCCCTTCTCATTGAGAACCTTGGAAATCTGCTGCTAGACACTGATAGATTGAGAGAAGTAATGTCAAGTCACTAGAACTTGATGAATAAAGTATCAGGAACCCTAATAGAGAAATTGGCCCTATTACAAGAAGTGACTAACATGAAGACAAATGTTGTGGTTGACAAAGGCATTCTAGTGCATGATTCTATGGTCAATATCTAGAAATCAACAAATGTAAAAAATGAAGACAAATTGAAGGATTCAAGGTCAAAAAAAGAGGTAATGAAAGCCACAAATAAAGAATTAATGAATTACATCAAAGTCACACTTGGAAGCACATCTACAAGTACATAAATGACCCAAGTTTAGTGGAGAAAAATAATTTATTTCTCAAGCTACAACAGAAGAGGTAGTTTGGTCAAGTTAGTCATGCCTAGATAGATGAATAGAAGGACCAAGGTACCCCTCTCATCGAGAACCTTGAAAATCTACTGTTAGACATTGATAGTTTGAGAGAAGTAGTGTCAAGTCACCAGAACTCAATGAGCAAAGTATCAAAAATCCCAACCTAGATTCTAGCCCTATTACAAGAAATAATTGACATGAAGATAAATGTTGTTGTGACCCATGGAATACTTAAGTTAGGCCAAGAACCTTTGTTTCATTGGAAGCAATCGTTGGAATTCAAAATTGAGAGTTTAGTAAAGACTAAGCATGAACAAAAAGGTGTCTATGATTTAGTGAAGAAAGCAATGGATAAGATATTTGAACATTTAAAGGTTTTACACAATGAATCATATGTCACTAATAATGGCCAACTGGCAGATATCGAATGAATGAAGACTAAGTTTTTGGTATTTATTGAAGAGTCTAATAACCCTACAAATTTCCAAGTGGAAAATATTTTAGAACTAATAGAAATGGATTACATTTTGAAGCATGCAGCAGAGAAGCTCCAATCAAGGATCTTAAGAGTTGAAGAGTTGACATAAATGCATGACTATTAGATGATCAAAGCTGACAATATCCTTATTCCAAGTGTCCTAGAGTTGAAGAATGCAACCAATGCAATGAAGGGCTATAGAGCTAAGTCTATAACTCCAAAGAAAAATTGATGCTCTATCAAAGTATTACATTCTCCCTACCAAATTTGACAAGTGTCACCCCTTCTCTCTCTCTATCACTTTCTGATATTGTAGCCATATTTGGTATTCTCCTCATAGGCTAAATCTTTGTAATGGATGACTAACTAGTCAATCCTATTTTTTGAGTATATCTATTCAAAGATGCTTTTTTGGGTAATCATGATATGTAACTAGCCAATTCTAAAGGGCCCATAAATGTAACTTTTTGATAAGTGAATAAAATTGACAAAATTTTGATGTGAGAAAACCCCTGTAGTTGGGAATATTGTGTGAGAATCTACATCCATATTTTGATTATGTAGTTCATGTTACTTTAGCTTTAGTTCTTTCATGATTGTGAAATGAAATATGGTGTTAATGAAAGTTGTAGGATTGAAAATAAATTGGTATTTGTTAACTTCCTTTAGTGGTTATATGATATATTACCATCATTTATAGTACTCCCCCATTTCCTCTATTTTAGGAAAAATATTTTTATATGCATCTTGATTTTTGTTAGAGAGGCTTGGGATTTGTTTAATGTGAAGAATTGAGAAAGAAGCAATTAGTTGTTGTAAAATCTCAGTAATTTGGGCAATCTAGATATTTTTGGTTACTCATGCTCTTTCTTCTCATGCAGTATACATCTCTAGACAGTTTTTCATTTTTCCATCTTTCACTTGGTGTATTGAATAGACTACACTTAGGTGCTAGAAGAGCTTAAAAGTGACTCATATATGTTCATAGTTGTGGAAGTTGTGAGTCATCATTTGAAATTTGCCTAGATTGCTCAAAGTGTTGGGCAATCTAGTTACACCTCTTCTACTCTTAGGTTAAGAGCATACCCCTTAAGTTGTTGATCAACTAAAAACAATATTCATTGCAAATATGTGCACACAACGGAATTGTACCTTTCAATTCAGAGGTCCTTGATAGAACACCTATATTGACCCATTCTATTGCTAACTACTTTGTCTTTCACTACATTAGGGACATTAAGAATCAAGGTATGAACCGAACAAAGGAAGACAAACTATTAACCAACAAACTAGTATCAATACTAGAACCAACACCCTAACTAGAACTAGATCTTACACCAAGGGGTGGTACAAGATACACAAGAGGAACCTTGCCTATAGTGATGCTAGGAATGGTACCCTAGAGAGGTGATCAAGATTAAAACATATTTCCACCATGTGCATGGACACACCAAACATAGAGAAATTGATTTGTGAATAATTAATGTTAAATTAAGTGACCTATAGATTGAGAGAAGTGGAAGATACATCAAAATCCAAGATTTTTATTAACATAATTAGCAAATTAAGACCTTAAATTACCAAAGATGATAATTTATCATATATTTCTAACAAAATATATATCCTTAATATTTAAAAAAATTGTAAGGAATAATCTAAAATCCCTTAAGTTCTCCTCAAGATATTGACACAAATCAAATAATTCCATATGAGAACACTTATGGTCTATAGTGAGAAGAGAATTAAGAAGAGTTCATCAAATTTTGTTGTGATGTGGAAACTAATTAGACTCGAAGTTTTATTTGGCATAGTTTTTTGCCCTTATTATTTCTATGGGAGTTTGGGGGTAGTGCACCAAAGACGAGGTCAAGGGGCAACACCCCTGCGAGGTCCTAGGGAAGTGCCCCAAGTGCACTCCTAGTTGTTGTACAAGATGGGGTGAGGGGCAATGGTCCCACAAGGGTTTTTAGGGGCAGCACCCCTGAAGCTAAAAATGCCCTTATATTGTAAAAGGTGAAATCATCTACTATTTTTCTATTCTTCTAGCCCTAATTTTGTGAGTAGCAAAAGCTTGTATAAAATGACTTAGGGTTAGGGATTTCATGATGAATGGTGATATTGTAGCTTCTTGCAATGATATTGAGTTGTAAGGGATTATAGATTGTAATCAGGTTGTAATCACTAGATAATAATAATATTGGACTTGCTGTTGTTGGACATAGCCAAGGGATTGGGTGAACCACATTAAATCTTGATGTCTTTTTTTCTCTTTTATGCGATCTACTATTTTCTAGTATTGGTTATATTTGTATGTAACTGTTATTTATGTCTGAGGTTAACCCTAACAAATTTGTCTTTTAGAAATTGATAGAGACTATTGAAATGTTGAATCCCAATATTATACTAGGTTAATTAGGCCTACAAGGAGGATCTATATTCCTTTTAAATATTGGGTTTGAACTAGTGGGATTATACTATTTATGGAAAATGATTAGCCTTATGTTTCTTCCTACATGATTATTCTTCATGTAGTCTTGGTTATGAAGCTCATAGAAGATCCTCTCAATACTCTATCTAAATGGCTTGAAAGTAATAGATTTAAATATCACCTTCATATTGGGTTTTGTAAAATATGGGGTAGAATTTTTCATCCCTAAGATTAATTGAACTTCTAAAGAAGAATGACACAAGAACACCTCACTTATAACAATTTTCTTGTATTTTGGGGAGATTTTATTAAGGTAAAGAGAAAAAAGACTAGCTATAATGGAAAGGAATGGATATTGAAACAAGTCAATGATATAAGATGGTATATTATTTAGACTATATAAATGGAAAAATAAAACAACAAAGATTGGTTGATAAGCTCTATGAAATCTTTTTGCAATTCTTCATCTCAAGCCAAAGACTATAGTATAAATTTAGGAGTCAGTATACTCAGGGTGTGCATCCTATATGTTCATAGGGTACAAATGATTAAAATGGAAATACACTAGAAAGAATCACTCATCACAATATCATGGATGGTGAATGTAGAAAATATTAGTACACTGAATTAAGTGAATTGTAGGTAAAGGTGACCCTAAACTAGCATATGTATTAACCTCTTTCAATCCGTATTGTGGACAACATTAGAGATGTAAATAAATTTGTATTTTTGTCCACAAAGAAGAACCAAACTTTCCTAGACGCGCACTCTTAATAATTACTTGCAAGTAAGATTCAGTTTGTATGTAAGTAATTTTTTCTTTTTGTCCACACACACACACAGAGGGTACGGGGGGGGGGGGGGGGGGGGGGGGGGGGTGGGTGAGGGTTTGGTGATTTTTTTAATATATATTTAACAAACAAATAATTACCCACAAAGGATAACAAAAAGGAATGCATTTATTAATAGCCTAAATTTAATTTTCACATATTTGAATTTGGGGCCAAATTTGGAACACAATTATGTTGGATACCTTGTTCCACCCATTTTTTGGTTTCATAAAGGTTTAGGCACAAGAGGGTGACAAAGTATCACAAATCTACACCCCAATTGAGCATGTTTGCATGAATCAAATGCCATCTCCAAAATAGACACAACATGAAATCACAGAGAGTATACAATTGATAATGTTACACTAAATAATGGGTAAGTTAAAGAATCCTTTTAATGAATTTTAATGTAAGGACGAAATATATCACATCTATTACATTCATTTAGACAAAGAAACTTACGTTCAATCATATCCTATAGAATGATTGTACATCTCAATACATGTTTTGAATTCTAATTAAATGTTTGAAATGATAAAGCATAGAAGAAGAAATTTCATATAGGACATAAATTTCTTTTGTTTGAATAGATACACCTCTATAAGATAATTGGTCTCATCTTCCCTAATCTATACCATAATCTAAATGCATGTCAATGTAGTATATGGCTGTGATATTTGTCATGTCAACCCAATTTATGACATATAATAGCCTACATCTTGTAGGTAAATTTTCTCTTAGTAGACTCAATAATACATGAAATATAGATCACTCGTTTTAACTCACAAACCAATGGAGCCTCTTTTACAGTCCAAATCACTTTTTGTGTTTTTTTAAAGTATGTGATATATTCACATCTCATCATAGTATGTCTTTGGGGTTGTGGTAGAGGGAATCTAAGACTATTGTTATGAGCCTACTACAAAGCTGGTATTTTTTTGTCCTCTTCATTCTACATAATTCACATATTGCACAAATTAGGTAACAGGTGTTAAACCTATGTAATTTATTTTCATCATAGACGATGTTGTAACACAATAGTATTCCTTTCCATCTTGCACTAATAAAATTCCATGTGCTCCAATTTAATATGTTTATATGTTTATGTAATGTGGAAACTTCATGAATCTAATAATAATCCCTACCAAATTTTGACTTGAATACTATGACTAGAAGAATAGGATAGAACTAACATATTACAAGAATAGCTAAAAGCTGTCCAAATTTGATTCGTAGATGATACTGTAACTCAATAATCCTGTTTACTGTATTGCATAGGCGTAGGCCCTAATATTATATCTTTATTATGAAAAGTAATATTTGCTCTTTCTATTGTGAACTTGTATCTTAACACAGATAAATAATTCAAATTAAAGTCTCAGCCAAACCCTTTATACGTGTATAATTTTAAGGTGACTACCTACCAAGAACTGGAACGTGCATACTATGGTGGCATTGCACTGAATGCCTCCAATGGAAAGGCAGTAACGTGGAAAAACCTAAGAATTCTTGCTCAACATAAGGTCAAATCAATGGAAAGCAATTATTAAAAAAATTAGTACCACAATGATTGCAACATATGGCCATGTCAATGATCAGATACTGCCTTCACCCATTGCACTATTTCCCTTCCGTGCTGTTTCCTAATTGGAGTTCATTCTTTTTATTAACATTTGTAATTAGATAAAAGTCTATATGATCGAGTCTGAAAATGGACTATAACTTAAATTTGTTAACATCCACTGTCCACAATGCTGCCTCACTTTATTCAAGATAATACACTTGAATAAATTCAGAGTAAGACGTTGTTATCACTTTGATACAAGGTAATCCATTTGCTCTAATTATTCGAAACGTCAATCTGCTGCAATCACAGTCTAAAACATTGTGACACTTTGATTCAAGACAACCCATTTGCACTAATTATTCTAATTGTCATTCTAATTAGTCTAAAACATTGTATCACTTTGACTCAAGATAACTCATTTGCACTTATTATTTAAAACCTTGTATCACTTTGATTCAAGGTAATCCATTTGCACTTATTATTTAAAACATTGTATCACTTTGATTCAAGGTAACCCATTTGCTTTCACAGTCCAAAATCTTGCACTCACTATTCAAAATGGTGAACCACTTTTATTCAACAAAACCTATTTGTACCCACTACCCTAAACATTATGCAATTACAAAACACCCATATTGAGACCATTTTTTTACACAGAGTAAGCATAATGCGTCCATTACAACTTTTAAAAAACATTTACAAAACAAGTATGAAGAAACTGAAGTGACGTTGATCATTATTACCTCCATATTTTCCCAAATCCCAAGCTTCACTTTCCTCCCAAATGAGCCTCACAAGAAAAGTGTGTGGCCAGAAAAGTGGGTCTGTGGTCACCGGGCATGATCACAAGCACTTTTTCATCATCTCTGCGTATGACCTCAGATTTCATGTGACCAGGGGCCATAGATCCAAGATGGGTACTGCCATTACCTGAGCTTAAGTTCATCATATTGCCCCTGGACAATCTCCACCAAGAGCATATGAGAATAACAGAAGCAGAGGCAATTAAAACCAACATAGCTGCCACTCCAACAAATAAACAAAGTGCCGGAAAACGCCATCCCAAATGAGATCCATTGTACGCCGGTACACCAGAATTATTCATCCCTTCTCTAAACAAAAATCTATGACTATATTGATGAACAACACCCCTCACTCTTGACAGAACAAATGCTTTGAAAGACTTGTGTTTTTTTAAGCTCATTTCGAGGGCCTACTTAACTTTTTGGCTCGCCCATCTTATCCACAAAAGAAGACAACATTGTCATATTGACAGCATACGCATCTCAATGCAATCTCTGAGCCCCACCTGCATCCGATTTAACAGCCCACTAATTACTACTTATCCCAAATAAATTATTTAATTAAGATTAATCGTGAACAAATTATTAGATTCAGACTACATAATAAATAAATCAAGATAATAATAAAACAAATATTAGCACAGTCTTCTATCACAATCACAGCTGAATTTCGTTCAACTCCATTAGGTATATCTTAAATATTCTCTTGTAAAGCTCAAAATCGGCAATTTAAGTTATTTTTAAATTTGTAATGCTTAAAATCTGATTCCCAATTTTCCCTTTTTATCTTCCAGGTTGACTTTTTTAGTCCTAAATATAGTTATTAATATACAAGTAATTATACTTTTCATGTGAATATAAATTGTAGAATTATCACATCTTGAATTTCCTTGTGATATATTTGATCTGTCCATATCTTGAAATTTATCATTTAATATTGCAATGTAGATATTATAAGTGTAGATTAAAATTTTCAGTCATCTTAAAGTTCAAAGTTCAAATTAAATATTGTTGTTGATAATTGATTAACCATTAACCATTTCTATCTAGTACATCTTTATGTCATATTTATACAATCATTTATTTATTTTCAATTTAATCTTAAATATAATTATTGTCAAGGGGCCCTTGCTCTATTGATCTTATTGAATAAAGACCCCATCAAAATACATATATAATTATTAGAATATAGATATTGTGAATCTAATTCTTAATAATATAATATTTTAATTTACTTTCTTTTGAAATTTTGTACTTATCTTTTAATTTACCATTCAAGATTAAATATAATTTCGTTCTATTATAAGAATTAAATGTGTAGATTGAAATATTATTAAAATACAAGTAGTACATTTTATGTGAATCCAATTCATACTGTTATAATATTTTAATTTTAGTTTCCCTAAAATTTTGTTCCTATATTTAAATTTACCATTCAAGACATAATTTTGACCTATCTAGAAGATAAAGTGTAGAATTGAGTTAAATATTACATACCACATGAAGGGTTATTTCAATCTAAAGCATATCTTTTTTGTATAATTCATTCATTCACTTTGAAGTCATCCATAGACATGTTGAGGTTACCTAAAATTGTTATTATGAAACATTTATTAGAGTATTCTAGTAACAATATCAAAGCATTGTATCATTATGTAGGTAGGACCCACTTGTTTGTTGTTCTTGATTTTGATTAATTGCTAATTAGATACTTAATCTTTCACAACTTAACTAATGTTTATAGATATTAATTTCTTAGTATATTTAGATACCTGAAAAAATAAGAATAAATATAATTATTGTCAAGGGGCCCTTGCTCTATTGATCTTATTGAATAAAGACCCCATCAAAATACATATATAATTATTAGAATATAGATATTGTGAATCTAATTCTTAATAATATAATATTTTAACTTACTTTCTTTTGAAATTTTGTACTTATCTTTTAATTTACTATTCAAGATTAGATATAATTTTGATCTGTTATAAGAATTAAATGTGTAGATTGAAATATTATTAAAATACAAGTAGTACATTTTATGTGAATCCAATTCATACTGTTATAATATTTTAATTTTAGTTTCCGTAAAATTTTGTTCTTATATTTAAATTTACCATTCAAGATATAATTTTGACCTATCTAGAAGATAAAGTGTAGAATTGAGTTTTAGAATTGAGTTAAATATTACATACCACATGAAGGGTTATTTCAATCCAAAGCATATCTTTTTTGTATAATTCATTCATTCACTTTGAAGTCATCCATAGACATGTTGAGGTTACCTAAAATTGTTATTATGAAACATTTATTAGAGTATTCTAGTAACAATATCAAAGCATTGTATCATTATATATGTAGGACCCACTTGTTTGTTGTTCTTGATTTTGATTAATTGCTAATTAGATACTTAACCTTTCACAACTTAACTAATGTTTATAGATGTTAATTTCTTAGTATATTTAGATACCTGAAAAAATAAGAATAAATTTTAACAATTCGCTATTTCTTTCATTGACGATTTATTTCTCTAAATTACTTGTTCAATTCTACACATACTATTTATTTATATATTCTTATAACTAAACTGCTTTATTTACGCCATTATAATTTTAATCTAACCAATCAGAAAGATAACATAGTCCATAATTTATGGTCTTTTATGCATCTAAGATGTCATAATTTGAAGACACTATCTATTGACCAAAAAAGTTACTAACTAAAGTTTACAATTCAATAGTAGTTAAAAAAGTCAAAAAAAGAGTGCATCCAATCTCCTGAAAACGAAACTCGTTTGTATCTAATGAGGTCCCATTGAGATAAGCATTACACTTATGCTTCACATCAGGTTTTGTTGACTGTTTCCAACTAAAGCATAAGTTCATACTAGTTGTCCCAACCTTAGTAGCAGCGAGCTACGCTCCAAAAAAAGCGTATATAAGTTCGGTGAAAGTATGACAAAAACAAGTAAAATTTAGTCTACAGTAGAGATGCTTGTTTTGGGGTAGCATATCGGTTTCGAACTGGAATTCATTAGAAATTATGAGTTTATGAATATTGAAATTCGTCAGCTCTTGTCAAACCCTAAATTATTGAGCTATCATGTGCAAAAGGAAATTAGAGTTAGTGTTTCAAATGATAATAATTATTTTGAATTATAGATAGTAAAGATACATACATATGATGAAGAGATCAATGTGAAATTTTTAGTTGATTCCAAGTAGTTTTGGATAGAAGGATGATTGATAATTAGTTGATTATGAAGTCTTAATATAAAATATATGGATTTATTAATGAAATGAAATTATCAATAGAATGAGATGATATAGTAATTGATAAAATTTTAATTTTAATTACTATAATTTTAATTATAATAATAGTATGATCTGATTAAGTAAAGAAAAATACGGCTTAAATCTTTAACAAAACTTACCAGTAAGTTTAGTGGACACAAAGGAAAGGTTCACAATCAATGACACTTTACTAAAATAGAACCAACCCAAAAAGAAAAAATAGAAACTTAAACAAACCAAAAAGAACTTATAGAATCAGACTAGAATAAACCAGTAACAATGAACTAGCAAAAGACAAGAAACCACAATGAACCAGCAACGCAGCAACATGAGACCCACAAGCACCGACCAACACAACAACCAACAAAAGGAAAACCTAGGGACTTCCTCAACCACTTAACTTCTCTAGAAAGGAAGGTTGTTTGGAAGGGTGGAGGAAGCACCATCCCTAGGACGAGCATCTTGTTTGGCAAAAACTTGTAGACCTTCATTTTTCCTACAAGCTTCCTCTCTCCTTGTTCATTCAAACTTCCTTTGCTCCAACTCCCCATGAATCTCTCCAATGGCAATATCCATCCTATCCGGAGCCACTTTATATCATGAACTCAAGTCTTTAATTTGTTCCCCCAACTTGTCATGTGACTCCTTCATAGATGCCATGGCAATGATGATCTCAGTTTTCTCCTCTAAGGGCATCATTGCATGGATCTCTCATAATTACTCCTCCAACAGCTCCCAATTAGTGAGCTTTTCTAAATTAGTGAGCTTATGGATTTCAAAGGTCATTGGTCTCTTCCTTTGCATGGGGATTGTTCCTATTCCTTCCCCCGATGCATCACATTATAATTCAAATAGTCTGCTGAAATTTGGGGTTGCTAAAATTGGACAAGAACTCATGACTCCCTTAAGTTTATCAAAAACTTGTTGCACTTCCTCATTCCATGTGAAGGATCCTTTTTTGGTTAGATCTATAAGGGAGGAAATTAGTTTGGCAAAATATTTTACTAATCATCTATAGTAGCTACATAGACCTACATATCCTCTAAGATAAGTTAGGGTTTTGGGCCTCAGCCAATCTCTGATAGCACTAATTTTTTCTTCATCTACACTTACACGCTTGATAATTATTTTGTGTCCTAAGTATAGGATTTCCTCTAGTCCAAATTCACATTTTGAAAACTTATCATATAAGGATTCTTCTTCAAAATTTTCCAAACTTCCTCACTATGGTCAAGGTGTTCCTTTCAAGTTTTACTATAGATCGATACATCATCAAAAATATGAGTAAGAATTTTTTCAACTGTTGTGTAAAAATATGATTAATACATGATTGGAATGTTGTTGGGGCATTGGTGAGACCTAAAGAGAGGATGAGAAATTCAAAGTGTCCATAATGGCATCTGATAGTGATTGTAGGTATATCTTTCTTCCTCATTCTTATTTGATGGTAACCAAAGCATAGATCAATTTTTGAAAAATAACATGTGTTGTGTAATTCATTCATTAATTCATCAATCCTAGGAATAGGATACCTTTTTTTTTTTTTTTTATTGTTTAAAGCACAGTAATCAGTGCACATCCTTAGAGTACCATCTTTCTTCTTTAGTAATACTATTGGGGATGCAAAGGAGCTACTACTAGGTTAAATATGTCCCATGTCCAGGAGTTTTCTAATTATCCTTTCTGTTTCTTCCTTGTATTTCCAAGGGTGTCTATAGGGAGTGGTTATCACTAGTTTTTTGCCCCTTCTTCTAGTTCTATGGGATGTTCAAAACCCCTTTTTGGAGGAAGCCCTGGAGGAATTTCATCAAAAACTTTTTGATGTTTAGTTAGTATGGTTTGAATATCTGTGTGGATAGTTTTTCCATGTGTAGTTAATTTTTTTAGTATCATGCAATGCGTCATCCATTTTCCCTTGTTGTAATAGAGTATTTTTTCCATTTTCTTGCAAGTGATTACTTTTGGAGAGCCATCTAGTAATCCTTTAGTGTAACCTATCGTCCTTCGTGATGGAAATATATTTTTGAGTTAGGACCATCCATAATGAATCTCCCTAACAAATTTACCCAAGGCATCCCTAGGATAATATCATTCTGAATATTTTCCACATAAAATTTCCTTTTAATGGTGTGTCCTCTAAGGGTGATCTCTAGGTTAGGTACAATCTTGGTACATTGTTCAATAGTTCCATTCCCAAAAGCTACTTTAAATCCATAGAATTCTTCTATTCACAATTTCCTTCTAGATTAAATGTGCTTACTCATGAAATCATGTGAGGCCCTTGTGTCCACCAAGGCAATTATTCTTTTCCCTTTAATGTTTCCTTTAATCCAAAAGGTTCTATTCACATTCCCCTCTGAGATAAAGTTGTTAATACTCCTTGTTCACTCTTATCAGTCTTTATTTTCTTGTTAGACTTATCATCTTCACATACTTCATCTATTTGGTTTAACCACCCTCTTTTACAATGTTGATCACGATCCCATGGTTCTTTAAATTTAAAAAAGATAATTTTTCTAGCATAATTCTTCTCTTTTCTAGCATTTGTGTTCTCTGCTCTTGGGTTTTTTTACAAATAAAGCATAACCTTTCTCTGTTATCTTTCCTAGACCCATAATTTTGATAGGGTGATTTGGGTGGAAAATTCTTGGTTCTTTCCTTGGGTGTATTAGATTCAATTTTCTTAGCTTTCTGAATGGCCTCTTTAGGGGTTCAAGGTTCAAAAGGTTTTAATGAATTATTTTAGTCCTTCTATGAATATGTACATGAGTTGTCCTTGAGAAGTTAGGGACCATTATGTTTAGATCTTGAAATTTATTATTGAATTCTTCTAATGTCCCAATTTTTTTGATATGAGTAAGTTCTTGATAATACCATTCGTGATCTCTCAAATCGAATCTATTCATCAATTTTTCGGTGAACTCACTATAGGATGTGATTTTTTGAGTCCTAAGGAGTTTTGGCCATAGTCCCACCATCTATGGGCTGATCCTTTTAAATGTAGTATAGAAAATTTTCAATAGCATCTTTTTCTATAATTGGGATATAAGAAAGAGATGTATCTAATTTTTGGACCCAAGATTGAGTGGTTTCTTCCCCAGATCCATCAAAGCATGGTAATTTAACTTTATTTATTTTCCCTTGAAGGTCTTTATCTATGTGATGTTTTTTGTTACTTTCCAAGAGTTTAGATTCATAATATTCTTCAAATTAAATAAGTTGTCAAAGGTTAGGATCCAAGTTGGCATACATTTCTCTATTTTCTTCCATGTTATAAGTGGAGACTTCCTCCTCTCTAATAGGTTCTTCTCTAGGAATGAATGATGGGAAGGTTTCTCGTGGCACTGAGCTTTATGATGAGGGCTCATTTTCCTCATGAGAAGAGTGGTGATCTTTTTGCAGGTTGGACTTCTTATTTTGATTATTATTGTTTCTTAATTTATGTATACTTTCAAGTATAATTTAATTAGAATTCTTGTTCCTTTCAAATTTTTCATTAGTTTGTTCTATAAAGTTCCTTAGTTCCCTAAGCTATTTTTTTGGCCATAGTATGGTGGTAAACATCTCATAAGGTGGTAGGATTTAAGCTCTAATAGCATTGTAATGTTCATGTTTGGTAGTGTTAATTGATTTCAGCTCAACCTGCACATAGAGACTTGTTATAAATGCATTAGTAATAATTCTATCTTCCTACCCTATAAATTAACCCCAATCCTAAGGATGTCTCCAAGGCGGGCCTCCTAGCTCATAGCTACTTTTTCATCTTCCTAGGAGCACACCCCTTAGGATTCTTCTTGGATGAGCATCCTCTATCAAATGCTACACATATATGCATGTGTTGAAAACATCAAAATATTATGGCATATCGACTATTGATCATGGCAAACAATGGAGATCTTAATATCTACATGCTCCATGCTTTCATATTGATTCTTGGCCATGGTGGATAATGGAGATCTCTAATATCCCACATGATCCATGCTTCAAGTTCATTACTATTCATGGTGCTAACCCCATAGGTTAACGCCACATTATCATATAAATAATATGTTAATAATAAATCAATAAATCTCTTCTTGTTTACACTTTTTCTATAACCATAGGTTATAGCTTACATATGAATTTTCAATAATTACATCTTAAATCTAGAAAAGATAATTCATACTTAATTAATAATTCGTATATAATCATAACTTTATGCTTAGTGATTATAATACCAATATGTACCTCTATGCGGTGGTCAATCATTCAGTTGTGGAAATGATATGGGTAGGTTGTACCACTGCAACTCTCATGGTCCTTACTATTCATGGTGCTAACCCCATAGGTTAACTCCACATTATCATATAAATAATATGTTAATAATAAATCAATAAATCTCTTCTTGTTTACACTTTTTCTATAACCATAGGTTATAGCTTACATATGAATTTTCAATAATTACATCTTAAATCTAGAAAAGATAATTCATACTTAATTAATAATTCGTATATAATCATAACTTTATGCTTAGTGATTATAATACCAATATGTACCTCTATGCGGTGGTCAATCATTCAGTTGTGGAAATGATATGGGTAGGTTGTACCACTGCAACTCTCATGGTTGTGACATTGTGCACTTACGTGGAGATGTGTCTAAGTGTCATTTCTTCTTGTGTTTTACCCATCCTTCCATTCCTTTTTCTCCCTCTCTGATGTCTTCTATCATGTGATGTGATATGTGAAGTCTCATTCTTAATACAAAGGATTACATGAATATTAATTCATATATATTATATTTTTATCATTCACCATTAATAATAATGATTAAATGATTAAATCATTATTATATTAATTCATATTATTTTAATACATGAATATTGTTTTGATTAAGTAAAAATGGGTTTTGATAGGACCCAAAACATTTTACAAAGAGAAAATCATATAAGCATTAAAAAACCAAATGAAACTATGCATTAGCACCAAGAGTAGTAGCATCTAGAACCAAAGAACCCCCCAAAAAAGGGAAAATAATAGAGACAACAAAAAAGCCAAAGAAAGATAGCAAAAGAACAACTACAAATTCTTCAACAAGTCCACATCATAATCATGTTCATTTTAGTTGTAGAAGCCCTTAGCTCATCAAGCTCTTTATCTTCCGTAGCCTCAAGTTTCTTTCAATTTGCCCAAGTACATTTACTAGGTCCTTGATCATCCCTCAGCTCCTTATTGCCATGGTCCTTTCTCCCCTAATCCAGGTTCTTGAAAAGAATCTTTATATTTTCAATAGCAGCCTTTAAAATTGAGCAACTCGATTCAACAATCTTTTTCATTGTATTCCAATACCCATGACTCAGCTACCTAACTTATCAAACCTATTCTAGAGATCTTTCACCATTTTGTTTGTATTTCTAATTGTCTACTCTAGGGGTGGAACTCTTTTCATTTTACTTGTTACATCTTCAGTAGTACCAATAGGATTAGTAAGCCTATCTAGGTGTTGGCTCAAAGTTCTCTCCTGCTATTGGTTTTACTGAGATGCTCAAACTCCCTCTAGATATCCTGTATTTGATCCTTAATTAAATTGTTATCCCTCCTCATCAAACCTAGGTTTCCAAACATGCCAGTCACATTCCCATGATCTTTAGTATCAAATCTTTGTCTTAGATTTTCCCACCCTAGGTTCACATTAACATTCGTAATGCTATCTTCTAGGTTCAAATTGATATCCCTTTTGGGCATCTTCTTCTTACCCTTAATTTCCATATCCCCCATATAGGAGAGAGGTTCTACATCTAATTTTCCCCCATTACCCTTCTTACCTTTTTTTTCCACAATCTCCTCGTCACTACCCAAATCACCATCATAATTCACCTCATCATTGTTCCTTTCCCTTCTCTTATAAGATGATCCATGATGGGCAAAAATATTCCTCTTATTCTCCACTGACTAAAACTCCTCTCATTTGTCTCATCTTTATAGACATCTTCAAACTCACTCCCTTCTGTATCATAATCCTCAAGAGTCTTCCTACTCATATGAGGGTTTTCCACTTTCTTCATTTTTAACAAATCTATGATTAAAGCCATAAGCCCTTCATGATAGGCATGGTCCCCATCTGGGTCATTCTGTAAGCTCAAAATAGTGTTATCTAAAGATTGTATGAGGTGAAAATGGAAATTAATCCTAACCCCATGCCTAAAATGGTTCATCGGCATGAAATGATGACCATAAATTTTTTAATAATGCTCATCCACAGTAATGTACTCGATCAAAACAAACAAAACAAATCTCCAAGGTCTAGAAATACTTTTAGGGATAAAGTAAGAGTTACTAATTTTAACCAAATTTTCTCTTTCCTGGTCTGAATCCATAAAAACATCAGTAGCTCTATTTGAAACTTTTCTACCCCTAAAAAAATTGATCCCCTCCATTTCCAAACCCATAGCTTTAGTGATAACATCCTCAGTGACCTCCATGCATTGATTCCCTACAAGAATGATTCCATTCTTCCAAGTTTTGATAAATTTTAGAGTGATGGAGGGATTACTGCCCTTAAGTTTTTCTAGGTAGCCTGTAATCTTGCCCCTTTCTAGAATGTTATAGACATTAGGTTTTTGTTTCCACCCCAACCAATTACCAAGCTCACATCTCATCTTCGTGTCACCCATATCTCTGTTCCTTCTAAAATTACCTGTCTCATCTAAAAAATAAAGGAAATTCATAGCCTTGACCTCGAAGAAATAACTATCTCTTTTGTTCTCCAAAAGCATCCACATTTTGTCTGACAAAAAAAAAATGATCACATCATAATTGTACCCCGACTATAAATGCCTTTTCCAACTCACCTCATAATTATACTTCATTGTAAAATTAATCATTTTTAATATTTTTTTTTTCTACCTATCTAATTGTCCTCCATTAGAGATGAGCCTTCAATAGGGATGTCACTACCATTATACCATACAATCTTCATGTGACTTTTACAATCCACGTTAGCAGCCCAATCAACTGCCATATTAGGCTCTCTATAATTATGGGTAATAATACATTCATCAAATGAATTAATCATATTTATGGATTTGTAAATTTAGTATTATGAATAGTCCATGAAGGGGTATTGATCTTATTAAGATAGTTGATGATGTTTAAAGAGTCCCCTTCAAGCCATATTTTATTAAAATTCATACTCTTAGAAAACAAGAAATGATGTAACGTAGCACTAGCCTCCACTATATGATTAACTTGATTACCTATAGGGATCACCATCACCCCATTACCTAGCCATTTTCTTCTCTAATAATAATCCTACATCCTACAATCCCTAGGTTTCCCTAAAAAGTGCCATCAAAATTGATTTTATACCACGCCTTAGGAGGAAAATCACATCTAGCATTGCTTCTAAGGTTGTTCTCCATGTGAAGATGATGAATACCATCCACCTTCTAGTTCTTAATGATGGTAGTCTCCCAATTGCCTTTGGACCCTTGATTTTTACCACTCATCCTAAAAATTTCAGTCACCACCCTCTTGATCTTGTAAAATATCTGGTTGGAATTTGACTCCTTACCTCTGAAGACCCTATCATTCTTTTCTTTCCAAACCCCCCAACAAAACTCAGGTAGCAAAAAGTTCCAAATATTTATAATCAGAATATTGTGAGGAGGAGCATTCCAAGCAATAAAAAAATCTTGGATATTGTTAGGAAAGACCTACTCAATACACAAGACTCTAAGAACCTTATCCAATAACTTTCTAACATACAAACAATGTAAATTCATATGATCAAAAGATTCCTCTTCCTCCTTGCAAAGGTAGCATTTGTTGAGAATGCATAAACCTTTATTCTTTAAATTGTCCATGGTGAGAATTTTACCCTACAACAAAATCCAAAAAAATATGTTAACTTTAGCAATCATGCCCTTGAACTAGCCTTTCCCCCAACAATGTTAATGAAAATCTTCAAGATTTTGAGCATATAGAGAGGAAACTAAGAATATTCTATTGGGTTTAAGTTTCCAAATGAGAGAATCATCCTCTTCAATTAAAAAGATAGAATTCAACATTACATTTAGATACTTGAGAGATAAATCCACTCTAGAAAAGTACACACATTTACCATCTTCTCAATAATTAGCAAGATAAATACCAAAATCCATCTTACATTGCATCATATAGCCATTCCAATGTTGATCAATACTAAGAGGGTGATCTAGCACTTAGATATCATCCCAGAATTGGACAATCTCACCATTGCCCACTTCCCATCTCATCCCCTTGTTCACTATTAATAATTATATCATTAAATCATAGTTCATAGTTTCTTATTGATTTAAATTTATAATTGAGGAACTTATTGAATAATTTTATTCTCCTAAATAATAAGAAATAATATTTCATTTAATCATTCTTAATTGTATTTACATAATATTTTGTTTTAACTATTAGCATGAATGTTGATGATATTTCTTTGGGTTAGTATCCTAAGCATTAGAGAGTATTCACATGTTGCACTCATGACTGTGTTTTTTAATTATGTCAACATAGCAGCAAGTCTATGAGGATAGAAAATTAGACAAAGATCTTCTTTTTACAAATAATGTTTTGATTGTTTGGTGATGTGTGTTCATGGACATGTTCGATAAATTTTCTTGATCTAAAGGTTCAGTGTGCAACATGTAAGTCAAAGACATAGAGAAGTTGTACCTAATTTACAAAGAGTAGTACAGAGAAAGAGTACTTATAAAAGTATGATGATGACATTAGTTAATGCACAAGTTCTACTATCACACGTGTGAGAATTTGTATGGACTATGAACCAACAGTGCTATTGTAATTGTAAATTAATTAGTTATCTTATTATAATTAATTGGGAAAGCCTCAAGGCTGACTCAAGGAATTATTTTGAAAATATAGTATAAAGGAAAGATGTTTTCCTTGTTTGTAATGTACAAGAAAGATTGAAGTGTATTTGAACTACAAAAAGGAGCAGAGTGTTTACTGAATGTGAGTAAGTGATCCAAGTGATTATTGGATGCAAGATTTATGATTTGGTTCCAAGATCAGGAGTAGAAGTTCGGTTGACTGGATAGGAAGAGAAAGGTGTAGTTTAATATTCATTTAAGTATTCTACAAGTAATAATACAAAGATCATCTAGACATTTCATTCATTGATCTTTCCCTTGAAGTTGTTTGGGTAGTGGGTCAAGTTGTCTTTCACAACTCCTAACAAGGTTGGAATCTCCTAATAGGGATTCAAAGTCTCTGAAAAGGGACTGATATGTACTAAATGTTGTTATTGACTCCTAATAGGTTCCATCCTCTAACAAGGAATTTTTATATTAGTACATCATTCTATGGGTAACATCCCCACTGGGGTTTTCCCTCTAATCAAGGGTTTCCCTAGTTAACATAACTAATGTTATTGTACATGAGTATCTTTTTGGTTTTTCTAATCACATTTCTCATATGGTTAAAGTTTAATAATGTTGATAATTTTTATATTAGTTGGATAAAAAATTCACGCGCGCACCCCCCCCCCCCGAATTTATATTGGTGGACTATATATTCTGATAATTGGTATGCGAGCATCAAGTCCTTAAATAATAAGCTTAATAGATTTGAGAGATTGATGGAGAATCTTTTCAAATAGGATAGTCCTAGATTTAATGTGACCAATAGTGATAATTGGAAGGAGAAGATGAAGACTTGTCTATTATGAATGGGTTCAGGTTATTGGCTTGTGACTAAGAGTGAAAAGAAAATTCTTGAAGAAGTGAAACTCGAAGAATGTAGTGAAATAGAGAGAGACTTGTTCATGGGAAGCATGAGAGCTAGAGAAGCCTTACTATAAGATCTTCCAGAGAATGAATATAGTTAGGTAAATTCAATTCAAACATCTCTTAAGGTTTGCATAACTTTAGAATCTATTTTTGAAGGTGATACGCATGCAAAAGGAGTAAGATTGTAGAATTGGATATGTGCATTTCAAGATTCTAAAATGTTCAAAGATGAATCTATAAGAAGCCCTTAAAGATGATCAATGGATTCAAGAAATGAAGGAAGAATTAGATTAGATTGTGAAGAAACAAACATGGGATTTAGCTCCTAGACCTAAAGATAAGAATGTGACAGAAACCAAATGGATATTTAGAAAAAAGATGAATGAACAACGTGAAGTGGTAAGAAAAAAGGCTAGACTTACATGCAAAGGATATTCACAACAAGAAGGAAGACTATGAGGAGACATATTCCCCTTGCCATAATGGAAGTAGAAAGAATGTTGTTAGCTTATGCAATGAATAAGAAGTTCAAAGTATATTAGATGGATGTTAAATTAGCTTTCTTGAATGGAGAAATTAAAGAAGAGGTATATATTGAGCAGACTGAACATTTTCTTCTGACAAAAGACAAAGATATGGTATGCAGTCTTAAGAAACCTATATTTGGATAAAGCAAGCATCTAGAACCTGATATGCAAGGTTGGACAACTATTTGGAAAAACTTGGATTTGCTAAAGGTGTGACAGATAGTAACTTGTATTTGAAATAAATTGAGAATAATTTTCTAATAATAGTAATATTTTTTTATGATATCATATTTGGAGGAAATGATGAAGAAAGAGATAAATTTGCTAAAGAGATGAAGAATGACTTTCAAATGAGTATGATAGGAGAAATGAAGTTTTTCCTAGGATTGCAGATTGTGGAGAACAATGATGGTATTTTCATTTCACAAGCTAAGTACATAAAAGAATTGTTGAGGATATGTGGATTGGAGAGTTGTAATCCTATTTGTACACCTATGATAACTAGTCAAAAGTTATCTAGCAAAGATGAGACACCTACAATTCAGTAGAAGAACTAACGATAAATGATTGGAGGTTTGCAATATCTGACTCACACTAGACTAGATATAGAAAATGTATTTTGGATTGTAGCTAGATTTCAAGTTGATCCTAAAGAGTATCAATATGTAGTAGTAAAGAGGATATTTGGATATTTAAGAGGAACATTTGACTATGGAATTTAGTATGGTAGATCTAGTGATTTCACTCTATGTGCATATTTTGATGTGGATTGGGTAGGCTGTATGGATGATAGAAAGAGAACCAATGGTGGACCATTATTTTTTGGAGGAAGGTTGGTTTCTTGGCTAAGAAAGATACAAGATTGTATCTCACAAAGTATAGTAGAAGTAGAGTGTGTAGTAGCAACAAATAACTATAATCAAGTTATGCAAATGAAATAGATACTAAAAGATTTTGGAATTGAATTTATAGAATCTATTATCATATACTGTGATAATAGAAGTACTATAAGTATGCGTAAGAATCATGTGTTTCATTCTAAGACTAAGCATATATCCATTATGTATGATGTCTTGAGAGAAAAGGTAGTAGAAAAAGAGATTAGACTAGAATGTGTGAGTACTAAAGATCAAATTGTAGATATCTTTACAAAGCCCTTGTTGAAAGATATAGTTGAGTACTTGAGAGGTATTTTATGCCCCTACCTACTATTGAGTAGATGATGCAAAGATTGCATCATTCCACTAGGATAGAGCATTATTGATAGAATGGATTGAATGTTGATGCTTCCTATATGGGTGACTATCTATGATGAGTTGATTAATTAAGGACTTGGTATTTCATCTTGAATAGTTTCATTGGACACTTGAGCTGGTTGAAGACTTAGAGTAGTAAATTGACATAATGTGGCCTTTGCAATTGATGTCAATGAGGGAGAATATGCATGGAAATTACTGCCTAAGTATGTATGGGGAGAAGAGTGCATGAAAATCTCTAATTTAGTAGGGAATTTTAGAAAGATTCATGTAAAGAAGAAGGAGGAATATCTCTATGGGGTAGATATACAACATCAGGAATCTTGATGTATGGTGAGTTGTTTAGTAATGAACAATTTTTGTCGATCCTATAAAAAAATAAAGCAATTTTCTAGAAGACTTTAGATTTAATTGATGAAGAGGATTTGAAAAATTGAGAACAACAATAACAACAAAGTACTATTTGGTATTCTTAGAACTTAGATGTTTTTCATCTATGTTTCCTTCAATGCCAAAGGGGGTAATTATTAGCATGAATTCTGATGATATTCATTTGGGGTAGTATCCTAAGCATTGGAAAGTATTCACATGTTGCATTCATGACTATGTTTGTCATTGATGTCAACATAGCAGTAATTCTATGAAGATTAATAGAGTAGCAGATAGAGATCTTAGTTGCATGCACAATGTTTTGGCTGTCTAGTGATGTGAGTTCATGGACATGTTTGGTACATTATTTTCATGTGAATGTTCAATGCGTAGCACATAAGTCAAAGATGTATGAAAGTTGTACCTAATGTACAAATTGAAGTATAGAGATTAAGTACTTGAGAAGTAATTTCTAATGTTTACATTATATCCTTTGGTAGTGATATAATTTGTTAATGCATGGTTAGCTAGTGACTAATGAAAGTATGATGATGGCATCAGTGAATATGCAAGTTCTAATGTCACACGTATGAGATTTTGTACAAAATGTGAGTCGAAAGTGCCATTGTAATTGTAAATTAATTAACTATCTTATTATAATTAATTGGGAAAGAGTCAATGTTGATTCAAGGAATTATTTTGAAGATATGGTATAAAGGAAAGATGTTTCCTTATTTTTAGTGTACAAGAAAGATTGAAGTGAATGTGAAGTGTAAAAAGGAGAAGAGCATTTACTAAATGTGAGTAAGTGATCCAAGGGATTATTGGATGTGAGATTTCTAATCTAGTTATAAGATTAGAAGGAGCAAAAGTCTAGTTGACAGGAAAGGAAGAGGTCAGAGAAGTACTATTGATTTGTATTATTCTGTAAGGAATAATACATAGATCATTTGAATAGTTGGTTCATTGATCTTTTCATTGAAGGTTCATAAGTAGTAGGTCCTACTATCTTCCACAACTCCTAACACGGTTGGAATCTCCTAACATGGATTCAAAGTCTCCTAATAGGGACTGATATATACTAAATGTCGTTATTCACTTTTAAGAAGGTCCATCCTCTAACAAGGAATATTTATATTAGTACATCATCTTGTATGTACCATCCCCACCTTAGTTTTACCTTTGATCAAGGGTTTCCCTAGTTAACATATCTAGTGTTATTGTCCATGATTATCTTGGTGTAGATTCTGATTATATTGCTCATATTGTTAAAGTTTCATAAGATTGATAATTGTGATATTAGTTGGATAATTGATTCACCCCCCACCCCCTCTTAATTATATTGGTGAAATATATATTTTAACATTAATCAGGGTCCATTATAGAAAGGGAATTGGGAGAGAATTCGCAATTGAGTCCTAGGTGAAAAAACTAGAAGTTTGAGTCAACTCTATTGGTAAATACGAAACCAAGGAAGACTCGTTAGAGACTTCCATAGTATCATCGACATGCTCCCATTTCTCATTTTTTATGTATAACCTTAAAATCAAGAAGAACCCTAACATCTGAGATATAGGGAACTCTTGGGGGCTACTAGAGGGTCTAAGACTACTTAGTCTAGGATGACATAGGAGTAAAAATAAGATTATTGAGCTACATAATCAAATTGGAGAATAGCCAACTTGAGAAACTAAACCTTTGTAAAATTCATACAACTTGTAAGTTAAGATTTAATTAAGTAGGGGAAACCCTTAACCCTATCTTTTTCAATGGACAATGATAACAAAGTAAAAATCCAAAACCAAAAGAAGAACTTTAGAGTTAGATTCTGAAATAATTTAGCATAGTAAAGTGGTGGGAATTAAAATCATTATACTTACCTTAACAAGTGACAAACTTGATAAGGATAGCACCCACCTCTTTCCATTTCCTAGGAAGCTACTCCCATTTGAAACTACTCTAAAATCTTTTCATATTTTAAATCTTGGTTCCAAGAATAGCTTGTATTCTTCTTTGGAAGACACTTTGGTATTCTAGGGGATTCTAGCACCCTCTATGTTAATCTTAGCCACAACCACAATAGTTTTTTACATCACCATAAATGAAAATTCACTAATAGAAACCTTACCCTCCTCCCATGACTCCACAAATCTTTCAGAAAACTCTAGATTGTAAACCTCCATGCCCTCCACATAGGATGCTAGTTTCCCTCTTTCCATAATATTCCAAACCCCAAAATTATTTTTGAATTCCTCATAATTAGTAGATTCAATTTGATAAATATATCTACCCATCCTAGCCACCAAAATATCTTTCATAGGAAACATCCAACCAAAATACCAAAACCAACCAATAATAGAAATTTGCACATGTTCAACATTACAGACAAGAACACTCTGTTGGCATTATATTGTATTTGTCATTACTAACAACACTTACTTGATTTTGAATGATTATCGAGTTCATCACTTAGTCTACAGTGTATACCAAGCATTTAGTGGTTACCTTGTAGGTTCATCACTTAAGTAGTTCATATCAAGCATTCCCGAAGCTACCGAGTGAGTGTGCAGTCAAGCAATTCATACCGAGCATTCATGAAGCTACCGAGTGGGTGTGCAGCCCAACAATATCTACTGAGCATACATTGTTCACCGAGCTTCATAGTGTTTACTGAGTGATGGAAGTCCAATGTTTACCAAGTAATGAAAGTGTGGTGCTTACCAAGTAAAAGCAAGGTAAATGAAGGATTCAATTTTTACCGAGTGATATTATATCTACCGAGTCTCCAATGGTTACTAAGTTCCAAGCTACGTTGTGTGATTAGTATGGACCGAGCTTCTACTTCTACCAAGTGCATGACAATGCCAAGTAATGCAGTGGATGTCAAGTATCAGAAGGTTAACAAGTCAACTTGAAGAACCCGAGTTTTCTATTGTTTGGCCAACTCAGTAATATTTTGTTCGCTTGTGCTTTGGTTAACCTTTCAATTGTAATTATTGGAATGGTATATATGTAATGTATTATATCATTTACAATGTATGCATGAGAGTATCAAGATAGCCATGTAATGCTTTGAGAAGAATAAAAGCGAATCAACAGCAAAGCATAGTATTCACCAAGGTCTACAAGGGGTAGTAAAGATTCATCACTCACAAGAGGTGATCTATACTTCAAGGATCTAATTAGAAATCAAATTCTAAGTAGATCAACTATTTCATCCTAACAAGTGAATCAATTTTGTAAATCCTTTAACAGAGTACACTTAATAGTCTTTGTATAAATCTCCTAATAGAGTGCATACTTCATTATATGTTTGTAAATCCTCTAACAAGGTGGACCTAGCAGTCCTTTGTGCTCCTAATAGGGTAGATCACCAGAAGTGGTAAATATAAGCCTTAACAAGCTAACTTCATACTGCAGTAACAAAGTTTTGTGTGTATCATCCCCACCCTAGTTTTACTTTCTATTTGGAAGGTTTATGGGTTACCAAATCAATGTGTACATGTGTTATAAATGTTTGATCTCTCATATATACAATAGATTAGATGAATGAATGGTGAATAGTATATATGGTTAAAGTGTTGAATTATTTAAAAGTTTTGAGGTTACTGATTCACCCCTCCCCTCTTAGTAACCTATCATATCTTGAATATTTCCAACAATTGGTATCAAAGCTTTTGTGGTTCTTAGGATAAATTTTGACAGCTTGAGCAAAGATCAAGGGCAATGGAGATATTCAAACTTGACAAAGCTATTGAAAATCAAAAGCTAGATCTGGAAATGGCCATGGCTTAACTCAAAGAAGAAAAGGAGCATCTTTCTCAATCCCTGAAGAGAAGGAAGTAACTTACAATACAAATGAATGACCATCAATATGTTGAAGAAAAGATTGAAGACCTTTTACCATCAAGCAGTTCAGATGAAGCTAATGAGGCAATCAAAGAACTCCTAGCAAAGAAAGGCTCTCTACAAGAAGAAGTAAGAAAGCTTAAAAGAGAACAAGAACTCCAATCAATTAGGCTATGTGAAGTTTTGGAATAGAGAAACGAGGCAAATGAAGACTTAGAGAGAAGAAATAATCAATCCCTTTAGCATGAAGATCTTATAGATCAACTATCTAATGCAAATGAAGAAATTATGAATCTGAAATCTAAAAATGAAAGCCTGAGGAATGATTAATCACTGAAAGACAAATCAATGAAAGCTTACAAAGCGACTTAAGATCTGAAAGAAAAATCAATGAAAGTTTGGAAAATGACTTAATCACTGAAAAGAAAGTCAATGAAAGGATAATGAAATCTCAAGAAAAAATGACTCAATTAAATCAACAAAGTGAGCAGAATCTTCATAGACAAAAAGGTAAAGCTCGTCTTGGTTATAAGGAAAAAGGTGAAACCTCCAAGCAAGGTGCCCAAAGGAATCAAAGACCTACTTGCAATCATTTTGGTAAGTTAGGTCACACATCAAACAAGTGTTGGAGCAATGGAAAAGGTAAATTCGATGGTAAATGCTACAATTATAGTCAGTATGGTCATAAAGCTAATGAATGCAAGGAGAAACCAAAATTTGAAGGAAATTGTCACAAATGCAAGAAGCATGGTCACAAGGCATTCCAATGCAAATCCAAATCATTCAATCTAGCTGAACAACTTGATAAAGCAATGTTTGGATGGGACTACAATACCTGGTGCAAATGTCATTATTGTGGAAAATATGGACATATTGGTATAAACTGTGCAAGACATCACCTAAGGAAGAAGGACACTACTGTAAGATGCTATACATGCATAGAACTCGGTCATATAGCTAAAAACTACATGAACATAGGAAGAGTTGAAGATGAAAAGAAAGCTAATGCTGATAAAATTTGGAAACAGATGAGGCAACATTGGATTCCTAACTCTACTAAGCAAGATAGTTCAAATGATGGCTATGTCACTTAAGAAGTGAGAGACTCCACCATCTCCAATTAAGATCCATAAACAAAGATATGGAACTGCATCTCCTAGTGATATCTCAAGCAGTTCCAAACTGAAAGAAAGTAAATGATCCAATTAGTATTTTTGATACAAAGGGTCACAAGAAATTAGGTCATGCCGAGCAAGGTTAGTCATAGACTCAATCAAGCTAGGTCAAGAGTAACTAAAGTTCTATTCAATCATCGAGTTGTAAGCACCTACCGAGCAAGTGAATGACAGCCTGTCAAGCACTATGTCATCTCAGCTACCTTTGTACCAAGAATTTATGGAAAAAATTTCATCAAAAGGGAAGAATTTGATTTCATTCTTCACCATGATTACAGAGCTAACAAATTTCCAGCAATTCCAAAGCAAATTCCAAGCGATTTCAATCAATTTTCAAGTGAAGAATTTGTTCAAAATTTTCTTACACCTACCGAGTAGTGATGGCATCTGGGAGTAGCAATAACATCAAGGATAAAAGAGGTTCAAAAATGCTAGTTAAAGGTGTGGAGTGGAAGGCACCAAATTTCAAGCTAGTTCCAGCAATTGTAGAATCACTCGACCCTAATGGAGCTCAATCGCAAACTCCACCAAAGGTATTTTTCATAAATGAAATTCATACACATTTCAAATGTTCTATTCAAGAGATTGGAAACCTAGATATGGACAATGTCCTAGGAGAAATGAGTGTTGATGGCTCTTTGAAACCTGAGCATAAGCATCTAGAGACCAAAGGGTTAACCCATTTCTCGCATATGCCAAGAAGTTTCCAAATTAAGTGGATCAAGTACATACTCAGTCATGTTCACAATGGGTAACTATTGTTAGAGAAGCCATTGTTAATCACCAAGAAGATGATTCATATGATTACCAGTCTCCCCATGCTAAGTAAAGTGAAAACTATCAAAACCCTAGGTCAAGAGGAGTTACAGAAGAAAATCCTAGCTGAATGGGATGGTAGAGGTTTGAAGGTCAGCACTGTATCTGATGTTGAATTAAGGTTTGGTATTCACATCATTGCCCACAAAATTTATGGCTCCAGTCATTTGAACAGTGTGCCCTATGAGGCTTTTGATTTGGCATTCAAAATTGTGAAGAAAAATCTTGAATTTGACTTGTCAAAATTGTTGTTGAAACAATTGAACAAGAATATGGATAGCATAAGGACTTCACAGAATAATCCCTGTAAATTTGGTTCCTTGTTAATTTGTTTATATTTCTATATTCAAAAATTATTTCTATCATAGGGCTCAGTTGTATGGAGAAAAGATATTCCAATTTTATATCAGATTAATGAGTTTATTGCTGACATGGGTGAAAACTTTGAGAAGGTTATGGATAATTATTTTGAAGATTTCAAGGAAAGAATGAATAATAGGTTCCAAATTTCACCAAAATTGGTTGAAGATTTCAAAGATGATGTATGCTTTATGGTTGACTATGATAGAGTATACATTCAGGTAGTCAGACACCAAGTTGCATGGGTGAAACCTCTTCCTTATGAGGTGAATATTGATGAAGCTAGGGACATTATTGAAGCACTGGTAAATGAGCCTGTAGATCCTAAGCTTCATACCTTTGGCACTTATGATGAAGCCAAGACTAGAATTGAGCTTGAAATCAAGCTACCCCAAGCTATAAGCAAAGGCAAGAGAAAGATAGAAAAGTTGAAAACTGCAACCGGCCCTCTTATGCTTACTAAAGGAAAAGGTGAGGATGAAGAAGAAGAAGAAGAAGAAGGTGAAGAACTTGAATCTAAAAAAGAAGAGGAACCGCCAAAGAAGAAAGGGAAGGTGATTATCACCAAACCTAAGAAGTAGCCTATTGCAGTATTCTCTAGAAGAACCAGACAAGGAAAACAGGAAACTGTACTTGTCAGACCTCCACTCACATTTGAGGAAAGGCTAAAACAATTGGAAGACAGAGTGGGCATCAAAAATTTCAAGGCATTGAAATTTGAAACAAGGACTGATGCAGAGAAAATGTAGATTGAGGAACTGGTACCCAATAAGATGGGAAAATGGAAATATTCCCTAGACCAGCTTGCCCCTCAAATCTCCAAAGAGCTGTTGGAGAGATTGCAACCAAGATGGGAGTCAGCCACCCAAATGACCAAGGACATATATGAGAAATCCCTGAAGAATCTTCTACCAAGTCTTACTAAAGCAGAAATAAAGGTAGCAATGAAGAACATTGAACGTAAAATGATGATTAGATTTCACACATGTTTGATTTTAATTAAGGACATTGAACATAGTGTAAGAGATGCAACAAACATGTGGAAGAACATCTATCATCTGCAAAAGCCTAGTGATGATCTTGTTGAAATCAAGGATGATGATAGCAGTGAAAACGACGATTTTGATAGCACTCCATCTATCACAATTACTCAAGGAGAGTTGCATGCACTAATAGAAGAAAAAGAGGAAGAAGACAAGGAGGAAGAATCACTTGAGGGAGAAAAAGATGAAGAAGATCCAGTAAAAATTGTAGCAGAACTTATTGCATCCCTTCCTCACTCTCCACCAAAGATAGTTAAATCTACTATGGAGATAGCTTTTGTAAGTAAAATTTTGAGAACAATAGTCACTACCATAGCTCAATCTTCACCAGCCACCTCCCAGCTCCATGTATCTAAAACAGATGTGCCAAGCACTTCATCTACCGAGTTGTCTGTCACTTCTTCAACTACTGAGTCAACCTCCTTAGCTCCTTCACCATTAGTGAGTGTAACAGTAAGTTCTACAATTTTGTCTCCATCAATTCTAGTAAGGTCTACAATTTTGTTCTCATCAACATTATTTGTATCCACTTTGACTTTAATCAGTTCATATACTACTATGGGTACTCTACCAAGTGTGATACCATTTTTGGGAAGTGTTTAAATTTTTGATCTGGTTAGTACTTCTGTTGGTATTCAATCCTTGAATCCTATCCCATTTTTCACTGCTAGCCCTTCTATCTCCACTATTGTGTCTATTCCTAAGGTCAAACTACTCATCATAGAGGTCAAACAAAAGCATCCATTAAAACTTCTAATCACTAGAAAGGAAATTGGAGAAGACATTGACTTAGACATAGAAATAGTGATTCCAAAGATTGACTATGACAATGCTACCATTGATGAGATGAGGTTAGCCAGTCAACTCATAGAGATGAAAGCTATGTAGAAATAGTTAAGATCAGAAAGGGATAAGGAATATAGAATAATTGACAATGCCAAGGATATAATTATAGGTGCTTAAGGTGTTGAAGTAGATTCTACTCAACACATTTTGATTCAGTTACAAGAGGTAGTACATAAATTTAATGAAGATTCTTCCAGACAAGAGAAACTAATTGAAAAAGCTAAAAGGAAATTTGATAATAAGATGCTAGAGAATATTGCTCAAAAGATAGAAATCAAGCAAGTTGAATTGTGAACATTTTTGGGTAATTTTGAAAATTCTTTTAATAATGCAGTATCACTTTTTGCCACACTTTGTGATGTTTCTGGTTTTACTAAAAAAATAAAGGATAAGCTAAATAAGATTAACATTGATATGCAATCAAGTGCATCCAATTTAAAGGTGGAATCCTCCTCCACAACCTCCCATCACACCAAAACCAAATATTTGGTAGATGTACAGGTAGAACTATTGAGAGAGGAAGCAAGGATCCAATCTACACTCATAAACATCTAGAACATGATCCTTCCTATCATGGACACAATGCAAAAACATATTGCTCATTGCAAAACATTGGTCCAAGATCAGAACTTCTCAGTGGTTGATCACATGATCCAATTATCAGCAGAAGGTCAAATTGCTCTCTCCACCTGTCAAATTGTGCAGCAGACTTGGGATAATACTTTTCCCACCATCCTTAAGGTACATCAAGATTTTCTATCTCACTTTGGTGTAGTCATATAAACTATATATCTAGTCCTTTGGCATTATTGTCAAAAAGGGGGAGAGATTCAACATAATAAGTGAGGAGAGTTAACACTATAAGTGAAAGGGGGTGTTAGCACTCAATAGAGTTAGCATGTGTACATAAGTATCTTTATATATACATTATAAGTCATCAAGAAGATATATAGAAATGTATATGCAGTAGTTCTACAAAGAACAAGAAGATTCAACATAATAAATGAGGAGAGTTATCACTATAAGTGAAAGGGGGAGTTAGCACTCAATAGAGTTAGCATGTGTACATAAGTATCTTTATATATACATTATAAGTTATCAAAAAGATATATAGAAATGTATATGCAGCAATTTTACAAAGATCAATTTTGAAAAACCAAAATTCATTGAGTCAGGTTATGTACATATGTTTTGGCTTATAAGTGTTTTTTCACTAATGCCAAGGGGGGAGATTGTTGGCATTATATTGTATTCTTCATTAGTGACAACACTTACTTGATTCTAAATGATTACCAAGTTCATCACTCAGTCTACAGTGTATACCAAGCATTCAGTGGTTACCTTGTAGGTTCATCACTTAAGTAGTTCATACCGAGCATTCTTGAAGCTACCGAGTGAGTGTGCAGTCAAGCAGTTCATACCGAGCATTCATGAAGCTACCGAGTGGTGTGCAACCCAACAATATCTATCAAGCATACAGTGTTCACCAAGTTTCATAGTTTTTACCGAGTGATGGAAGTCCAGTGTTTACCGAGTAATGAAAGTGTAGTGCTTACCAAATGAAAGCAAGGTAAACGAAGGATTCAATTTTTATTGAGTGATACTATATCTACCTAGTCTCCAATGGTTACTAAGTTCCAAGCTATGTTTTTTGATTAGTATGGACCAAGCTTCTACTTCTATTGAGTGCATGACGATGCCAAGTAATGTAGTGGATGCTGAGTATCAGAAGGTTACCAAGTCAACTTGAAGAACCCGAGTTTTCTACTATTTGGCCGACTCAGTAATATTTTGTTCACTTTTGTTTTGGTTGACCTTGCAATTGTAATTATTGGAATGGTATATATGTAATGTATTATATCATTTACAATGTATGCATGAGAGTATCAAGATAGACATGTAATGCTTTGAGAAGAATAAAAGTGAATCAACAGTAAAGAAGAGTATTCAACAAGGTCTACAAGGAGCAATAAAGATTCATCAGTCACAAGAGGTGATCTATACTTCAAGGATCTAATTAGCAATCAAGTTGTAAGTAGATCAATTGTTTCTTCCAAACAGGTGAATCAGTTTTGTAAATCCTTTAACAGGCTAGACTTAACAGTCTTTGTATAAATCTCCTAATAGAGTGAATACTTCATTGTATGTTTGTAAATCCTCTAACAAGGTAGACCTAGCAGTCCTTTGTGCTCCTAACAGGGCAGATCACCAGAAGTGGTCAATGTAAGCCTTCACAGGCTAACTTCATATATGTAGTAGATTAGATGAATGAATGGTGAATAGTATATATGGTTAAAGTGTTGAATTATTTTAAAGTTTTGAGGTTACTAATTCACCCCTCCCCTCTTAGTAACCAATCATATCTTGAATATTTCCAACACACTCCACTATAATTTTTAAAAGGAGAAATCATGGGAGGAAGTATGGAAGATGATCCAACCCAAAAACCAAGAAAAAGATAAGAAATGAAAATATTAATCTCATTTGAATGTATTGTCATTATTATTTGATTTCACAATATCCTACATAATAGCCACACAAGCCTCTAAAGGAATGGATTGCATGTCTTCCTACAATTTATTGTTCTCAGTTTATTTTCTCAAGGAAGCTATCTTGTTGGCGATGTTATTTCTCTCCTAATACATCTAAAGGCATGTCACCTCATCTATCATTGAATGTAACTATTTTGTATTATTTATGATGTCCCAACCATTCCATCCCATGTCAACTTTTTTGTTCAATATGTTGATTACATTCACTGCATTCCCTTCCACAATACCTTTCTTAAAACCTTTTCCAATCATGAAATTGAAATCATGGAAAAGGGAAAGCATTTCTTCCACATTAGTCATGTGAGCCTAACTTGATTTCATACATAGGCATAACCATCCATATAGAATTCCTATCAAGATCACCCCCTCCCACCTAATCCATGCAATAGGGAGGCTCCTCAAAGGACTTCCATAGAACTCTATACTAAGGACAATTCTAGGACCCTCTAGGGTTCTCCTCACTTAAACCCTTTACTCTTGGGAGGATTCAATCCGCTTCCCCAACTTAATTTGAGCCTCTCTACCAATTCAAGAGACACTTTCTCCCTTGATCTCACAAAGATAAGTTCATCTAGAAATGATCTAACCCATTCACCATAATCTTACAGGAGTCTTGAGTCTTTTATACTACGAAATTAATCAAGAACAAGTTCATTTTTTGCAGGATCTTGGTCTGTTTTTCTTACTAATTCCAAAATTACTTTATTTTAGATCTATTTGGCCTTTTAGCCCTTAATAAGGTCTCCTAATTGATTTTTTAGTCTTATTTTGAAAAATTATCAAACAATCCCCTAAATAAATTGCCATTCCAAATACCCTATTTGGAATACTAAAGGATTTTTAGGGTTTTAGGACTCTAGGCTATCCATACAACACCAAACCCCAACTACAAAAAAATACAAAGGAAATGAACTTAATGCAATATTTCTATGATTAAACCACAAAATAAGATTCACCCAACTCTCAATTTAGTCAAAGATCATGCATGGACTCTATCAACATCTACAAATCAATAGCTTGATTAAATCAACCCTTTAGTGCAAGTATAAAGGTACTATTATACTTCTTCCCTAGTCGAAATATGGAGAAGATTATTTTGGGAAAGAAATTTAAAATAGAAGATGGCATTTTCTAGTCTCCAAAGAAACACAAAGTATGGCTCATAGACCCTAGTTTTAGACTTCCAAACACCATGAAATTTCTATGATGAAGATTTATGTTAGGGGCATTATTTCACACAAAAGTCTAGATTAACCAGTAAAGAGTCTTGCAAATATTATTAATTTTTAGATTTTCTACATTGTACAAGAACCACCACCAAAACACCAAAAGAAAAAAAATAACCTAATCTATCTATGTATAGTACAAATTTTGAGAATTCAATCAATTTTCCTCGAGTAGCAATATGATTATAATGACATTGCCAAAAAATATGCTGCAACCATATTGCTAAAACTTGAATAATACCATCCAACCCTTGTAAAATCACTTGGAAGGGCTTGAATATGTCCTCTTCAAATGCCCCATCAATTGGTTTGGATCCCCAAGTATTTTTCCTCAAAAATGAAATTTCTTGCAAATTTTGTCAGACAAATTTGCAAAATTGAAAATATTGTCATGACAACATTTTGGCAACTTGAGCAACTTTACATTTCCTTTCACAACCATGATTCATATTCATGCAAAAACATGTTCAATCATGTCTACTATCAATTTACCACAGTTTTTTCATTTTAGAGCTATTTTTCCTACTATTCCAAATTTTCCCCATGTGGCAACTTATGGTTAATACAATGACAACTTTTTGCCCAAGTTTGACAATTACTTTCACATACTATCATAATTCAAAAAACATACATAATGGACACTTAAATTATCCTTATTCACTCCATGAATTTTAAACTATCCTTATTCATTCCATGAATTTTATAAGTTCATTACAAGAAAATATTTCTTTGCTTTTATCACCCAAACCCTAAGTGCTCCTGCACCATTGGGTTGAAAAGAAAAAGGCCATCAAAGTTTAATTTGATCCAACCACGATTAGTAGGCAATTTTATGTTTTTTCTTAACCCAAATATAGGGGTTTCCAAAGTTTTTAATATTCTACAAGATTTCATCTTCTTGCAATATCCCAATCCCACAACCTCGGAGGGGTCCCATGTCCCAAGAAATGAATACCCCTCATATTTTCCATGATGTTTTGAATAAGGGCATGGAACATGGAATTAACATTTTTTCTTTTATCTCTAAAGATATGATTATTTCTTTCTTTCCAAATATACCAAATTCCAAAGAGAAGAGACTTTGACCATACCTTTTTCATAAAAGGATGATTTGTGGTTGGAATCTATGAATTAGTCAATTCTTGGGGGTTATTATTCCAATGCCATTGGTGATTAAACACATCTAGACTATGTTTGTTTATCTCCAAAGAAAAAGAGCATGAGAACAAAACATGGGAAATGTTTTCTCCTTCTTGTTCACCCAACATGCACACTAGTACACTTGGGTTCCATTTTTGACCTAAAATTTCAATGACATGCCAATTTTGCTTGTCAAATTCACTTTGCTTTTAATATGATCTTTGAAAAAATCAAAATTTTGATGATACTTAGGTTTCTTGTCAAAATTTTGATGACACCTAAGTTTCTTGTCAAAATTTTGATGACACTTAAGTTTCTTGTCAAAATTTCGATGACACTTAAGTTCTTTTGTCAAAATTTTGACATCATCAGGATATAAAGAAAAAAAAAAAGGTTGAAACTTCATTTTATTTTCACATGGTAAAGTGTGGATAGGAGGTTTGAAGGGGAAGGAATCAAGACTAGAGATATGTTTTAGTTTTATAAAACAAACTCAGTTAAAGGAAAGGCTTCTACAAATTTGGCACTTGAACAAGTGCGTGAACAATTGAGAAATACTTTCATTTTTTATAGAGTTCATCGTCCAACCACTATCAATGTTGTTCTTAGGCATAAGAACGGTCTTCTTAGTTTTGTTGAAGGTAAATTCATGGTATTTTTGAGTTGGAAGAATGCTAGGGAAACTAAGAGTCATTAAATTTTGATTGATTATTTTATAACATAGCACTGATCTTCCCCTTCTTATTGTCCATGTCTCTTATGTGATCTTTTTGAATGGAAAAGGTAGAAAAAGAAAAGGAAAATGAAGGTTTTTGTATAGACAATGTAGTATAGGTAGCTTACATACAACCACATTTAGGGCCCATGGGAGTAGCAAGAGGCTAGGTCAGTATAGGTGCATGGCTTACATATATTAAAGCTCTAGGGATTTCATTTCATGATGAATCCTTCTAATCATTCTATCATGTATTAATTTTAAGTAATTCACATTGATCATATATATAGATTAAGATAAATGATAAAAGATATGAATCCAGTGGAGTGAAAATACAAATACATGCACTACTGAAAAAAATGATGTTACAAAACATAGTTTCTCTTTCAAACAATGTTTCTTGTTTCTTTTAGAATGTAGAAAGGGATTGTTTTCATAAAAAATATTATATTTTCTTATGGTAGGTCAAGGTGTATTTTTTATCCAATTTATTTTTCAACCACTCAAAACCTATTTGGTTATGTGTCTTCAAGTTGAACTCCCCTGAATTGCCTCATAATCCTCAGAAGATGGAGCTTTGAGTTAAAGCCTTGAGCTTGAAGTCCACAAATATTGAATCAAAAACAAAAAATTATTCTAGATAAATCTCCTCTAAGTGGTATCTCAATCTTGATAAGGATGATGCACCTTTGGTCGGTGTGGTTCTACCTTGTGTGAGTGATAACTTCTCTTTATTATGGTCTCTTATATCTTGACTATAGAAGAAAGCAAATCTATGATATAAATGGATCCATTATTTATGGTATTTTTTTCAATTAATTCATTATTTTGTCATTGATAATAGTAAAACTTATTTGTGTTCATATTATCTCTTTCTTTTCTTTTTTTCATTAGCCTCTAATCCTAAGTTGTCGATGTTATATGCAAATTCTTACAGAGACCTATACAAGCATTCATATGATATTATGTGCCATGTCAGTAGGAAGGATAGAATACTTATATAATACAAAAACTTGTATGGCATGCCCAAATATCTATATAGGCCATAATTTTCAAAAAGTAAAGATGAAACATGAACACAAGCATATCTTGTAACTCAATATTTTAAATTTTCAACCAAACACCTAGAACTTTACAACATGTAAAAAAAATGAGATTTCTTAAGGCATCCCAACATAATTATCCTCACCAACATCAAATTACAATCTTATCTTATGCATCTAAAATAAACTCTACACCAAACTATAATGAGCAATAGCTCATTCTCGAGTAACTCCATACCTAACTTTCACAACTAAAGAATACAAAATCTTATAATACCATGACATGAAAGATAATTTAATATAAAATTTGAAAGCTAAAATAAGTAAATATGTACACATCTTTTGAAGGATGACATACATTCTACATTCCTTATCAAAAATTATCTTTTTCAACCTTAATAAGCCATTGAACTTTGTAATACACAAATACTCAATTTTATTCAAGTGAAAACACTCACAAGGATGTTGAAGAGTCCTCTTTTCAAGGAGAAATAAATGAATTCATCACAAATGCCTTGTCCTTTTTCACCAAGCAAAGCTCACTCGCCTAACAATATATTTGTGAGTTTACAATCAATTACTAATGCACCTTAATGAGTAATACTAAAGGTTCAAATCTTGCAACATGATAACATTTTATTGACACTACTAGAAAAATAACATGTGCAATAAGAACACCTACAAGTCAAATTTGCACCCTCCCAAGGAATTCAACAAAGGAAACTTTCTATTTTTACCTCTACACAATATCACCTATTGATTAAGTTTTCATCTCACAAGATTAATCATGCACTAATAGTAAACACACTACAAATTCAAATCTTTTAGCATAACAATAACTATTCATTGACACCATTTCCACCATACCATGTGTAATAAAAAATCTACTAGTCAAGTTTACACCCTCCCAAATCATTCAACATATGAAATTTTCTATTTGTACCTAATTACAATGAGAACACCTATTGATAAAGTTCACATCTCACAAGTTTAATCAAGCCCCTTAGTAGGTGAACCCACTATAGTGGGTTACACTCTTTCGGAGGAAGAAATTCATTCAAAATCATGAAAGACAAATTTTTGGCCCAAAAGGTTTCAATAGAAACTATAAAAAAAAATTATTGAAACTAATTTTGAAGGTAGTTTTGATCAAAACTAATTGAACAAAAAAAAAATGGGTCTTATATAGTTTCGATAGAAACTATTTAGTTTTGGTTGAGACTAACTAAGCACAAAAATGTCAGCCTAAATAGTTTCAATAGAAACTAAATACAAATAGTTTCTGTCGAAACTATCTAAAAAATTTTGATAGAGAGTTAGTTTCTATCAAAACTAGCAAACTAGGTGGCTTTTACAAACTTTATAATATTTTTATTTTTTTCATGACTTCTAAGCTCAATTGCTAGGTTCATATGGACCACTGAAGACCTATCATTTCGCATGACACAATTACTCAAAATGAGCTTTCTAATGACTATGGATTTGATACATTTTGAATTTTTTAAGTGTATATTTTTTTACATTAATTGAATAGAGGTTTGTTATAAAAAATAAACCTATATATTGAATGCTCATAAAAATAACAACTAAGAGAATAAAAATTTTGAAAAATAATTACAATATCCATATTCAAGTCCTCTTTTAATAAAAGGAAAAAAAAATTAAAATCAAGTAAATAAATAATAAGTTACATTTGTCAAAACTCATGTATGTCCAAGTTAGTGGTAGGTCAACTTTAAACTTTGATAAAATATAAAATATTGAGGATAAAGATTGATCTGGTGGATACTTTTAGGGAAAATTGAAGTGTCTTCAAATCTCTAGATTTTTGCACTATCAAAAAGATCTCATTGTCCTAATTCCAATGCAACTTGAACGGAGCAAAAAAGAGTTCGTTCGTGCAAGTTATGCTCAGTCAAAGTTCTGGTTAATAGGTAGACCAGAGGGATAGATAAGGGGAAAAATTAGACCATCTCGAAAGTGGTCAACAATGGATTTCAAAATGAACATATCGTCACAAGCTTTCCAACGACGTTCATTTTGTAAAAAATGGAGCTCGTATGAAGAAGTTATGACAATTTGAATTGTGAAGGCAAAATGTAATAGTGATGATGTCAGCATGATGTCAACATGTACAATCATCATTTTGATCCAATCTAAGAATGACACATGGCATAAGAGGAAGAATTATTTTTTTGATGAATAGTCCTTTTCAATTAATAAAATTTACTAAGATTACAATTCACAAAAAAGGGGTCGGGGGATACAGGATCACCCCACGAATGAGTTCAAATGGCTGAAGCCGAAATAAACAACATGGCCTCAACCAGAAACTATAAACTATTCATTAAAAAAAAAACACTTTTAACAACCTTAGGCTGCCAAGGCAATACCAACAGAGGGAGGAGGATCATCTTTATCAGGAAATCCCCATGCATCAGTGGGATTGTGAGGCAGACTGGGAACAGTCCAGCTGTCAGCAGCATCAATAGGATCTAGGGTAGTCGCAATCTCCGCATCCTTCTTGTCTAGCCGCGGAGGAGAAATTGCCAAGGCCAACTAAGGAAACTTGCTAGAGTGCGCCCGTCCAGGGGGAGGAGCTGGAGACCGACCAAAAGCCCGCCCAAGGGGGGAGTCGGGGACCAGCTAGAACCACCACGCGATGGGGAAACAGAGCAGCACCTCCAACCATTATGACCACCGCTAGGAGAGTGGTGGTAGGGACCTTGGGAGCATGGCATGTGTGAATGGCGGCCAGAGGACTAGTGTCGGGAATGGCGACTGCGAGACAAGGAGGCATCGACCGAGGCATCCGAAGGCACTCTGGCAATGGTGCAAGGAGCATTACCCCAATGATTTAACAATTCCTATAAGTGTGCAACCTCCAAGAAAACTTTATTAGCTTTCACTTGTATCTGCATAATGGCATTGTTACAAATGCATGCCTTAGTGTACATTGCAATGTTAACATCCAAAAAACTGTGAGTGAATAAAACTGCATTCCTATCTTTCCATAGAGAAAACAAAATTTCCATCCTGAAAGTATGCCAAATCTGGGAGAACTTTCAAGGAAATCTGGGGAAATCACCCAGCAAGATCATGTGCCACGAAAAAGGTTCAGGCCTGAAAGGCTTGAAAAAATCATGAATCCAATGCCAATAATTCTGAGCACGCTTACAAAACCAGAAAATATGCAAAAAGGACTCAGGTTGGCCATAGAAGGGGCATCTAGGATCAGGAACCCCAATGTGCTTGAGCCGAGGCCCCAGGGGAAGACCTTGGAAGGTAAGGTACCAAGAAAAGTGTGCAATCTTAGGTTCTGTAATGGCACTCCAAATGGTGTCGAACCATTTTCTCCATTGAGAAAGCGAAGAATGTAAATGCCACCATTGATTAAGCATGTCCACCATCAGATGGTGGGGTGAAAGTCATCTGTATCCCATATTGGGCTTATAATTGGTAAATGGAGTGGTAGGAAACCACTTCCAATCATACCACCAAGGACGAATAGACTGAATCCCCAATTTATGAAGTAAGTGCATAGGGATGGAAGACAACAGAAGGTCATAAGTCTAGCGATTGGCACGAACAAGGCGGTATTAAACTTGCATATCCTCCCATGACCTGAAATTCATGGTGACTCTTGAAAAAATGTCCTTGGTAGTGCGGATGCCATGTTTAAAGAAACACAAAGCACTGGCACCTTGAGTATTGGCAAGAGGAGTACCCTGGAAGGCAAACAGCGGAGACCACCAAATGTTCTGTTGATTTAAGGACATCCCATTGCGAAACTCATCACCAGCCCAATAAAGCCAAGGTTTAACAGCTTCCTAGGCTTTCCAGATGCTCTATTTAACAAAAGAGCCCTGTATGACCACTGGTTCACGCATAGTGAGAAGGGTCTGAAAACCAATCCCCTTCTACGCCGGTCTGTTAGCAAGGAAGCCTGAAGAGATGCAATGCCTAACAAGAATTTTCTAGGCTTCATCTTCAAAAATAGCTCTGATAATCCATTTAGCACAGAGGGCAAGGCCCTGCTTCTGAGTGGAAAGCAGGCTGAGACCCCCAGATTCCCTTGGGAGACACCAGAAATCCCAAGCAACTCTGTGAAAACCATGATGCTCAGAACCAGAGGCCCAAAGAAAATCTCTAAGCAAACGTTCTAATTTGAGATAGGAAGCTTTGGAGGGAGCCCAACAAGAAGAATAATACACATGGGTGGCAGCCAAAATCTTAGAAAAAATCTAGAATTTACCAGCAAGAGAAAGCGGCTTAGTGATCCAATAATCAAGCTTTTTGCTAATCTTTGTAAGCACAGCATTCCAAAGTTCCATAGGGGAAGCCTGGAAAGCAAAGCGAATGCCAAGAAAGCAAAAGATTTCTCCATGAGTAACCCATTTCCATTGGAATTGGTTGAGCCAAGGTGGAGCTGGCAAAAAAGACTGTCGGTAGTAGAGCGTTTTATGCCATTGAATGGAAGAGCTAGAGGCTTGACAGAAAGTGTCCAGACAATTTAAAGCATTTTTAATGTTTTCTTCATCTTCAAGAAGAGTAGGAAAAGAATCATTAGCAAAATGACCATTGACTAACTGGGAGGAAGAATCAGGCAAGGAAATGCCACGGACCAGTCCTAAAGACACAGAGTGAGCAAGTAAATAACCAAAACCTTCAGCAGCAAGGACATAAAGCGCTGGAGCTAGCGGACAACCTTGTCTGATGGAACAAGAAAGTCCAAAAGCTTTAGATTGTGAATTATTTATGGTGATGCAAGAATTAGCGTCACCAAAGAGCATCTCCACAGACTGAAGGAAATTGGGACCAAAACCCAGAGCCTGAAGCATAGCCAAAATGAAAGGCCATTCAATGCGATCATAGCCTTTAGCAAAATATATCTTTAAAAAGATAGCCTACTGCTTGGACTTATAGGCCCATTCCATACCTTCCCAAATAGCAATGCTGTTGTCAAGAATATACCTAGATTTGATGAAGCCGATTTGTTCAGGCTGCACAATTAGAGGAAGCATATGGAAAATTTTGAGAGAGAGCGCCTTAGCAATGATCTTATAAGACACATTCAAGAGGGTGATGGGTCTCCAGTTGCAGATGTCCTCAAGATCACCATCTTTAGATATGAATTTAATATTGCCTTTATTTATGATCACTCCTAAGCTTTTAGAATGGTATGCTTCAAGATAGACTTTGTGCAGATTAGGACCAATTTGCTCCCAAAGATGTTTGTAAAATTCTCAGAGAAATCCATCACACCCAGGAGATTTGTCATCCGCCATGGAGTAAACTGCCTCTTTAAGGTCTCAGAGGGAAAGAAGTTGCTCACAGAAAGTGCATTGCTCAACTGCGAGGCAGTTTGGAGTAATAGTAATACACTTTCTGAGAGCCTCCTCCTGAGCAACCGAATGGCCCTGCGAAGCAAAGACGTTCTCATAGTGAAGAACAAAAGCTTGCAGGATGTCAGGTAGACTGGAAAGAACATTAGTTCCTTTTTTTATCTTTTTAATCCCAACATTGGTATGATGGGCTCGAAGATCCTGGAAGAAATCCTTCGAGGCTTTGTCGCCAACCTCCAACCAGTGGAGACGGGGTTTGATTTGAGCTCCTCGGGAAGCATAGTCATCAGCAATTTTCTTTTCATGACGAAGCTTGGCAAGGTGAATTTGTAGATCCACATCAAAGGGGTTGAAGGTGAGTGCTTCAGAGGCTTTTTTGAGGGCAAGGGTGTTGGCTTCATAAGACCGTTTTCTAAAAATTGCCAGCTGATGCCCGTAGATGCACAAAAATTGAGTCGTTCTGGTAATGGCATCATTCCACCATTGAATCCAACCTTGATGGGAATGTGGACATGGTTCCAAATTCTAGACACGTTGTATGTGGGAGATGTTGGAGGCATGCAATAGCACAGACGTATTGAGGAAGAATTGAGACTTGGACACTTTGGGGACAACTGTTTGCCAAAAAATGCCAAAATAAATGGGATAGTGGTCTAACAATGTCACATCTGTCAGGGGAATGACAGGTAGATCACGATCTTCAGAAAAGGAAAAAAAAGATTGCGCCGAGATCATAGCACGATCAAGACATTTCAATATGCGATTAGGATCGGCTCAAAAATTGGACCAAGTATGCCTGGCTCCACTATTATGACGGCAGCTAGTATTGGGATCAAAAAGGCCCAATTTATGATGCATGGAAAACCAAGCTTCTCTTTCCCCAGCTGTCCAATGGAAAGGCAGAATTCCATCTTTGTCAGAGGCCACTTCAACCATATTGAAGTCCCCACACAGGACCCAATTAGCTAGCGGCAAGTTGTTAGCAAGCCAAACCCACATTTGTGCCCTTTCCATAGCATCATTGGAGGCATAAACATTAATGACTCCAAAAGAATAATTGTTAATGGAAGCAAAAGCCAAATAATACGGTGTGTGGGGTTAGAATCGTGTGAGATAATAGCAGAATGAAGGCGAGGTGACAAGAGAGTAACTACACCACCTCGGCTAGTTTAATGCTGATAAGAAAACATGATGATATCCTACCAAATGATGTGGCATGCAACAGAAAGCATGAAACCAGAAATCTTAACTTCTTGCAGGCGAAGAAAATCTAAATTCCCAAGTTTATGATGGGTATATCGGACATAGAACTTTCTGGTGAGGTCTATAAGACCTCGAACATTCCAAGAGAGGAATTTCATGAGAACTCTTCCATATCATCCTTGTCCTCCAGAGACAAGTAACTATTCTACAAAAAGGCAAAAATCGGGTGGAAGTCAGACGGGAAATCCTCTGGACTTATAGCCTATCATTTTACCCCTGATATCTCTACACGTCCAGGAGGATTGCGAGAATGCCTTATTTCTGGTGATACTATGGAAGAGACTGCAAGAGGAGAACAAGCCCCAGCCAAGGATGAGGCCCTAGCGGCCGCCTTAATCCCCTGTGAACTAGCAGGGTTTGAAACCTGCGAAATCGGAACAAGTGCAATGGAAGCCGTTGGCACCTCCACGCTAGTAGGCACTGACACTTCGGTGGAAGCAGGAGGAATCATGGTAACTACCGCATAGGATGGCTTGGGGGCCAAAGGATTCAAGGTAGGCTTGCCCTTGTGCCCAACAGTAACGCATTCTTCTTTTTTTCCTTCGACCTATTTAACAAGCGTCACTTTAGGCTAGGGTTTGACCCTAGGCATAGCCAAAGAGAAATCCCTGATCTTGTGTTCCATAGACTGGCACCTATAACAGGTGTTAGGTAGGTTCAAGTAAAGCACCTTTTGTGAGAAGGTTTGAGCGCCAATCTGGATTTCCACAGAATCCTTGAGATCTTTAGAAAGATCAACTTCAATGCAAACACACCACTGAGGGCGAGCATTAAAAAATTCCTATGGCTCCTTGGTAACAACTTTGCTAAGGGCTTTGGCAATAGATTCAATAAAAGGCCAGCAGGGCAAGGGTAGACCTAAGAATTTGACCCAAATAGGAACTCTAAGCTTTTTATCATCCGACACAGAGAAGTCTCGGGACCATTTCTGAAAAACAAGCAGAGAGGAATGCACAGACCAAGGGCCGTTGGTAAAAACTATGTCGGCTTGCGACAGGTTAGCAAAGCAAAATAAAATAAAAACCTTTGGTAAGGTTTTGCATAGCGTCAAGGTGGACTCCATGAGGAGTCCAGCTTTTGTTGACCCATTCTCTGAGCATAGCTTCAGGGGGAGTCCTACCAACAAAACACCCTATCAAGGTATGTTGTTCTAACCAGTCACATGCAGCATCAAATTCTTGCAAAGGAAGGACAATATCAGGATTACCTCATGGAAAACCTTTGAGACAAACTTACGTGGGCATTTGTTTGGTGGTGGCGCCATGGCAGTCCGAAGTAGCAGCGTGAACACCAGAAACAACTGGTTCATCACTAGCCGGAGCCATTATATCCTAACCTAAAGCTCCCACAGTAAATGCGGTATGACAAGTGCCGACAAAAGGGGAGTGCAAGCGAAGGGCCATATGCAAAAAAACTGAAAGTTCGCATGAAGCAAGAAAACCCTAGCAGAGAAAAAAAGATCGTATGATCGATAGTCAAGAGAACCCCGTTAGATATCGGAAGAATTATTTTGAGTTTGAAAAAAAAAAATTATTGGTTTCAAACCCATAACCTCGTACTTCCTATTTTCCCTGCTTTCCATTGAGCCATGTGTGAGACATGGGATTTGAGGAGCATTAAGTATATTTAAACCAATTTCAAAGTGGAGTTGAATAAGTTTGAATTACCAAACTCCCACATGCCATTCCAATGTGTCAGCCCACTAATTTAGGGATATGCATTCTATTTTGAAAATGAGCCAACTATACAGGGATTTGAGCCCCATACAACAAACCAAATAGATTATATGCATATATTTATAATAAAAATGGGGTTGTTTTATTTGTTATTCAAAATAAGGAAGTGGTTATTAATTTTTGGATTATGGTTTTAAATGTTTGACTTATAATTATTAAAGCCAAATAGGAGGGAGTTATTTTGTTATTTTAAAATGGGGATTTTGTTATTTGGTTTTATACCAAATTGGGCATTTTTTTTTGTATAAAAAGGGGATTATTTTACTTTGTAAAACAATTAGACTTTGGAGAAGGAATTCTTGTGGGAATTAATCTTGGAGAATTACCTTGTAAGTCTATGGGAAATTTTCAAGTCCGGGTGGTGAAGTTTTGACGGAAGAGGGAGATTTTTGTAGCCATTTTCATACTTCGAAGAATTGTTATGTTGTCGAAGTGCTAGAAGAAATGGTCTTGGTGCATAATTGTAATTGATTTCTAGAGATTAATTGGATCGATCGTACTCTATTGGAGCCGACCTGGAGACGTAGTCACGTTTGTGGCAAACTCCAAAATCAAACTTTGTTTGCACTTTCTATCTTCTTCTCTCTCTCTCAATTCTGTTTATTTCACCTCAAGCTTTTTTAAGTTTTCAATGCTTAATTTCATTAATGTATAAATGTAATAAGTCTTCCACTAAAATTTGATTTTATTTAAGCATTCAATATTGAAATTAGTCTAGATCTGTTCATCAGATCAAGTGGTATCAGAACTCAGTTGACTATTATTGCAGTTATTTATTTTTTTGAATGCTAACAAGATCCAAGATTCAAAAGGGTGAAGGCAAGCTTGAAGAATTTAATCTTGAGATTGAGAAGCAAAGAACTTTTCCAAAGATGTCTATTTCTGGAATGGAGGTTCCTGATGAGATTAGTGAGCAGGAATTTCGAAGAGCATTCCTCAAGATGAAAGCTAAGGTGGACATACTTTTTCAAGAAAGACAAGAACGAAAGGAACGTGAAGGAGGTTTGTTGAAGCAAAAAGATCATGAAGACAAGAAAGGGAAACATCATGGAGATGGTGATATGAAATCAAATCCACCCTCTTCTTCTTCTCCTCCCTCTTCTCCTTCTTCTCCATCTTCTCCTCATTCTACTTCTTTTAATCCTTTTAAGAGTGGATATAAGCCTAAGATCAAACTGGATGTAAAATTTGACTTGCCTAAGTATTGTGGTGAACTTAATGATGAAAAATTGGATGATTGGATTCAGCAAGTAGAAGTCTACTTTAGAGTCCAAAACCTATTAGATGATGTTGATAGGATTCAATTAGCTACTCTTCGATTAGGAGGTATAGCTTTAACCTAGTGGGAGAGTAAGACCAAGGCAGAAGTTTCACAACATGGTAGAGTCAGTTTAACTTGGACAGAGTTTGTTAATGCTCTTAAAAAGCAGTTTTATCCCTTAGGACATATGCAATAGTTAATGATGGACTAGCAAATGTTTAGGCAAGGGAAAGGCCAAACTGTCCAAGAGTACACCCATGAATTTAGGAAAAGAGATATTGCTTTGAATGTTCCTTTGTACACCCACGATACTTTGTTGAAGTACATAGGAGGTCTTCATTCCTACCTTAGACATTCTATTTTGGTATTGAACCCTTGTAATTTGGATGAAGTGTCGGTTCAAGCTACACACTTAGAGTCAAGGGGTAAAGGATCTTTTATTGATAACATTGATAATGATGTAAAGAAATCTACTAAGAATGTAGAGATAGAGAAAGGAAAGAAGGCAGCTACAGTCAAGAGGGATGAGAAACTTTCTTGCACTCATTGCGACAGGAAGGGTCATGATGAAGAACATTGTTGGAAGTTGCATCCCGAATTGAAGCCTAAGTGGGCACAAAAATGTGATCAAAAACAGAAAGGTAAGGAGAAAGCTACAAATGTTGTTATGGATCTTGGTTCAGATTCAGATGATGAGACTAAGATAACAGCTATGGGTTTAAAAGGTAAAGCTCCTATTTCCAGTGTTTCTATTGCTAGTTGTGCTTCTACTTCTATAGTTAATAATTTCTCTAAAGATAAGAAAAGGAATGAGTTGTTTCATTTAAGGGTTGTTGCTAAGAACACTAAAATTGATGCACTCATAGATAGTGGTTCTCAAGTGAACTTGATTTCTGAAAATATTGTAAGAAACTTGGGATTGAAAACAACATTACATAAGAAACCTTATCCACTAGGCTAGATTTGTGAAAATGATAAGTTTCAAGTAATAAGACAATGCACCTTAAGATTTGCAATCACTAGTGAGTTTGTGAATGAAGTACAGTTTGATGTGGTTCCACTGGATATCTATGGGATAGTGCTTGGCAACCCTTATCTTTATGACAGAAAAGCAATTTTCTATAGGGAGAAGAATCATTATCACTTGTTTAAATATGGCATTCAGTATATTGTACATTCTCACAGGATTAAGATTGATCATTCTTTTGCAAACATAGGGCAATTAAAAAGGGTAATTAATGCAAGTAAAGAGTTAACTCTTATGTCTATCAGTATAGGTGGCTCTACAATTGAACTTGGAGTAGCTAACCAGGGTCAGATGTTGCAAAATGCACCCACAGTATAGCATGAGGGAATGATGATTCAAAGCATTGATGGTTCCTTGGGTAAAAATGTTCACATTGTGAAGGATCAATATGTTGTTGATTTATTCTCTTTCAATTTTGCATTATTGTTCAGCCTGATGCTAGTCAATGTTTGTTGATTAGTGGCTATGACAGTTGATGTAGATGCTTATGGAAGTGATAGAATAATTTTTATGATCAACAATATTGTTGTAGTCTTCATTGTGCTTGCGATCCAGATATTTAGATGTACAGATGATACAGGACAAGTGGGGAGGCAAAGTCCTCACATATTGGTAGAGTAGATGTCACTTTTGGACGTCTAAAAGGTCTTCAGTGGGGAGGCTTGATCTGGTGGATACTTTTAGGGAAAATTGAAGTGTCTTCAAATCTCCAAATTTTTGCACCATCAAAAAGATCTCAGTGTCCTGATTCCAACGTAACTTGAATGGAGAAAAAAAGAGTTTGTTCATGCAAGTTACGCTCGGTCAAAGTTTTGGTGAACAGGTAGACCAAAGGGCTAGATAAGGGGTGAAATCAGACCATATCAAAAGTGGTCAACAATGAATTTCAAAATTAAGATCTCGTCACAAGCTTTCCAATGATGTTCGTTTTGTAAAAAACGGAGCTCATATGAAGAAGTTATGACAATTTGAATTGTGGAGACAAAATGTAATAGTGATGACATCAGCATGATGTCAGCATGCACAGTCATCATTTTGATCCAATCTAAGAATGACATGTGGCATAAGAGGATGAATTATTTTGAGTTTGAAAAATTGTTGTTATGGGTTTCGAACCCATAACCTCCTATTTCCTATTTTCCCTCCTTTCCGTTGAGCCATGCGTGAGACATGGGCATTAAGTTATTTAAACCAGTTTCAAAGTGGAGTTGAATAAGTTCAAACTACCAAACTCCCACATGCCATTCCAATGTGCCAACCCACTAATTTTGGGATATGCATTCTGTTTTGAAAACGAGCCAACTATATAGGAATTTGAGCCCCATACAACAAACCAAATAGATTATATGCATATATTTATAATTAAAATTGGGTTGTTTTATTTTTTATTCAAAATAAGGGAGTGGTTATTAATTTTTGAATTATGGTTTTAAATGTTTGACTTATAATGATTAAAATCAAATAGGAGGGAGTTATTTTGTTATTTTAAAATGGGGATTTTGTTATTTGGTTTTATACCAAATTAGGCATTTTTTTGTATAAAAAGGGGATTATTTTCCTTTGTAAAAAAATTAGACTTTGGAGAAGGAATTCTTGTGGGAATTAATCTTGGAGAATTACCTTGTAAGTCTATGGGAAATTTTCAAGTCTAGGTGGTGAAGTTTTGAAGGAATATGGAGATTTTTGAAGCCATTTTCGTACTTCAGAGAATTGTTATGCTGTCGAAGTGCTAGAAGAAATGGTCTTGGTGCATAATTGTAATTGATTTCTGGAGATTAATTGGATCGGTCATACTCTATTGGAGCCAACCCAGAGACATAGTCACGTTTGTGGTGAACTCCGAAATCAAACTTTGTTTGCACCTTCTATCTTCTTCTCTCTCTCAATTCTGCTTATTTCACCTCAAGTTTTTTTAAGTTTTTAATGCTTAATTTCATTAATGTATAAATGTAATAAGTCTTCCGCTAAAATTTGATTTTATTTAAGCATTCAATATTGCAATTAGTCTAGATCCATTCATCAAATCAAAGATATCACACCACTCTAGGGTTTTTCTATGGATTTAGAAAACTAAATTCAAAAGGATCACATTGATATCTATTGTAGTAAAAAAGTTGTGTGTCAAAAATGTTACTTTTAAAAAAATAGATTTTTGATAGCATATCAGTTTTTGTGGAAGAAAAAGTAATTAAATCAAATCAATTGTTTCAAAAAATTAAAAATATATATTTAGAATCTGCACAGAAAATACTAAAAGACTCTAATTTCCTTCATCTTCAAATTCCTAACCATTAAATAACAATTTGCATCCAAAACTAAAAATTTTCTTGAAAATTCATAAAAACATGTGCAATAAGAACACCTACTAGTCATGTTTGCACCCTGCCAAGATATTCAACATGTTGGAAAAGTGAACTTCTGAGTGGGGGGGGGGTTGAATCAGAAATTAAAACATGAACCTATAAAACTTTTCACCTCCCATCCATCTTATACATTCAATAGATAAACTAGAATAACATTTAAACTAAATGCATCTAAAACATGTAAGCAATTAAACACAAACACTTTGACACCAGATAAGATTACCCAGAAACCCTCCAAATGAGAGGGTAAAACTATAGTGGGGATGACACCCACAAATCTCCACTACTACAGCAATAAAGTGTAGCCAATTAAGGTGACAATGGTTTGACCATGAATCATGATCTACCCTGTGAAAGGCCTACCTTGTTAAAGGCTTACAAAGACTGTTAAGTCCCATCTTGATAAAGGATTTCGACACCCTGTTAAAAGTGTGCCTAGTTAAAGGACTTTTAATCCCTCACTTGGAATGTCATCCTATTAAAGGATTTGATAAGGCCTGTTAGGACCACTCCACTTAGGAGATTTTACTGAAATTGCCTATCAAAATATCTCAACATAGATCTTATGATTGACTCTGGATTGCCTGATTAAAGATCAAATCTGCACAATATCCTTCTTGATCCTTTATGATCAGATGTATCAATGCTATATCTTTATTAGTCCTTTGTTCTCCTCTAACTAATTATGCAATTCACTCTCATAGTTAAGTCACCTTGAATGCTATGTAAAAAAAATTCATTACTCACCCCTTGTTATGTTCCTATAACTTGATCTCTCTCGCATTTCATATTAAAACCTTTGGGGCTTTGTCTTCCTTATAGAGACTTTGGTGGCTTAGGGTTAGGTATGAATCTATGACTGAGATTCATCCTTTTTGCCACTTAATCCTTCCTATTTTCTAATTGGCTACATGCAAATACATAGGGATTCTACAAGTAGATTCATTCTTATCTCCAAAGAATTGAAATCTAACCTTATGTTGACTAAAAAATGGTTTACATAGTTTTTTGTGCAATCACAAACAAATATGTCCAATCTGTGTTACTTGGCACATACTGTAATTCTATTTTTGACTCGACACCTGAACTGCTCAGCATCTACTATTTACTTGGCAATTGAATCACTCGACACATGAGTGACTTGACACTCATTGCAACTTGGCATGTTCTTGTATTTGCATATTATACTCAACATGCATTACTAGTTCAACATAAACTAAGTAAATGTCTTAAATGTGTTGACACTCAATTGTCAAAACCAATCTGAGATCAACAATCTCTGCCTTTGACATGAGTGTCAAAAATACTTGAATATATAGAAATAATCTGATCTACTTGAGTATAACATATCCATGACTCAGCTTTTATATAGAAATTCAAATTTTCAAAATTTTGTAATAGTCTACATGTACCTCAAAATGTATTACTCCCCCTTAGTTAATGTGTTAGTTTTGTATCCAAATTCTATTCTCCATTCTAAGTAGGTTTGTCTCTACTGACTAATAGTCTTTGCCTTCAATGTACTTGCAACTAATGCTCTTTACGCTCTGCCTTAGTTGTTCTGATTTGTTTCTATCTGTACATTGTATTTCTTTAAAAAATGTATGTCATTCAGATCAAAATCTGATTTTTTCTTTATTCATCTCTTCCCCTTTCATTAATCTCCCCCTTTCTCCTTCCATATTTATTCCTTCTTGTGATTTATTTCCATTGTTTCTTTATCTCCCCCTTGCTTATTTATCTCCCTCTTTTTTATTTATCTCCCCCTTTTTGACACTTATGTCAAAGGGTTTATGCGCTTATGGTCTATTTGTCCAAAAATGATTTATGGACTTCCATTATTATTTTTAGAGAAGCATCCCAACTCAATCACATGCAACATCCAATGACTTTATTTGGATGGCTAGCTCTACTGCAAGGTGTACGAGTCCATCTAGTGTTGAAAGATTGGGATCTTTCTTCAACAATGTTTCTACATAGCCTAATTCTTTATGAAGTATCTCCATGTGTGGGGTAAGAGATGCCAAAATTTTTGTCAATTTGGCTCATATATTAGCCTCTTCTATTGTTAACACAACTAATTGACTCTGTGACTGAAGAAATGTGTGTAAATGCATCTCACTCTGAGCTAGGTTCTAAGGTAGTTGCATACATGAAATGTTTAAATTCCTTTCTAGGCTCAAAATTCTATGTCTAGTGTCTTGGGTGAAGAGTGTGGGATCACAGAGTTTGGTGTATAATGAAAAAATATTCTCAAGAACCTTCTCCACATCCTCAACCTTATTTTCCAAAGAAACTTGTGACAGTGTTATATCACCAGATATCTTTTCATTCACTTTTCCTTGAAACTTTCCTTTAGACCATTCCAAAAGTTTGGCATTTGTATCTAGGTCTTCATTATTAACCATTTCCACAATATTTGACAACTATTCCATTAGTGGCTTGGTTTCTTCTAGAGTAAGAAAGATGAATGCATCTTGAAAGATGTCTTTGATTTCTTGTAATGCTTGCTTTTGTTTGTACTCCTTTCTAAGCATTTCTTGGTGTTTCTTCTTTTCTAAAGCTTGTTGCAACATGTTTATTTGTTCTATTGTAATTGTTGCATACTCAAACTAAGGTATCACTATTTCTTCATCTAAAGTTACATCTCCATAGTGAATTACCTTTTCAATCTTAGAGGAGCTTGAGCCTAGTGCTAAAATTTGCAGGGGTACAACTTTCATGCTTGGCTTCTAAAGGACTTTTATAGGAGTGTCAGATTTTGGTAAGCTTACTAATGCTTGTATGGCTTCTTGTTGCTTTTCCCTTGGTGCATCCTTACTTTCTTCAGATCTACTTTGGTCAATCACAATGGTTGGTCTTGCACCTTGTGTTTGTGCATCAGGTTTATCATTTGTTGTTTCTTTCTCTTCTGTTCCAGCCTATCTTTGTTCAACCAAATCAATTTTAACAATTGTGTCAACCTTTATGGATGTGTCTACTGATGTTTGAATTAAAGGTTGATCACTAGTAGCTGAAGGGATGGTAGAAAATGGTTCTTGTGTATTCATCTTATCCCTTGTGATGTTAGCTACTGCCTTTTGAAGTTCATCCACACTAACCAATACTAACTTTTCACATAATCTTCCCTAAAATGTAGATTGGTCTAGTATCTTTTTCAGATCTTCTACAGTTAAAGGATTGATGTTCTAAGTTGAAATGTTAGGAACATCCTTGACAATTATAGTTTGTGTAGTTAAATTGGTGTCATGTGGAGGGCTGACACTCAACATTTGTGTGTCTTGCACACTTTTTTCTTCTTGTTTCTCTTTAGTTGTTGCTATGTCTTCATCTTTCTTTTGTGCTTCCTTTTCAACAATTTTTTCTTTTTCCTTGTCATCCTCCTTATCATCATTATCATCACCATTATTTCTTCCCTCAAAGGGATCTTTTTCTCCTTGTTTGACAGTTGTTAACCCATAAATCAATTTCCACATTTGGGTGGATTTCTTCACAACATCTTCAATTTTTTCTGAAGAATGTTGAAGGCTCTATATTTAGGTGCAAATCTTCCACCATATTTCTTGTTTTCCTTGGTAATCTATCATTTTGTCAATTGTGGCATAACTTTTTCTAATGTAGATTCTCTTATTTGTTTCTCCAAGTTTAAACAATAATGCCACATTTGTTCAACAATGTTATATAGACCTTTTGGTAGAGTATTGTCAAATTCAAGTGGAGTATTCTTGAATTTCAACATCATTACATATATTGATTCTTCTACTAAATTCTTTTCTTCCCTTCCAAGTTTTTCAAAATCAACATTTTTCGAACCAAACAAATCTGCATTATTCTTGACATTCTCATAGATATTTTCAAGATCAGATTTAGATGTATGACTTACCACTTTAAATTGGCTTGTATCCTTAGATTCTATTCTCTCATCATCAGTCTCTGGTTGTGCAATGTATTTCCTTATTTGTTTCTTCTGCACTTGGTCTCTTTGTTCTATAGTCCTAGCCTTTTCTTTGCCTTTCTCCTTGGCCTTTTGTATGGTTTCCCAAGTGCTTGCTCTGGTTATTGGTGTTGTTGTCTTTGCTAAGATTGGCTTAGAAATTTTCATTACCTTTGTCTTTTCCATAGGCTATGCCTTAGCCTCTCTCTTCTTTGGCTCGGCATGTACTGGTGCTTCCTCTTCCTCAAGACCCTCTTCTTCTTCTTTATTCTTACCCATGCCTTGGGTTAATGCAAGAGATTCTTTAGTTTTATCTCGTTCTTCCTCTTCATCCTCTTCATCTCCTTGTTCTTCTCCTTCTTCTTCAGTATCTTCACCAAATTTGGCCTCTAATTTCTTTACCAATTTGTCTTTCTTCTTCAATGTGGAGGTTGTCTTAAGTTCCATTTCTACTTTGGACTTCATCACATCATAATTTCCAAATATTTTAGTTGTTTTATCAACTTCTTCAACAAGAAGTGTAGCGATGGAAGCTAAGGTTTCATTAACATTAATCTCATACCCTAAGGATCTTAGCCATCTTACCCTAGGTATGGTAGCCTGTACATATGTATGATCAATATCTACAAGAAAACATATGTCATTGTAATATTGTTCAACTAGTGAAACAAGTATTCTCATCCTCTGTTTCATAGACTTCTTAAAGTCTTCAAAATAACTTTTCATGATAGTTTCAAAGTTCTCACCCATTTTCTCAATATATTCATTGATTTGCATAGCTACTGACCTATTCATCTTCCAACTCACCTTGCCAAAAGATGGAAATGTATTATGTACATAGAAAAATATGCAAATTAGGATTGATCCAAATATTCACTATGCACTCTTGGTTTTTCTAATGGCTCCTAGGTTCTCCATTATTTGTTGCAATTGAAGTTCAGCTAGATCATAGGTATGATCCTTCTTCACAGTTTTGTAGCCCACATCTACTGCAATACAGGGTACACTATTTAATCTACTTGATTGATAAAACTTATGAGAAATTACCCTTATGGAAAAGTCTAATAGAGGGTCTAAGATGGTATCATTTTCATTCCACATTTATTCCATTTGGCTCCTATGTTTTTCTCTATGACCTCTTTTGAGTCACTTTGCAGAGTCTATGGTCGATCTAGGGTTGGAAAACCAATCACCCTATGAATTATTCTCTTTGAAATTTTGATTGGTCCATCTCCTAACCATGGGGATCCATCATGTATTCTACTCAACATGATCTTTATCCATTATATTTTGAACATCATGGGGAAATCTAGGGCACAGGTCAAAACTTCCTTTCTACAATTTTGAACTCTTCTTTTAAGACATCATTTTTACACAATTTGTCGTATGCTTCCCTTATCTCCATATCGCCAATTCCACCTATCTTGTAGTTATAAAATTTTGTAACATCCTAAACCATAATAACTTTCAGGGGAATCATGCATGGCATGCCTGTTAGGTCTTGTTTATAAGAAACCTCTAGAGTTGCTCTAAAATCTGGCTATTTTACCTCATTATTGACTAATTGCATAGTTAAAACTTCTTGTTGCTCTATGTTCCTTGAAATAAATGCCATTTGACAAACTAGGGTTTATACAAAATTCAAACTGTGTAGCTTGGCTTATGAATAAATACCTTTGAGATTCAAAAAATGTGAGTGAAATCGTTGTTGGGATCTTTGTAGTCACTTCAAACAAACTTTTGAATCACCTTCTACACTACTTGCTCTCTCTTCAAATTTGAAATGATGAGAAATGAGAAAAAAAACAACCATATACCCTACAAAAACCTTGTAATTAATGCTTAGTGCTTGTATAGTTGTAAACTCAGCATCAACATGATTTCTATTCTACTCAACATCTAATGACATGACCATCACTTGGTAGCTACTGCAGGCTTGGCATCAACATGATTTAGTTTTGCAGCTCGGCACTAACTAGTGTTTCACTCGGCATACACAGAGAACTTTTCATGCTCAACAAGAACATGAAAACTTTGAAGATTTAACATGAATTTCACACCACCTTGCATCTTTATTCATGCTAATCCACTCTTTTCAATGCTATTTTCTTTTCAAACTAATGTATGATATAATACTTTGAGTATTAGTCCCACATACCTCTTATTACTTGATTTGATGATGTGTGACCACTTAACCCATTAGATGAAGTGATCCCTTCTCCATTTGATGTACTACAATCATCTTTCTTGTTCCATGTCTTATTAATCTCATTCTTGATGTGTTCAGCATGTACCTTGTCTTTCCCTTTATCAAATTCACAACTTGGTGCCTTTGACCTAGTTGGACAATGTTTAATAATGTGACCATTCTTCAAATAGCTGAAACATGTAGTTTGACTCAACCATCTTTTATAATTACCACTGAAGTGAGTTCTAATGCAATTTTCAGGTACATGTCCATATTCCTAACAATAGTGATAGCTATATCTTGTATTGTAATCCCAATTATAAGAATTTCCATAGCTTCTTACCTTTGTTGGCTTGCTTGATGACCATATGGACTTGGATCTACATTCAAAGGCTCTATGTCCATACTTTTGATAGTTGTAGCAATATCCTTCAAATTTTGGTGCATGCATGGTTTTGGTTTTGCATTCATGTGCTTGATGACCTCATTTATTGCACTTATGACAGTGGACCATGTTCTTAGGCTTAGCATTCTAATTTGTATTCTTTCTCCTACACACATTAGCAGTGTGTCTTTTCTTAAGACAATTATGACAAGTTCATTTGGAATTCTTACCTTTGTTGTTTCTTTCCTCAGCAACTTTGGATGATTCTCCTTCTTCAGTGCTTGTGTAACCCAATTCTGAGGTATCTCTATTGGATCTAGAGGATTTCAGTAATTTCTCAAAGTATTTGATGGCTTCATTTGGCTTATTAAAACTTTAGCGAATTCCTTTTCTCTTTTTAGGTCATTCTACAATTGTTCATAGTGCAACTTCAATGTAGTTGTCTCAATGTCCTTGATGTTCAACTCACAATGAGTATTCATCATTTGGCTCAAATTATCCAATTACATGTTTGAGATCCTGGATAGTTCTATTGACTTCTCTTCCAATCTGTTTGCCAAAATTCTTTTGTCTTCTTCAATCATGGCCTTGTCTTCTATAGCTTTCTTCTTTTGTTCAGTCACCTCACATTGCAGTATAGCTTATGATTCTTGCTCCAACTTGAGATTTCTAATTTCTTTAGCTTGTGCTCTCTTCTTCTCCATTATATTTTCAATTGTTGCATCAAATTCACTAGAGTTACCATTTGCAAATAGCATTGTGGTGTCAATTTCTTTGTATTGTGTGTCATTTTCTGCTATAGCAATTTCTTTCCTTCTTTTCAAGGAACTCTTCACTGCATCTATAACTTCATTTAGTTGATGTAGTCTGAGATGTATTTCAATCTCCTAGTTCTCAATAGTATTTCCCAATTTGTATACTTCCATTTCAAGATCTTTCCTCTAAGCTACAAAGCTTCTCCTTCTAAGAACTTAGCTCTGATACCAATTGTTGGAATTACAAGTGGGAAAAGTAAAATTTTAAGAGGGTGGGGGGAGGGGGGAATCTATAAAAAAAATTCACCTTTCATCCATCTTATGCATTCAATAAATAAATTGGAATAACATGAAAATTAAATGCATCTAAAACATGTAAGCAATTAAACACACAAACTTTGACACCAAATATGATTACCCAAAAACCCTCCAAATGAGAAGGTAAAAGTGGAGTGGGGATGGCACCCACAAATCTTCACTAATGTAGCAATAAAGTGTAGAAAATTAAGGTTACAATGGTTCGACCATGAATCATGATCTTCCATATGAAAGGCCTACCCTATTAAAGACTTACAAAGATGGTTAAGTCCCACCTTGTTAGATGATTTCAACACCCTGTTAGAAGTGTGCCTAGTTAAAGGACTTTTGATCACTCACTTGGAATTTTACCCTGTTAAAGGATTTGATAAGGCCTGGTAGGACCACTCTACTTAGGAAATTTTACCAAAATTTCCTATCAAAATATCTCAGCATAGATCTTGTGATTGACTTTGGATTGCCTGATTAAAGATAAAATCTGCACAATATCCTTCTTGATCCTTTATGATCATGTGTATCAATGTTATATATTTATCTGTCCTTTGTTTGTCTCTAACTAATTCTGCAATTTACTCTCACTACTAAGTCACCTTGAATGCTCTTATAAATTTGATTATTCATGCCTTGTTACCTTCCTATAAATTGATCTCTCTGGCATTCACAATAAAACCTTTGGGGCTTCGTCTTCCTTATATAGACTTTGGTGGCTTAGGGTTAGGTGAATCTTTGGCTGAGATTCATCATTTTTGTCACTTAATCCTTCCTATTTTCTAATTTGCTACATGCAAATACATAGGGATTCTACAAATATATTTTTCCTTATCTCCAAAGAATCAAAATCTGTTCTTATGTTGGCTGAAAAATGGTTTACATAGTTGTTTGTGCAATCACAAACAAATATGTCCAATCTGTGTTACTCAACACTTTAAGTTACTGATGCTTGACACATACTATAATTCTATTTCTGACTTGGCACCTGAACTACTCAGCATCTACTATTCACTGAGCACTTGAATCACTCAGCACATGAGTGACTTGGCATGGTCTTATATTTACATATTATACTTAGCATGCATTACTAGTTTGACATAAACTAAGTAAATGCCTTAAGTGTGTTGACACTCAATTGTCAAAACCAATCTGAGATAAGCACAACATAAGAAACTTTCTATTTGTATCTTTATGTTATAGGCCTCCTCCATCAACTCTAGCTTGTAAACAGGTAAAACCTAATCTTGGTAGTAATTATTTTCTTGTAAATGTGAGGTGAGAATGGTTGATGGAAAAGGAGATGATTCTTCAATTTTTCTTTCTACAATTAGTTTCAACAAGTTGCTTTAGTATACTTTTTTTTTGGTTGCAACTAGTTGCTTTGCTAGACTTTGTGTTTAGTTTGTTTATTATTTTTTTTTTCCATAAAGTGGTCATGGCCTCCACAAGCAATTACCCAATTGTGGAAAATATTTCTAATATTCTTGACAGCCTTCACCCTCTATTCACTCAGCCACTATTTTAGGTAAATCATTTCCACTTTCTAGGGTAAAAGAGTTGATAATAAAAACTCCAATTCTATTTTTATTGTTTCAATTTAGATGAATTAAACATATTTTGAACCAATCTTATTCTGGTAACATTTGATTTCAAAGGTGGCTTTTTAATCGATTAAGATCAAATGTTGAGCACACTGTTTGACTTTGTTTCTATAATAAAAAATTATAATGCATATTTTTACAATAAGAAATATCATGGTTTGGCTTTTGGCTTCACTTTCATGGCCTCACATCCTTGCTAGAATGTTTGAATTGGACTTTAAGAGTCTAGCTACAAAAAAATGTTTCTATACTCCATTGAGACATCATAACTATTCAATACTACTTTCATTCTCCTCCATTTTTAGTTAGCATTCTTGGTATATAAATGAGTTCTTTAAAGTTTAAACACATTGCAATAAAAGCCATTTATGTTCTCTCAATCAGACAAGCAAAGCATATAATATTAAAAAAATAAAGCAAACATGCATATAATAAGAAATTTTAGATGCATAATTCCATGATCTAAAGACATTCTTAATGATACTATACAATCGATATAAATATTTAGCCTACAAAAGTAACACATTTATGCTTGTCGAAGGCTTTAATTGCATCCTTAGCACAATGTACTCATGATTAAGAGAAATTCACTAGCTATGGACTCTATTGAATTTTTCTTGATTGATGCCTTTGTAGATGTTTATTTCATTCTCGTCTGTGTGTACAACAATTTCACATGTTATTATGGTATGTTCATTTCTTATGGATTAGATTAAACTAGTTATAGGTTTGATATAAATTAATTTCCATATATTCTCCAATCAAAGGTAACAACAACAAGGATCATAGGTTTTTAGGTATTAACAATTATTTGTGCATTCCAAACATGGTGAATAGAATAATTGTGTTTTCTATTTATTGAGTTTGCTAAAGATCAATGATACTTTGAGTCTATATTCTCTATTCCCCATTGACTGTTTCATAAAATTCACATATTAGTTAGGTAGATATGCATCACAAATAATTTGAAGATCCATCTTGACACAGGGAGAGAAGGGAATAACTAGGGCCAAAGGTACACCCAGCTATCCAACCCAACCTACAATAGTTAACACAACAACAAAAATAACACAAGAACAACATCAAGGAGAGAGAGAACAAGATGTTTATATACTCATAAGATAATCAACATACATGCCCATCTATAAGGCCTTCTAGTTTATGGCCAATTACAAGAATACAACTTTCAGATTCATGATCCAAGTTCAAGTTTACATTTCCAAACACATGTTGCCTTATTCCTCTCTTTTCGGTTCTACCCCCTCCCTAGAACTCAATCCTAGACTTCCTTAAATACTTGTGTGGCCACACGTTGACCCATCACAAAATTCATTCTTACATTAAATGCGTGCATGGACATAAGTTAGCTCACATCAATTATTAAATACCTATACCAAAATTAAATGCATGAAAGGTTAGCCCAAACTAGAACCAGACGCAAACAACTCGGTAATTGAAGACTTCACAAAAATAATTCAACTCAACATTCACATGAGTTTGGCATCCAAAGGAATCAATCAACATTAACTAACATTTGGTAACCATGAAGGACTCGGCAACCAAAGAAATCACTCAGTGGCAATTATGAACTCGGCATCAACTAAATGCTTGGCAATCATGAAGGACTCGACAACCAATGGATAGCTCAGCAACCAAAAGAATCACTTGGTAGCAACTAAGAACTCGGCATCTACTGGCAAAATTGAACAAAAGTGCAGGATTAGAAGGAAACCCAGGATGCTCTTGCATCACATCCATATATTATTTTGAGCTCAGTAATGTCAATCTCAATATGTAGGAATGTGAATAACACCTAGTCTAGAACATAATAAAGACCCACATCCAATGTTATTTACTACAAGGAAAACATATAATGTCTACATCTACCAATGATTTAACATGAAGACACTGCCTATGTCCTTATGTAAAGTGGAATATCTATCTCTATAGTTATACTTTTTAATGAAAACTTTTCTTATTATTATATATATTTATATCATAAAATTCATTTGATTCACTTAGATGCCACCCTTACTGAAGAGATAGTAATATTTATTATTTTATTATTACCAAGAATATACAAGATACTACTAATGCTTGTATGTTTATATTTGATATAACCTTATAGCCTGAATATTTTCCTATGAAGAAAGTCCATGCCTAACAATATGAACCCAAAACAAAATAAGGTGGCAATTACTAGATTGTAGTGTCAGTTCAAAAGAAAAGGTGATGGAAAATGTTATTTTCCTTGCAAAAAATGAAAGGGCTTAAAAAATCAAAGGATTCTAATCACAATAGCTTAGAGACATTATAGACAACATGATCGCATTGAAGGGGAAAAGGGTTTCTGTCCTTTGAAGAATGTGGGTTTAGAACTGGTGGAACATAGTGGTGTGAATATTAAAGTTGAAGGTAATTCTCCCATGGTAGAAGATGATTTTGAGGTAAAGAACACAATTGAAGATGTTGGTATTGGCACAACTGATAATATGCAAGAGAACAAAATTAAAGAAGATGTTACTAGTGCAACTGATGAAGATGATGAAGACAATGATAGTAGTGCATCTAATGATGATGATGAAGAGAAGCTTGATATACCTATAATTAAAAACCCATATGATCCCCTATACCAAGGCTCTCAAACAATGCTTCTCTCCATTGTATTATTACTAGTAAACTTCAAGGTTATGAATGGTATATCTAATGTACAAATCTCACATATGCTAAGGTATAATGTCATTTTTTCATCTTCTATGTTAGTGTACCATTAATGTTCTTTATATTAACAAAAAAGAAATCCATATGTTGATATTAACATTCTACCTCATTCTTACCAAGAATTATCAACCATTATGAAAGATATTGGAAAGGTGTATCAAATAATACATGCATGTCCCAATGATCATATTATATATCATAAAAAACATAAATTTGTAACATAATTCCTTGGTTGTCACATTATTAGATATAAATCAGATCAAATAATGATGTAGGAGCATCTTGGGTTGCACTACTATCATGCATGTTTTCAGATTTCCTAGCTTCTATCAAGTTTCATTGTCTTGCACTATCAAGTTCTCAGTGGGTGTCAAGCATTTAGTGGATGTCGAACTTTCTGGTTGATGTCAAGTTCATAGTTTCTACCGAGTGTTCTTTGGTTATTGAGTCATCCTTTGGATGTCGAGTTCGTGTGGTTTTCAAGTTTGTGTGGTTGTTGAGTTTGTGTGGTTGTTGAGTTTTTTTAGATGTCGAGTTCATGTGGATGTTGATTTTGTGTGGGTGTCGAGTGTCAGTAATTCATGGAGCCTTCATTTGACAATTTGTCTATGTGCAATTTCATGTTGAGGTAGACCTTTGCATTTAATTTAGTGTTAGATATCTATTGTACGCTGACTTGTGGCTTAACCTAGCATTTAAAATGAGAGTTTATTTAGTTATATTTGCAATAGGCCAACTTGTGGGTGTGCATGTATTTAAGAGACCTTGGTTAGAGTCTTAAAGGGGTAACTTAGAGAGGAGTAGAATGCAAAGTTGGAATCATCAAAGATTGTAATCAAAATTGATATATGGTTGTAACCTAGAAGGCCTTATAGTTGGGAATGTAATTGATCTTTGGATGAATATATGAATGAAAGCTTTTTACTTCCTCTATCTCTCGAGTTGTTTATATTTTTTGTTATTCCTATTGTGTTGACTCTATGTAAGCAATTTCAATAGTTGGGTGTGCCTTTGGCCCTAGTTCTTCGTATCTCCCTACATCAACTAGTATCATAGCCTAGTTTTTCCTTGTGGAGAGTGGATTATGTAGAACCTAAAGTGAATTTGGTTATGGGGTAACAAATCTGAGGATTTGACCTACAACTTGTAGAGGGTTACAATCTTGTAATAACCTAATTTGCAAAGATGGTTCAAGGTACAAGAAATGTTGATAATGAGGTGAACCCACAATAATGGGTTCCACTAAATTGTGGGACGAAGGAAATTGGAAAAAATGGCAAAATTCACATGTCAAATTTATCATCTATTCACATGAACATTATAATTGTGTTCGTACAAACATAATTACAATACATGTTCATGTGAACATAGTTGATATATATGAGGTATGTTCGAGCGAACATACCTCATTCATATCTTCATCCAAACATATTTTATGGCAATTTCACTTTCAAAAAAACTAATTTTTTTTCATTTTACTATTCATTTTTATGGTGTTTCATTTTTTTTTGGACGTTGGAGCGAACCTATTTTATTGGTTAGCCTGCCCCATCATTTTCTATCATTCTCCTCTAGATTATCATCGTTGCACTATTTTAGGTATGTTTATATGTTATTATTTAGAAAAAAATTATGTTTTCAAAGCATATTTTCATGTTAATTTAATATTTTTATTATTTATTTATGTTACTTAATTCTATTAATTTAACATATATAAATTCTTTTGAATATGTTAGTTATATATTAGAAAAATATTAATATAGCATTACAAAACAAATTTAGAAAAAAAATTAGTGTTAAATTAGATAAATATTAGAAAAGAAATAGTTTAGAATATTAGAAAAACATTAGAAAATATTTTTAAAACATTAATTTAAAATATCAAAACATTAGAAAAACTATTAAGTAAAAAATATTAGAAAAAAAATTACATTTAAATATTAGTTTTTATTAGAAAAACATTAGAAAAATCATTACAAAATATTAGAAAACTATGAGAAAATATTAGAAACAATATTAGAAAATATTAGAAAAAACATTACAAAATATTTTTTTAAATACTAGTCTTGAAAATTAAAAAATATTAGAAAAAATTATAAAATGTTAGGAAAAGGTTATAAAATATTATAAAAATAATAGTTTAGAATATTAAAAAATAAAATTTAGAAAAAAATTACTTTTATTAGAAAAACATTAGTTTAATTAGAAACAATTTTTTTATAAAAATATTAATTTTATTATAAAAGCATTAGGAAAAATAAATTTAGAAAAATATTAGTTTTATTAGAAAAACATTAGAAAAAGCATTATATTTTTAAATATTAGAAAAACATTAGAAAATATATTTAAAAATATTAGTTTGCAAAATATTAGAAAACTATGAGAAAATATTAGAAAAAATATTAGAAAGTATTAGAAAATATTTTTAAAAATATTAGTCTTGAAAATTAGAAAATATTAGAAAAACATTATTAAAATATTAAAAAAACAATAGTGTAGAATTATTAGGAAAATATTACTAAGTGATGTTGGAATTCTTTTAGAATAATTGAGAGGGGGGGTGAATCAGTTTTTAAAGGTCCAAATGTACAAAATAAAGCTTTTCACAATTCAGTGAACCCTTAAAACTTTTCCAACCATGCATGCATTCATTGTGTGTTAACCTAAACTGATATGTTACTATAGCATCAACATGCACAAGTATAAAACATAAAATACAACATATCCATCATTACTCTTGACACAATGATTTAACATGGAAACCCAATTTGGGAAAAACCACCAGTAACATGCTACTCCTTTTTCACTCTTTTGAAATGATGCCCTGTTAAAGGCAAACCCTATTAAAGGTTACAACACACCCTATTAAATGTGACTTGGTTAAGGGATTTAAATCACCCTATCAAAAGTGAGCCTTGTTAGAGAACTTTAGGCCATTCACTTGGAATGCCACCCTGTTAAAGTATTTACCAATGACTGTTACGTTAACATTTCTCCAAAGGATTTACCCTAATCTGATACAATTGTTAGAAAGTAATAATAGAGCTTTGATCTGGACAACTTACAACCTTACTTGTAGATTACAGATCACTATTTAGTCCTTAACTCTACTTGGTTTCCAATCTTTGTAGCTTTGACAACTTGTTTACCCTTCAAGCATTCATCCTCTTTAACCCTTTTTGCTTAGTTTGCCATTGCAGACTTCTTCTCTTGGGTCACTTGATGAAGCAAACCCTCTTTCTTCTCCTTGTTAATTTTTTTCTTCCAAAACTCTCTAACCTCAATCCAACATTGTTTCATCACCAAACATCCCTACATATAGGAAATTAGAACTCTTTTCCTACTTCTTATCCATCTCAAAAATTAGGGTTTTCGATGGATTAGGTAGGATACAATGTATCTACCCTATATCTTGTTTTCTCTAGAAACTTCTCTTAGAATCCACTTGAATTCGCCTCCAAAATGGTTTACATAAAATTTTATGCCTCCAACTCATCAATCTTATCTTCCTCTTGATTCACAAGTTCCAAGAAAACAAACTTGTCGGCTTTTATTTGGTGAATCTTCAATCTTTTTCATAATGCAATAGCTTGGCATTATCAATTTACTGATACTCGACATCTACTATAAAATTACTCGGCATCAACTGGATTTCACTGGTGCTTGGCATCAATTGAAAATCACTTGACTTCTGTTACCTTGCTCAACATCCATTAGCTTGCTTGGCATCCACTACAAATTGCTTTCAATCGGCTCCAACTGATTTTTTGCTCGGCTTGCGCTAAATTTTCTCAGCACCTTCTATCAACTTGGTCAAGCTTAGCAAATGAACTTTGTCCAATCTTTTCCTTCTAAACTTTCTTAGTGTAGCCAATCATTTTGCAACCTCAAATTAGATCATCACTACATTATGTTATCACTGTCTTAACTGATTATTACAAATCAATACATAATCATAACTCAACCTTTCCTCTAGGTACTTTTGTTACATCTTGGTGATCAAATCCTCATCATCATCATCAATTAACTAAGTAATAGTGCTTGAAACATATAAGCAATTGTCTTACCAACATATAGTAGGTTTGATATCAGTAACAAAATAATGATTGAAGACACATAGTCTTTTTACAAAAATATTTCCATTCAAATGATCTTTTCAATCATATATCAGAAATCTCCCTCTTTGGAATTGATGGAAAACCAAACTAACCAACCAATCAAACAAATGATGAACATCTTGTTCTATCAAACTAACTGGGTCAAAACAGTAAGGCAAAACCAAAATGAAAGTTTATGATAGAGACTTCTCCCTCTATCAGCAACTCCTTCTTAGGTTACAAAATATCCTTCTTATATGATTCTCTTCTATCATGGATCAATAGAATATCAGAATATCTCCCTCTTTCTTTCTACATAGCCATTGATAAGGGTATCACCCCTAACTTACCTCTTAGATACTCATAATCATACTTAGCTAATGCTTTGGTGAAGATATTAGCAATTTGCTCCTTTGTGTTGATATACTTCATCTTCACCTCTTTGTCTTGAACCAATTCCCTTACATAATGATACTTTATTGCAATGTGCTTTATCTTTCTATGCATTATAGGATTCTTTGATATATTTATAGCACTTGTGTTATCACAATAAAGTGTCACTGGTTCAATAATTTCTTCCTTCATTCTCTTTAGTAGCTGTTTGATCCATACAATGTTTGTGCAATTGATAGCAACAGCAACATACTTTGCTTCAATAGTAGATTGGGAAGTACAACTCTACTTCTTGCTTGTCCATGTAACAAGTCTTCTGCCTAAGAAAAATGCTCCTCCACTAGTGCTCTTTCTATCATCAATATTTCTAGCCCAATCAACATCAGTGTAGGCTTTTAGTTCAAACTTTTCATCCTTCTTATAGTACAAACCATACTCTTCTATTCCTTTCAAGTATCTCATTATTCTTTTCACTACCATCAAGTGATTCACTCTAGGATTAGCAAAGAATCTAGCAACTATCCCCATAGCTAATGCAATATTAGGTCTATTTTGTACTACATATTACAATTTTCCAATCATGGACCTGTATAATGTTTGATTGACTTTAGCTAAATCATCATTCTTTGATAGCTTGAGTGTTGTTACCATAGGTGTACTTACTAGTTTTGAATCCTCAAGTCAAAATGTCTTCAAAATCTCTTTGACATATTTTGACTGAGTGATATATACACCATATTTCATTTGATAGATGTGTAATCCCACAAGGCATTTAATCTCACCAAACATTGACATTTCAAACTCTTGTTTCATCTGATTTGCAAAATCTTTACACAAAGCATCGTGTGCTCCAAATATTATGTCATCAAAAAATATATTAAATTATAGTATACTACTTTCTTTGTCTATCTTCATGTGCAAATTGTTGTTATCATTTGTCCTTTCAAATCCAATATTAAAACAAGATAAGTATGAAGTCTCTCATACCATGCTCTTGGGGCTTGTTTAAATCCATATAGGGCTTTATGCAGTTTACATACCATGTTCTTATTGTTTTTATCCACAAATTTTTTTTTTTTTTTCTATATAGACCTCTTGTTCTAATATGCCATTCAGAAATACAAATTTAACATCCATTTGGTAAACTTTGAAACTTTTGTTTGTAGCATAAGCAAGTAGAATTCTTACTTCTTCCATTCTTGCAATAGGGGCACATGTTTCTCCATAGTCAATTCCTTCTTCGTGTGCATACCCTTTGCAAACTAGTCTTGTTTTGTTTCTTGTCACTTCAACATTCTCATCTAGCTTGTTCCTGAATACCCATTTGGTGCTAATCACATTCTTGTCTTCTGGTCTAGGAACTAGGCTCCAAGTCTTGTTCTTTTCTATCTACTAAATTTCTTCTTCCATAGCCTTGTACTAATCATCATCTTCCAATGCATCTCTCATTGTCTTAGGTTACTTCATGCTTAACAAGCGTGCTTCACCTCTCAACCTATTTCTTGTCATTGGCCTTTCATCTTTGTCTCCAATGATTTGATCTATAGGATGGTGTCTTTTGACATATTTGGATAGTCTTGGCTCAATTCTTTTGGTTGCATTCTATCTCTCAGCTTCAGTATCACTATGCACATCTCTGTCAAGTGTTTCAGCATCTCTTTCATGTGTGCTAATCTCAAAGTTAGATTGTATATTTTCTTCATTCTATAACTTTCCATTTGAATGCAACTTGGCATTCATAGGATGTGACCCAATAGTTGTTGAAACTTTCTATTGGCTTGCTGCATGATTTGTAGCATCTTCTTTAGTAGGCATTCCTTCATAATAGTATGGAAATGTCTTGTAATCTTTTGATTCTCTTGTAGTTTTAGCCTCATGTGCTTCTATAAACTCATCAAAATTCACATTTGCACTTCTCACAATTTTGTTAGTGTTAGCAATTAAACACTTATAAGCTTTACTTCTTGTGGAGTATCCAAGGAATATACCTTCTTTGCTCTTTGCATCAAACTTTCGACTCTAAACATCTTCAAGAATATAGCATTTGCTTCCAAATACCTTAAAATATTTCACATTAGGTGGATGACCATAGAAAATTTCAAAAAGTGTTGAGTGTGTACCTTTCTTTGCTTGCACACGATTTAATGTGTATACTACAATACTTACAGCTTTTCTCCAGTATTTCAGAGCAACATTTTTTTCCATCATGAGTGTTCTAGTATAGTCCATTATTAACCTATTTCTTCTTTCAGCAATTCTATTTTGTGGAGGGGTCCTAGCTGCTAATGTATGTCTTTTGATTCCTCTATCATTGTAGAACATCTCAAACTCATTGAAGCGAATTCACCTCCTCGATCTGATCTCAAACATTTCAAGCTCTCACTTGTTTCTTTCTCAACTCTTGCCAAGTACCATTTAAACATTTGAAAAGCATCTAATTTTTGTTTTAGGAACATGATTGTCATCATTCTAAAGTAATCATCAAGAAGTAGCACTATATACATGTCTCCTTTGTAGCTTTGCACTTCAATAGGTCCACACAAGTCAGTATGAACAATTTCAAGTATTTCCTTAGAGGTATAAGCTTTACTCTTAAAGCTTGACTTTGTCATTTTGCCTAGATGACATTGTTTGCATATTATATTTTCTAGTTTCTTCAAATTAGGCAAACCTCTAACTCTTTTCATGTTGCTAATACTAATCAGATTATAAAAGTTAACATGACATAATCACTTGTGCCAAAGCCATACATCATCAAATTTTGCAATAAGACAAGTAGCATCTTCTATATCCAAATAGAATAGAATACTCTTAGTTTGATCTCCTTTTCCAATCAAGTTTCCATCTGTATCATATATCTTGGCTGATTTGTTTTCAAACTCAACTTTCTGTCCCAAATTATTCAATTTTGACACACTTAAAAAGTTATAATTTAAACCTTCAACACAATAAGCATTGTCACATGAAATCTTGTCTGTGAGCTTGATAGACCCTTTTCCTTTTATTAAGCATGGTGCATCATTACTAAATCTTACACTATTTCCATCATAAAAATTTAAGAAAATGAACCTACTTTTGTCTCTAGTCATGTGATGTGAGCATCCACTATCAATGATCCATTTTTTATTCTTTTTCACACAAGTCATAAGTGCAGCAGCTTCATCCTCATCTGATTCATCCTTCATTGTAACATATACCACTTCATCATCATTTTCATCAAATTTCTATTCATCATCAATGTAGCATGACTTTTTACCCTTGTCTCTATAGTCTTTTCCATCATCTTCTCTTATGTTTTTGTGCGTTTTCCCTTCTTTGAAGTTCTTCTTCTATGTGCATCTTGCTACAATATGGCCAACTTCATTGCAATTGAAACAAATGATAGGTAGCTTACCTTTGAATTTACCTTTTTTCTCTATGAAATCTTCTAGCCAGCATAGCTTCCAACTGTTCAATGTCTTCCTCATCTATACTATTGTCACTAGATGCATACTTCATCTTTCTTTTCTTCTTCTATGGCTTTACCTCCTCAGAATCCTTTAGTAGCAATTTGGCTTTGAAAGCTAATTCAATACTTTCTGGTCTATAGTTGTCCAAATTAGATAACTCAAAAGTAGTGAGTCTTCCTACTAAACCTTCAAGGGTTAGATCATTTCCAAGCATACATCTTAACTCTTGGATTGTAGACACTCTAATGGCATACACAAGCAATAATGTTCTCAAGACTTTACTTAGCATAGTATCATCATCTATTTCACCAATGGCACCTTTTATTGCATTGATAACTTCTTTTATTCTAGCAACATATTGAGCAATGTTTCCACCATCTTCCATTCTTATGTCATCAAACTTACCTCTGAGGCTCTCTAACTTGGATCTTTGAACATTTTTGGCTCCTCCATAGATGGTGTCTAGGGCATCCCACATCTTCTTTTCACTTTTAAGGTGTTTGATATCATCAAACTCAACATAGCTTAGGGCAAAGGCAATTTCCAACATTGCCTAAATGTGTTCTTTCTTTTTCTTCAAATCTTCAACAGTTAGGGCTCCTGTTGGATCAACATATTCTAATAAAATGCAAGATTGTGCATAATCTTCAAGTCCTCCAAGGTGTATCTTCATCAAGCTTTTCCATGCAGAAAACTTATCTCTATTTAGCTTGGGTGCCTCTCTTTTTGACATCCTAATCTTTATGCTTTTAGTACCTTGAAACTAATCATTTTAAGCAACTACGCTCTGATACCAATCGTTGGAATTCTTTTAGAATAACTAAGGGGGGAGGGGGGGTGAATTAGTTATTCAAGGTCTAGATGTACAAAATAAAGCTTTTCACAATTCAGTGAACACTTAAAACTTTTTCAACCATGCATGCATTCGTTGTGTGTCAACCTAAACTTATATGTTACTGTAACATCAACATGTAGAAGTATAAAACATAAAACACAACATATCTATCAGTATAGTTGACATAATGATCTAGTGTAGAAACCCAATTTGGAGAAAAGTACCAGTAACATGCTACTCTTTTTTCACTCTTCTTAAGTAATGCCCTATTAAAGGCCAACACTTATGACACACACTATTGAATGTGGCCTGATTAAGGGATTTCAATCACCCTATTAAAAGTGGACCTTGTTAGAGGACTTTAGGCCATTCACTTGGAATACCACCCTGTTAAAGGATTTACAAATAATTGTTAAGTCAACCTTTCTCCAAAGGATTTACCCTAAGTTGATACAATTGTTAGAAAGTAACAATAGAGCTTTGATTTGATACAACTTACAACCTTGCTTGTAGATTACAAATCACTATTTAGTCCTCAACTTTGCTTTTCTTCTAATGTTTATAGCTCTAAAAACTTGTTCACCCTTCAAGCATTCATCCTCTTTAAGCCTTCTTGCTTAGTTAATCATTGCAGTCTTATTCTCTTGGGTCACTTGATGAAGCAAACCTTCTTTCTTCTCCTTGTCAAATTTTTTCTTCCAAAACTCTCTAACCTCAATCCAACATTGCTTCATCACCAGAAATCCCTACATATAGAAAATTAGAACTCTTTTTTGGCTCATTATCCATCTCAAAAATTAGGGTTTTTGATGAATTAGGTAGGATACAATGTATCTACCCTATATCTTGTTTTCTCTAGAAACTTCTCCTAGAATCCACTTGAATTTTCCTCCAAAATGGTTTACATAAGATTTTGTGCCTCTAGCTCATCAATCTTATCTTCCTCTTGATTCACAAGTTCCAAGAAAACAAATTGTTCAGCTTTTATTTGGCAAATCTTCGATCTTTTTCATAATGTAGCAACTCGGCATTATTAATTTGTTGGTGCTTGGCACATACTGTGTTACTCAGCATCTATTGTACAATCACTCAACATCAACTAGATTTTACTAGTGCTCAGCATCAACTAAAAATCACTCGGCTTCCACTAACTTGCTTGACATATGTTAGCTTTCTCAACATCCACTACAAATTGCTTTCACTCAGCTCCAACTGGCTTTTTGCTTAGCTTGCACTAACTTTTCTTGGCACCTTCTATCAACTTGGTCAAGCTTAGCAAATGAACTTTATTAAATCTTTTCCTTCTAAAATTTCTTAGTGTAGCTAATCATTTTGCAACCTCAAAGTAGATCATCACTACATTATGTTATCATTTTCTTAATTGATTCTTACACTTCAATACATAATCATAACTCAACCTTTCTTCTTGGTACTTTTGTCACATCTTGTTGATCAAATTCTCCTCATCAATCAACTAAGTGATAGTGCTTGAAACATATAAGCAATTGTCTTACCAACATATAGCAGATTTGACATCAGTGACAAAATAATGATTGAAAACACACAGTCTTCCTACAAAAATATTTCCATTCAAATGATCTTTTCAATCATATATCAATAAGTGAAGTATTAAAAAATGTTAATCTACAATATTAGAAACATAAATTAGTATTATAACATTAAGAAATATTAGTATTTAACATTAAAGAAGAAAAATTAGTATATAACATTACAAGATATTAGAAAAAATATTTTATATTGGGTCAGTGCAAGAAGTTGGGTCTCACTTTTGGCCAAAAAGTGGAACTGTTTTTCCTATTTTTGAAATATTTTGTCAATTAATGCAAAAATTTGAGCCATTTAGAGATTAAATATAAAGAAACTTCTGAAATAAAAATTGCAGTGCCTGGAATATTCTTTTTGAATATGTAATTTATTTGTGTACCCATATGATAGATTTTTTTTTGGTATGGATCTTTAAAAACCACTTTTTCAAAATGCATGTTTCAGGACCATACCATGCTCGTGTACGGACACCATAATTTGACACAAATGAATGAATTTTAGCAAATCCTTTTAAATGGAGTTACCTAACACACAAAGATTGATGAGAATATTTTTCTTGAATTTTTTAATGAATATTTTTTTTTTATTAAGTTTTAATTGGCTATAAAGGAAAATTTTAAAACCTCTCGTGTACAGACACCATAATTTGATCAAAATTTCACTTTATTCAAATTTTTTTTTTGAACTTCAAAAGAATTGAATTTTGATTGATGACATATAAATTAATTTTAAAAATATATATAAAATAAAAAAGTTATTAAAGTTTTAGTGAACATTGCTATGCTACATTTAAGTACCACCTTTGATTAAAAAATAATAATAAAATAGTAAATAAAATGATAACTCTATAAAATTTATATTTCTAAAATTTGGACAGTGACAGCTCTAATGGGTTTTTGTTTCGTAAAAAAATTGATCGGGAAGACCCTCTAAAAATTATGGCAAGGCATGAATTTGTCAGTTCAATGCCTTAGCCAAATCTTGAGAGGCCAAGGCATAGGCTTGGTCTCACCAAGCTTGTCCCAAACCAAAATCTAAAGCAAGAAAAAAAAATCCCGCCTCATGTTGTAAGAAATGGGCACCCGTTATTTGAATTTCAAAAAATGGGTACCAGTTTTGAAAAGCTAAAAGCAGCATGTAAAATTCACAAAAAACTTTAAAAAATGAATTTTAAGAAATAGGTACCCATTTTTTACTTTTTAAAAATGGGTACCCGATTTTTAAAAAATGGGTACCCATTTTTTACTTTTAAAAAATGGGTACCCGTTTTTTACTTTTAAAAAATGGGTACCCGTTTTTTATTTTTAAAAAATGGGTAACCGTTTTTTATTTTTTAAAAACGGGTGCCCGTTTCTTAAAAATTCAATTTTTTAATTTTTTGAGAAACGGGTACCCATTTTTTGAAAATAAAAAATGGGTACCCAATTTTTAAAAATAACGGGTGCCCATTTTTTAAATTTAGGGTTGAGCACCCAAACCTAAAATGGGTGCTTGTTTTTTAAAATTGGGTACCGGTTTCTAAGAGGTCTCATTTCGCAGATTTGACTTCCGCAAAATTGCGACCCAACTTTGTGCATTCACCCTATTAGAAAAACATTTGAAAATATTTGAAAAGAACATTAAACTTGAAATATTAGAATAACATTAGAAAAACAAAAAAAAAAAAACAAATTAGTGTAGAAAATTAAAAAATATTAGAACGAGCTAGATCTCCATAACCCTAACACTAACTATAACCCTAAAAATAACACTAACCATAACCCTAACCCTAACCCTAACTCAAACTCTAACCCTAATTTCTTACCCTAACTCAAACTCTAACCCTAACTTGAAAACTCTATAACCCTAAGCTAACCCTAGAGTTATGTAACTAAAATGAGCTAATGTAACCCTAGGTAGAATCATAACCCTAATCTAATCCTAACTAAATTTAACTAAAACCCTTAGATCTCTAAGTCAAACCCTAATCATGTACCTTAATCTAACTAAAAATCCTAATCTAAGATCCTAAGTGTAGAAATCAAATTGTAACCAAAACCCAATCTAACTAAAATCCTTTAATTTTTAAATGAAGGTTCCCTATATATCTAAATCAAACCCTAGAGCCTAACTCAAACCCTAATATAGAAGGGAACCCTAGAAATAAACCCTAATCAAACCTTAACTCAAAGGTTGTAATCTAATCATAACTGAATACTGAAACCCTTAAATAATCTAATCCTAAATGAAAACTCAAACCCTAATCAAATTCAAACCCTTTCTAAATGAAATTAGAATCAAACCCTAATCTAACAAAAACCCTAGAATCTGACCATAACCCTATAAATCAAACCCTAACCAAACCCTAGTCACATGTATGTACCTTAATCTTTAACTCAAACCCTAATCTAGAAATCAAACCACATAATCAAACCCTTAGATCTAATTTCTTAACTAAAAACTCAAACCATAATTTCTTTTTAAATCAAACCCTAAGCAAACCCTTATCTTTAACTCCTTTAATCTAAATTGAAAGTTCCCTTTAAATCAAACCCTAACTTGAACCAAGTAAGTTAAATGCACAACTGTAACCCTAACCAAACTCTTTAATCTAGAACTCAAACCCTAATCTAAATCGAGTTACCTTAACTCAAACCCTAGAATGAAATCCTAATCAAACCCTAATCTAACCACGTAAGTTCCCTATAAATCAAACCCTAACCAACTCCTTAGATATCTCTATTTATCAAACCCTAGAATCATGAGGTAATCTTTAACTTCTAGAAAGCCCTTTAATTTAAATCATTTGAATCGTAATCAAACCCTTTATCTAATCCTAATTGAAAACTCAAATCCTAAATTTTACAAAGTTCTCAAACTAGATCTAATGTTAAACAATCCTAACTAAAAACTCAAACCCTTAGATCTAGAAATGAAACCCTTTAATCAGAACTCAAACTCTAATGTAAGATTTCAGGTAACTGAAAACTCAAACCCTAATAAATCTTTAACTCAAACTCTAATGTAATCTAGAACTAAAAACTCAAACCATTTTTAATCTAAATGAAATCCTAATCAAATCCTAATCCAACTCATTGAACCCTAATCTAACTCTTTAACCCTAGAAATCAAACCTTATCCAGACCCTTTAATCTAAATGAAACCATAATCATTACCCTAATCTAACTCAAGTGAACCCTTTAAGTCAAACTTAGGTACTAATCTTTAGTTCCTAAAGTTCTGAAAACTCAAGTTCCCTTTAACTCTAATGCTAATGCTAACTCTCATACATATGATTATATAAATTTTATTGATTCTATGTTACAGATTATCTAGACATGTGATGTACATGATTACATATATCTTTTAATCTAAATTAAAAACTGTGTGTACTAGACTTAAAGAGACATGTGTACATGTTATATGTATGTATTATATACAATTTACAAATTTTATATAAATTAGTTGCATCATTATACAGATATGACTTCACACGATTAGCTTACTCATCATCTTGAGGGTACTAATGAGGATCCTATTGTGGCTCCTATTGTAGCTCCTCCTATAGCTCTTGATGTGGTTCCTATTGTAGCACTTGATGTGGTTCCTACTATGAAACTTGATGTGGTTCTTGTTGCAGCTCCTCATGTAGTTTGTCATGTTTCTTGTGCTGGGGCTTGTGTTGTGGCTCATGGTGGGGCTCATGATGTGGCTCGTTCTAGGGTTCGTGGTGGGGCTCATGTTGTAGCTCTTGATGTGGCTCCTAGTGTGGCTCTAGTTGGTGTAGGTCATGGCATGGCTCTCAGTACGGCTCTTGCTAGAGGTCTTGCACCTACAATTCCTATTGCGCCACCTCCACCCATCGATATTAATGTATTATTTGCATTTGCAGAGTAGGAGGTTGCTAGATTACAACAATCTATATTGTCCTCCGATGATGGTCTTTATAGAGACATATGTGCTACCATATGTAGGAGTTTACAAGATCTAATTGCTAGATTTAGAGCTCACTGTTCATTTAACCCTAACATATTAGCTGCCATATCTAGCGAGCTTAGAGCTGAGATTTCAAGAGATGCATCTTTTGATGATGTCAAGAGGGTGGCCCCCAAAGACATCATCAAACGAGATCTATTTCCATCATATGAGGGCACACAAGGTAGGGTGAGAGGCTATCGAGTCACATGATGCAGAGATCCTATTATTGCTAGTATGATCTATCCTCATTTTTTAGTTGCACATGGTCATTGTCCTAATAATGACCAAATACCTCTTTATTTTTCATAGCATTTGTACACTAAGTTCTACATGGGGCTCAATGTCAACTACTTAGACATTCCAAATTATTGCAAATAGGGGCATTGTCGAATTGTAGATCATGACTAGTACCGTAGTGCACAGCATCTACCACCTCCAGATGTGAGACAATTAGTTGGATTGAGACTTCCTCTAGTGACTCCAACACTAGCTCCTGTTGCAGATAGAGTTGTCATTGCTTCCCAAAGGGGAGAAATTGACAGTATTGGACACATTACATCTACGGCTGCTAGTATCACATCTAATTCTCTTGGTCATTATATTCACACTCAACAGAGTTGTCCAAGTTGACCATCTTTAGAGGCATCCAATAGCCCTTTATGCACCTTCTCTAATGAGGCATATAGAGCTACTGGACTACCAGTACCAGCCGATGTTTGTGCTCTTTCAGGATAGCACATGCATATGGATTTAGCACTATATTTTTTAGAGGATCTATTATAGAGTATCAATTATATTTCTGATACATAGGGGATGCCAATTCACTTAGTGATGGACACCATCAAAGCCTTGTAGTTCCACAAGCATAGACCACACCAGTGATAGTCACCACACAGCATAGCTCACAACATTTTGCACTAGGCTCACGACATGCTACAGATCACTTAAGCATACAAGTTGGAGATGTTAGGATCATAGCTAAGGGTCTTGATGATTTTGGTGAGCAGTTATGAGGGCTATTTGAGATTATATATATGTATGTATATATTATATAATATATATATATATATATATAATTTATTTTTAAATTTAAATATATGAAATTAAAAAATTTAGCTCAGATAGATATTTAATTTAAGAATTATAATAAATCATGCAGGAATAGGTTGTTGAGAACATAATTACATCTAGTGTTGGATCAGGACATGTACATCAGAGAGATAATTCTATTAAGGCACCCAGTAGTGCTCAGGTACAAGTTTTAAATAGTTTGTAAAGTTATTTATGTTTTAAACTAGATATATGCACTCGTATTTAATTTGAGTGTGTGTGTGTGTGTGTGTGTGTGTGTGTGTGTGTGTGTGTGTGTGTGTGTGTTTAGATAGTTCTAATGTGTGTGTGTGTGTGTATTTTTAGGGCTCAGTTGATGTGCCTCAGCCACAAGATGTATAGGAGACACAATCAGAGGGTTGTTCTATTTGTATGCATCTTGAGGGGTCCCTCTAGTAGTAGTAGTAGTATATATATATATATATTAGAGACTTTGTATATATTCTAGAGACTTACATATATGTGTATTTTAGTACCTTGATGGCATACATACATGTTTCACTATTTATTTGACTATTTAGTACTTCAGTAGTTGGATGGTCACATGTATATAACATTTTATATTTTTCTACATGTATACATGTTTATTTGAGACTTACAGTTTGCATATGTATGCATTTCAGTATTGAGATATTAGATGTAGATGTTTATTCTTGAGACGTACATGTATGTGTTTTCATTTTTATTTTAGTAGAACATTCTTCATCAATTAGATTATAGATTTTAAAATTTAGATTTTATTGTGATCATTATAAAACTTTATTATAAACATATTTAAACTTTAGATTTTAGATTTTATTGTGATCATTATAAATAAATAAAATAATCAAATTTGTTAAATCAATTAGTAGGAAGTTAGAAGGATACATATTTGTTAAATGATCAATTAGTAGGGCTAAAGATAGATATTAGTTTTATGTGGATAAAAATGTGCTAATTAGGTAAGTCAATACATTATTTTAAAAAAAATTTACAAAATATAATATTTAAAAATACATTAATAAACTAATAAATTAAGAGTATGATCCTACAATAAACTAACATTAATAAATAGTTTTTTAATAAACTAATGATAACTAAGAGTATGATTGTACAACTTTAAAAATATATTTAATTAAGATGAAATTCAATAGTTTGAAAAGAACATAAAAGAATTTAGATAAGATATTAAAATATCTTTGATACATATCTATCTAATGATTGTGTAAGTTTCAACTAACTTACATAGATCAAGCCTATTTAGATCAAGTTATTATTAAATTCATCCATGGTACAATTAATATTATTTATTTATATAATTTTTTAATAAACTAATGATAACTAAGAGTACGATCATACAATTAAAAACACATTTAATTCAAGATGAAATTCAATAGTTTGAAAAGAAGTTGATATTTAAGAATTCTAAAATATTAAATTATCTTTGATACATATCTATCTAATGATTGTGTAAGTTCCAACTAACTTGTATTGCCTATTTATATCAAGTTATTATTATTAAATTCATCCATGGTAATTAATATTATTAAAATGCATACATTAAAAAAACACATTAATAAACTAATAAACTAAGAGTTATGACCCTGTATAGTAAACTAACAACTTTAAATTAATTCAATTTTTTATAAAATAAATCTCAAAGGTCAGTTCAACCATGATGTACACTTATAACATGTAATATCTTCTCATGACCTTCACTGTCTAGTCTCCACTTGTGACGTACACACTTAAATTTGACTGGATGTAAGAAAAGCTCGGTAGCAACAACTAGGTGGTTGTATTGTAAAAGCTTGTTTTGAGGTTGATAATCAAAAAGTGTATTCCATGTTGGACTATTTTGTCTTTCTTCAAATATGTTCCCTCTATCACAATAGAACCTACACCACAAATTTAAATATTTTAAAATTTGATATATATAAAGTTACCTATATATATATATATTTATTTATTTATTTATTTATTTATTTGTTTATGTGCATGCATGTATGTATAATACCTATGGGGAACAACATTCCATCACTTTCTTCAGGGTCATATAACTTTGTCCTCTCTGCAGTACATCGCAATAAATAATAACTGACACCTTCATGATTTCCAAGGTTAGCAATCATTGCAAAGACATCTCCTGCATTTCAAGTATACATACATGTGTACAGTATATATAAGACAGTTCAAATTGATAATTAAATAACAAGTTGAGATTAACTGACAAGTTGAGATTAATTTTTATGATACTTACCCACTTTTACCAATCTAGAGATATGACTATAATCATTAGTGTTGGAAATTTGATTGAAAAGCTCATTGTTGAAGATCAAAGAGGGAGATTTTTGCAAAGGAAGAAGATTGTTGTTTTCAATCATTGTTTTGTCATTGATGTCAAACCTGCTATTTGTAGGAATGACATTTGCTTATAAGATCCAAGTACTATCACTTAGTTGATTGATGAAGAGGATTTGATCAACAAGATGTAACAAGAGCACCTAAGGGAAAGATTGAGCTATAATGTTGTAATGAAGTGCAAGGATTAGTTAAGACAATGGTTAAATGATGTATTGATAACATACTCAAAGATACAGAGGTTGGTCACACTTAAAAAGATTAAAGGAAGAAGTTGTAACAAGGTTGAATGCAAAGCTTAAACTAATATCATTAGTGGGTGCCGAGCAAGTTAGTTGAAGCTGAGTAAATTCTCAGTAGGAGCCAAGTAACAGAAAATTTTAGCATGTGTCGAGTGAAGATTAAGTACCAAGTGAAGATCAAGTGTCAAATATTAGAAAATTCTTAGTTGGTGTTGAGTGATCTTCAGGTGTCGAGCATCAAGAAAAACACAAATGATGCCAAGTAACACAGTATGTGCTAAGCACCAGTATTTCAATAGTGGAAAGTTTCTGCATTATTTCAAATGAGAAAGATTTGCCAAATCTGAGCTGACAAAGTGGTTACATTGAATTTTGTGAACAAGTTGGAAGATAAGAATGATGAGCTGGTGGCACAAAATTCTATGTAAATAGTTTTTGAGTAAATTCAAGAGAGCTATTCAAGAAGTTTCTAGAAAATGTCCACATAAGAAGAACTACAAAGAAGGAAACAAGTACAGGAACAAGAGAGAAGATGATAGCAAAGACTACAAGGAAAAAGGTAAGAGATGCTACATTGTTGAAGAAGATTCTGATGAGAATGATGATGAAGTAGTCTATGTGGCCATGAAGGATGAATTAGATAAAGAAGAAGATGAAGCAATAGCATTGGTTACCTATGTGAACAAGAATGACAAGTGGATCATAGATAGTGGATGTTCACATCACATGATAGGAGATAAAAGTAAGTTCATTATCTTTACTCAATATGATGGAAGTGGTGTTAGATTTGGTAATGATGCTCCATGTCAAATCAAAGGGAAAGACTCTATTACGCTCACAAGGAAAATTTCATGCGATAATGCATACTATGTTGAAGGATTGAACTACAACTTGTTGAGTGTCTCACAATTAGGCAATGTAGGTTGCAAAGTTGAATTTGGAAACAAAATGCCAAGATCTATGACACTGATGGAAATCTAATAGAAAAAGGTGAAAAAACTAGGAGTAATCTATTTTACCTAGATATGGAAGATGAAACATGTCTTGTTGTTAGACTTGATGATATGTGGTTGTGGCATAAAAGGTTGTGTCATGTTATTTTTGATAATCTGATCAGCGTCAGTGATAAAAAGAAGGTCAGAGGTCTACCCAAGTTGAAGAAACCTGAAAACACAATGTGTAAACAATGTCAATTAGGGAAGATGACTAAGTCTAGTTTCAAAAGAAAAACATACACTTCCAAAGAAGTACTAGAGTTAGTCCATACAAACTTATGTGGTCCAATAGAATTGCAAAGATACCTAGGAGACAGATACATCATACTATTTGTAGATGATTATTCCAGGATGATGACTATTATGTTTTTAAAGAAAAAATATGATGCATTTCAAATGTTTAAGTGGTATTTGGCTAGAGTTGAGAAGGAAATGAGAAAGAACCTAAAATGCCTAAGATTAGATAGAGGAGGTGAGTTCACATCAAAAGATTTTGAGATATTCTGCAATGACAAAGGTATCAAAAGGAAAACATCAGCACCAAGAACTCCACCACAAAATGGTATTGTTTAAAGAAGGAATAGGTTAGTGATTGACTGTGCTAGAACTTTTGATGATGGAGAAAAATATTGCACTGAAATATTGGAGAGAAGCTGTAAGTACTATAGTCTGCACACTAAATAGAGTTCAAGTCAAGAAAGCTACAAATGCAACACCTTTTGAATTGTGGTTTGGTCATTCACCCAATGTTAAACATTTCAAAGTATTTGGTTGTAAATGCTATATTCTCAAAGATACAAGAAATGGGAAGTTTGATGCAAAAAGTGATGAAGGCATATTCCTTGGATACTCCACTAGAAGGAAAGCATATAAGTGTTTAAATACTAACACTAACCAAATTGTGGAGAGTGCAAATGTAAATTTTGATGAGCATGCAAAAGTTCAAGATGATGAGTCCAACCAATCAGAGGATTATAGATTCTTTATATACTTTTGTGATGGAATGATAGTTGAAGACAATGTTGTAAATCAAGTTGGAAATCAGCAACAAATTTCAATATCTGTTGAGTCCCAACCTGTGAATGTCGAGCTGCATTCAAAAGTCAAGCTGCAGAATGTAGAGAATGCACATTCTAATTTTGAAAATAACACACATGAGAGAAATGATGAAGTGTAAGATGAAGAAGAACAAAATGACTCTGAAGCTGAAGGATCAAATGTAGAAAGAAGGACAGATGCCAGGTTAGCCAAGTATGTGAGAAGACATCACTTTGCAGATCAAATCAATGGTGACAAGGATGCTAGACTAATGAAAATGAGTAGGCTCAGGAATGAATCATGTCTGTTAAGAAAGGTTGAACCTAAAATAGTGAAGGATGCACTACAAGATGATGATTGGTACAAATCCATGGAAGATGAGATAGATCAGATTGAGAAGAACAAAACATGGTCTCTAGTTCCAAGACCAGCTGATAAGAATGTGATTGATACCAAATGGGTATTTAGAAACAAACTTGATGAGAATGGTGAGATAACAAGAAACAAAGCCAGACTAGTTTGCAAAGGCTATGCACAAGAAGAAGGATTGGATTATGGGGAGACATTTGCCCTTGTTGCAAGAATGGAATGAGTAAGAACACTACTTGCATATGCTACATATAAAGGTTTCAAAGTCTATCAAGTGGATGTGAAGTCTACTTTTCTGAATGGTATACTAGAAGAGGAAGTCTACATAGAACAACTAGAGGGATTTTTTGATGAGAAGAACAAAGACATGGTCTGCAAATTTCACAAAGCACTTTATGGATTGAAGCAAGCACCTAGAGCATGGTATGAGAGACTGCACAAATATCTTGTGAAGATAGGATTTGAGAGAAAAGATGAAAACAACAAATTGTACATCAAAACTAAAAAAGGAAAAGACATTTTGATATCAAAAATCTTTGTTGATGATATAATATTTGGAGGTAAAAATGTTCTTTGCAAAGATTTTGCTAATCAAATGAAGCATGAGTTTGAGATGTCAATGTTTGGAGAAATCAAATTCTTTGTTAGATTACAAGAGCATCAATTGAAGCATGGCATATTTGTGACCCAATCCAAATACATCAAGGAGATACTCAAAAAATTTGGGTTAGAAGAATCAAAACTAGTTAGCACACCAATGGCAACTGGACATAAGTTATCCAAGAATGGTGAGTTTGCTGAAGTAAATCAAACATTGTATAGGTCAATGATTGGAAAGCTGCAATATGTTGTACATAGTAGACCAGACATTGCATTAGCTATTGGAATAGTAGAAAGATTTTCTGCAAATCTAAGAGAAAATCACTTAATGGTAGTAAAGAGAATACTGAGGTACCTAAAAGGAACTGATGACTTTGTTTTGTACTACAAGAGGAGTGAAAAGTTTGAATTGAAAGCCTACACTGATGTAGATTGGGGAGGTAACATTGATGATAGAAAAAGCACCTGTGGAGGAGCACTTCTCTTAAGCAAGGGTTTGATTACATAGACCAGCAAAAAGAAAAGTTGCACCTCACAGTCCACTGTTGAAGCTAACTATGTGGCAGCTACTATAAATTGCACCAATATTGTATGGATCAAACATTTGTTAAAAGGTATGAAGGAAGAGGTAATTGAGCCTATGATACTTTATTTTGATAATACAAGTGTTATTAATATATCAAAGAATCCTATAATGCATGCTAAAACCAAGCATATTGCAATAAAGTATCACTATGTAAGAGAGTTGGTGGAAGACAAATAAGTGAAGATGGAATATGTTAGCTCAAAGGAACAAATTGCTGACGTCTTCAAAAAAGCACTACCTAAGGATGCTTTTGAGTATCTTAGAAGTAAGTTAGGGGTGAAATCCCTAGCTAAGGCTACTTGAAGCAAAAGCAAGAATGCCTTGCATCAAATGAGTTGAATGTAGAAGATTTTACACATTGATGCAAAGGATGTTTACTTTAGGATTTATGCATAAAGTAGTTGACGTGCTAAAATTCTAAATTAGTCACAAGTAAAGTGACAAAGGAAGAAATTGAATGAACCTGCAAAAGCTACACTTGCATATCAAGATGCTAATACATCTTTACAATTGTTGTCAAAGAGGGAGAAATAGTAGAAAACTGATCAACAATTGTTGAAGATAAAGAATCAAAAAAGAGGGAGAAGTTATGATGACTAATTAGATGTTGATGATCTGGTGATCAAATGAAGATAGAGGGAGATGTTGATCAAAACAGAAGAAGATGAGAAAAATAAAGGGAGAAAGACAAAGAACAAGGAGGAAACAACAAAGAGGGAGAAGTTGAAATGAAGTAATCATATTAGTAGAGAAATATGTAAAGATAAAATTACTTTTTGGCATTTTACTTACTGTTCCAACCTAGCTAGCATTTGGTTAAATAGTTTAGTTTGATGGTTGATTAGTTTGGTTTGTCATCAATGCCAAAGAGGGAAATTGTTGAAAATTTGATTAAAAAGCTCATTGTTGAAGATCAAAGAGAGAGATTTTTGCAAAGGAAGAAGATTGTTGTTTTCAATCATTGTTTTGTCATTAATGTCAAACCTGCTATTTGTAGGAATGACATTTTCTTATAAGATCCAAGTACTATCACTTAGTTGATTGATGAAGAGGATTTGATCAACAATATGTAACAAGAGCACCTAAGGGAAAGGTTGAGCTATGATGTTGTAATGAAGTGCAAGGATTAGTTAAGACAATGGTTAAATGATGTATTGATAACATACTCAAAGATACAGAGGTTGGTCACACTTAGAAACATTGAAGGAAGAAGTTGTAACAATGTTGAATGCAAAGCTTAAACTAAGATCATTGGTGGGTGTCAAGAAAGTTCATTGAAGCTAAGAAAATTCTTAGTAGGAGCCAAGTGATCTTCAGGTGCTAAGTTAAGATCAGGTGTCGAGCATCAGGAAAAACATAGTTGATGTCAAGTAACATAGTATGTGTTGAGCACTAGTATTTCAATAGTGTTGAGTTGCTACATTATTTCAAATGATGAAGATTCACCAAATCTGAGCTGACAAAGTGGTTACATTGAATTTTGTGAATGAGTTGGAAGATAAGAATTATGAGCTGGTGGCATAGAATTCTATGTAAAAAAAATTTGAGAAAATTCAAGAGGACTATTCAAGAAGTTTCTAGAGGAAACAAAATATGGGTTAGATGAAATGAATCCTACCTAATCCATGCAAATTGAAATTAAAGAATGGAAGAATCAAGTAGGAAAAGGAACTCCAAAACTTCTATTTAAGGAGTCATAGACCAAGAAGCAAAGAGCTGCTAATACTATTGCTGTTGAAGAGCCAAAACTGTGAAGTAGTTAGAAGGGTGTCAAGGAGAAGACATTTAGAGAAGGAAGAGCACAAAGTCTCTACTTCTACGAGTGGTCATGAAGAGATGATTGCACTAGTACATTGAGCATGGAGACTCAAGGAGACTAAGCTTGAAAGGAGGGAAAGTTTTCAGAGTTGCAATGATTTAAGGCTAGGCAAGGGTATGAGCTAAGAAGTGATCTAAGATCTACAAGTTAAGTTGTATGTTGTAGTTAGGTCAAAATTTTCTAATACTCTCTAGCAATTGTATTAGATCTAAAAATCCTATGGACTTATGTTGGCCTAACAATCATTTGTAAATTCTTTAATAGGGTGGCATTCCAAGTGAATGTTATAAAGTCCTCTAACTAGACCCACTTCTAACAGGGTGGTTAAATCCTCTAACAAGGTCACATTTAACAATTTTTTGTGAGCCTTTAACAGGGTAGGCCTTTCACAGGGCATCACTTCAAAAGAGTGAGAATTGAGTAGCATGTTATTGATGTTTTTTTCCAAATTGGGTTTCCACATAAATCATTATGTTATGTGTTGATTCTTATGTGTTATGCTTTCATGTTGATTTCTAGTAACTTGCCGATTAGTAAAGTTAAAGCTTGGATGAACAAATGATTGAATGGGCTCACTACATTTAGTGAAAAGTTTGAATTGGACATTTGGACCTTGAATAACTGATTCACCCACCCCCCCTCCTAGTTATTCTAAAGTATTGCTAACAATTAGAAATCAATGGAATATCATCAAAGTTTTCATCATCTTTATCAAATGTATCAGTAGCATCAAGTGGTACCAAAATCCATGCACCTGTATATCCATGTGTTTGATCGATGCATTCTTGATAGTCTTCATCAATGCAATTGTCACAAAAACATGAGTATTCTCTTGTCTTTAATGTCTAATTGCAATTATCTATACTCATGACTGAATGTAAGGAACATGTCTTTTCTATCCTCTTGTAACCATGCATGTTTTTCCCATTAACACCTGAAAGTTCATTAAATTGAAAATATGGACACATTAAATTTAAACTTCAACGAATTGAAAGATAAACCTTAACAATAAAATTTTATAACTTAATAGAATAAAATTTAAGAAAATGTACACATCCATACCTGTTATCTCTCAAAAGACTCTATATGGTACTTTCCGATTCATTGTTGATGATGTCCCAACCTTGTTTGATGCAAAATGTGTCTTACACCATTCAACAACATCATGTGCATCATTTACACAAACTCCCTGATAATTTATTCAATACTTTCGCAAAGAACATTTGATGCAAGATCCAACATCATCATGTTCACCTTTTCCATGGTCTCTCTCAAGGAAATTCCATATGTGTTTTATATTCTGATTTCGATGGTATCTACATAATGCATAAAATGGTCTCGATGATTTGAACTATGTGGCACATCCATTAGACCAAACATAATGTTTATCAACATTTATGTCTCTTTCTTACAAATAAGAAAAGAACATATTGAAGCAATGTTCTACATAGTAAATGTCATGTTCTTTATCATCACTTATATAAAAATGATATTCCTTTTCAATTACTCGTGCTTGAACTGTACTCTGAACACCATCCGAATCTAACTATGCATGTCTATAATAAACATATATCATAATAGTGACCTAATTAGAAAAGAAATAATCTGATTGAATTTCTTTCTGATGAACAAAGGAATATTTCTCTGCAAAATCAACAACAGATGCAATTATTCCAAGTGGGAAATTATCTCTCAAAGTTTGAAACTGTTGTGCTTGCCACTTTGCAAAAAATGTAGGATGAATATAAGGTTGAATCGAATTCTTAAATATATCCATAAATGTTACAATAGGTAACTCCTCTTCAACATATTCCAAACCTTTTGTCTCTTTCCACAACTTTGTTTCATTCTTCACATATTTGTAATTTTTGCAGCTCAATTTTTTTGTTACATCAATATTTTCAATTTTCAAAGGAAATAGAGCCAATTCACCACATGTTTCACATAATCCTTTGATGTAATTTATTTGACCAACTAGATCATCTATTTTGTCACATAGAATGGATGATATAAACTCACTTCTCTTGCTAGGAGGAGTAGCATGAAAACTATATGTGTCTTCTACAAACTTTCAAAATACCTGATAGTGGAGATCAAAGTCAATATGATGATGGCAACAACATGTTTCAAACACTTTATTTGACCTCACAAAGTATGGCTTCAATTTTTCAGACAACATTTTTCCAACTTTACATTAGGATGTTAACTACAAAATGACACATATAACTGATGTTGGGTTATGTCCAACCAATATTCTGTATGATGTTCATATTGACCAGATGCAATCCTATGCTTGATATCATCTCTACTATTTGATGAAGGATGAGTGTTATCAATCCAAAATGATATGACTAAATTTTGTAATACCTTTTAAAACCTATCAGAACGAGGTGCTCTACACATGATTGCCCAATTGCCCTCCATAGTACTGGGTGATCCCATAATAATGGTTTCCAATTTTTGACCAATTTTGACACTAAAATCAATATTTTTGAAACAAACCTTAGATTCGAGTGACTATATCTCTAAAACTATGAATAATTTCAAGATGACATAAACTGGTGATCTTTAGTACTCTATTCCTACTTTCTAACCATATTTTTAAATTTTAAAAAAAAAATTTATTTAAGTCAATTTTTCTTCTCCTTCAAAAAGTGGTACATATTAAAATTCAATATTTTCTAAGAGTGATAGTCCACTTGACACACATAACTTTTTTTCTAGAAAAGATAATGAGGTCATTCTTTTAGCATTGGATTTGTAACATCAATATCTAGAGGATGCATTTGGTTTGATTCAATTTGGTTGAATATTGTATAGTTTATGAAGTTTTGAAGTGACACCAATCATAATTCAGACATACGTTCATTTTGACACAAATAACTTGAACTTAATTTATCATAAATCTAATTTTTTTTTAATAGAAAGCTATCTCAATAACCTATTTCTTAGATATTTTTCAAAATTTTTGGACCTAATTTACTAATTTTCTTGAAGTGTCAAAGACAATTGATGTTCAATTGATAATGAACCTATAATGAGTTAAACTCATATTTGAAAGTCTGAATGAATATAATATGTATTACAATTATAGTTGTTGGAAAGCTTGCTCTGAGTAGCACAAATTGGCCTTTTTTTTTTTTATATAGTAGGAGATCATTAATTTTCAATTTTGGGTGTCAAAAGAGCCAAGTTTATAATTTTTTAGAAAAGAGGCTTAAAAACTTGTAAAATCACATGTTCACACGAACATAGTGTTTGCTCGAACATACAATACATGTTCATGCGAACATATGTTTGACAGAACATATGGGTCTAAGTTTTTTGACCGTCAAAAATTTGATTAGACATGTTCGCCCGAACATGTAAAATAAATGATGTTCACGCAAACATGAAAAAAGAAAACATGCTGACGTCACTTGTAGATAGTACAATTTTAAATAGTGAAGCTATACTGTGAAGTCGTACTTTGACATTTCTATATAGTTGTTGCACGAAACCTATCATTGAGGCAAGGGTAAATTTTTTATTTTTATGATTTTTTAATGGGAAACAAGAAAGGAAGGCAAAACAAATATGCAAGGAAGAGACCTGATGAAGTAGAACAAAGAAATCTTCAGAAGTCTATGGCATGTTATCATCAAATTAAACAAGGTTTGTAATTATATATATTAATTTTTTATTTTTTTATGGTCTTGAATTTAATTATGTTTCAATATTATTTTTTTATCTAATTTGATTTATTTATAAATTTGTTGAAGACAATCAACAAGGTGAAGGAAAAGTTGAAGAAGGCTTAACAGAAGTATAAGTGCATATGGGAGAAAGGTCAGGAACACTCCCTATGGAATCTCAAACAATGAATGTTGAAGAAGGTTCAAGATCACTCCCTACAGAGGTTCAAATAACAGAAGTCAAAGATGGGTTAGAATCTTTCCCTATAGAATCTCAAACAATGAATATTGGAGAAGGCTCAAGATTGCTCCCTATAGAAATTCCAGTAGCAGAAGTTAGAGAAGGGTCAGGTTGAAGTGTAAGAACTGGTATGGATGAACTCCTAAATATTGCCCAATCTATAAATAATGGTATTTCTCATAAAAATTTAGATCATTTACTTAAAATAGATGTGCATAAATTGAGAAGACTTGCAGCTACTATTCAACCCTTAAGTTTGTCTAAGAAAAGGTCAATGAATAAGAAGATAAGAGAAATTATGAGTAAATTTGATAACACTAAAACACTTGAACAAGGTCAGTTGCTTTCACTTTTGCTTACACAAAAGAAGTTGCAAGAGGCATTGAAATTGTTAGGTGTAGACATAACATAAAAGTAGAGAAGATTTTCTAACATGCAAATTTCTGTAATTGAAAATGTTAAACAATGTTTGAGAAACATAGGAAAACACTCTCAGAGTAAAGATAAGTCCATGGCAAGAAAAGTGATGTTGATGTCTCTACTAAATAAGAATATGACCCAAAATAGACAAATATCTTCAATTTCATTTGAAATGGGTTTTAGTAGGAAAAAAATGAGAGAATATGTTAAGAGAAGATTATTTTTGGATGATCGTAGGCTCAATTAAATTAACTTAATCACACATTTGGTTAGTTACCACCACACACACACACCCACACATAATCATATTTTGTGTCTAGCGCTAAACAATATTACTCTACTCTACTAACACTCCTAATTAGACTTTACGTAGTCTCTAGGTTGGTGCATTATTTTCTTCTACACACTTTCTTTCCCTATTATTGGATAGTAGTTATCTTTGAAGGTGGAAAATTTAAAAAAAAAACATTTAAGTTGAATTTGATCCTTGGATTTGGTGTGGTCATGCTCATGTATTTTTAACCAAACATTTAGCAGAGAAAGATATTAATTACTACTTTTGATCATGTTGTTGATCCCAATAGAACCAATTTATGGAGACAAGGTTGCAAAACTGCAGAAAGGATTGGTTTGACTGGAATGGATTGTGAAATTCGATAAAGATTATATTAAAAGACATTTTGTTTTGATCACACAATAATTCCAAAGGTGCAAAAACTATAAATTATGGACACAAGACTTAATTTCTCGTTGTGGGTCATGGTGTTGCATCTTGGTGGTGGAAGAGCAAAGAAAATATTCATGCTCTCCCTACACTAACATTTGTATGTGTCTTATGCTTCAAAATAAAGTCTTGACTTGAGATGTGCAACAAAAAAAGATGTCAACTACAATTTGGACATTTCACTTTGTATTTGATGGATTTAAAATATACAAATCATATTTTAGTCACTAGCATTTACACTAACAAATTTTGGTATAATATGGAAAGATTGATTGGTCAATGGAATCTTATTGATGGAGGTATAATTTGCTTTATTTTAAGAATTCTTATTATTGCTATTTGGAGTACTTGGTTTACTAGAAATGCTACAATCTTCCTAAAAATAGCTTGATCCCTTCTTTCTAATGCTCATCTCAAATTTTATCTATTTTTTCCATACTACAATGGTGAAAATACAAAGTCCCTTTGACTCTCCTTTTGATTGATAATTCTTATCTATGGGTTTTTTTGATGGGGTTTGTCAAATTAATCTTCACTTTTGTAAGATAGGAGGCATCTTATTTTATAATCCTTAATATTAAATTTGCTTAAGTGTTAGTTTCATGATGTATGGTAACTTTGTAGAGATTATAGCCTTGACTTCTATATAACTTTTTACTTTCCATTTCTTGAATCTTTTTACCTCCTAGAAAACTTTTTTAACTTATGTACAAAATATAAACTCTTATTTTCAAAAATAATATTATATTTTTTGCTCAAAAATAAATAAATACACATTATACACGCATTCCAATTTAAATCATTTCAAAAAATAGCACCAAACAATTAATTTACCAACAACCATCGAACTTTCTTTCCTAACCACTCCTTTCATGTAAAATGATTATATTTTTTTATCAAAATCATAAAAACGTGATATGGTCTGACAATTGGTAAATGATTTGTGCCAATATTTAATTTCTTTTAATAAAGAATAGTCTCTCAATCCAGTGTAACAGAGCAACATTATTTGTTTGGACTGAATGCTAATGCTTCTTGTATGGGGGAGTACCTATGATGGAAAAATTCATCTAGGACTCTTGTTGGATGTTGTTTTTGAACATCTTTAGACACTTGACCTAGTAAGAATCAATTGTTGCAGAAGTTTTAAGGATGCTGAAACCTTTGACATTGATATCAATGGGGGAGAAGTACTACATGTAAAACATCATGAGGAAAAACATCATGGGGGAGAAGCAAAAACAAGTAAGAACAAGCACAACATGTTTGAGAGAAGAACAACATGGAAAAATAGAAAGCACATTGAGGTATATCAATGGGGGAGAATGATTGATGAAGAGGATTTGAAAAGAAAGGTTAACAGTCTTTTGTTGTTGGTATTCTTGGAACTAGATGTTTTTCATCTATATTGCCATCAATGCCAAAGGAGGAGATTGTTGGAAGCATGAATGTTGATATTCCTATGGGGGAGTATTGTAGGTACATGGCTAGATCATTATCATGATGATATGTTACATTCATGATTGTGTTTTTCATTGATGTCAACATAGCAATTTTCTATGGTATCTGACAGAAGAATAATAGAAAGATCAAGTTGGTATGGATGACTAGTTGAGTATTCTCACTATCCAAGGTTATGGAAGATACTTCTGAGTATTTAGTATATGCAATTAACATCAGGTGAAGAAATGTTAAGTCTAGAAGAAGTTATGTAAGTTCTGGTGATGTATGTTCTGAGATAGAGTTTACAGAGGCATGTTCTAGTAAACTTGTTATATCTCTTAGTAGAATTTTTATTCTAGGAATCGAGGTTGAGGATATGAAGAAGACATGTTGATGATGATGCAGTTAAGCTCGCTCGTCATAATATTTCACGTATGAAAAGTTATTCAAGTTGCAAGGTGGAAGATTAATGTTATCACTAAGTGTAATGTGTTTTTAATGTGGTCCTATAATAATTAATTGAAAAGGTGTAACAGTTGACTCAGGGAATTGTTTTATGGATTCGTTATAAAGGAAGGATATTTTCCTTTATCTTAGTAGGATGATATGAGATGATTATAAGTAACACAGAGAGCAGAATGTGAAGGTGAGAAGAGCAAAGTAGAAGTGAAGGAAACTTCAATGCTGAGGTTTTATTATGTGATCCGAAGTTGGATACTTGGATCCAAGGTTCATGACCTACTCTACAAGGTCTAACAGTGAGTGGCTCGTTTGACAGAACAGAGGAAAGAGGAACTTAATAGTAGATTACTTTTTTGGGTACTAAGCTCTTCTTGTAATTGAAATTGCATGTTTGGGCAGTGGGCTCTTCTTGCATACATTGTACTACAACTCCTAACAGGGTTGGAATCTCCTAACAAGGATTCAAAGTCTCCTGTTAGGGACTCTATGTACTAATTGTTGTAATAGACTCCTAACAGGATCCATCCTCTAACAAGGAATATTTATATTAGTACATCATCATCATCTTGTGGGCATCATTCCCACTGGGGTTTTCCCTCTGATCAAGGGTTTCCCTTGTTAACATATCCGGTGTAATTATCTATGTGCATCATGTTATGGTTGTTGTTTATTTTGGATGAATGGATAAGATTGCTTAAGGTTAATAAACATTTTAATTATTGGATCATTGATTCATCCACCCCACCCCCTCCCCTTGCCCGCCCTCCTCTCTCAAGTATCTTGGTGGACTATTGTTTCTAACATAGACAAGGTTGCAAAACTGCAGAAAGGATTGGCTTGAGTGGAATGGATTGTGAAATTCAGTAAGATTATATTAAAAGACATTTTGTTTGGATCAAACAATAAAGCCAAAGGTGCGTAAACTATAAATTTTGGACACAAGACTTAATTTGTCCTTGTGGGTCATGGTATTGTATAGAGCAAATGGAATATTCATGCTCCCCCAACACTAACATTTGTATGTGCCTTATGCTTCAAAATAAAGTCTTGACTTGAGATGTGCAACAAAAAAAGAAGTCAACTAGAATTTGGACATTGCACTTTGTATTTGATGGATTTAAAATATACAAATCATATTTTAGTCACTAGCATTTACAGTATCAAATTTTGCATAATATGGAAAGATTGATTGGTCAATGGAATCTTATTGATGGAGGTATAATTTGCTTTGTTTTGAGAATTCTTATTCTTGTTATTTGGGGTACTTGGTTTACTATAAATACCACAATCTTCCTAAAAACAGCTTGATCCCTTCTTTCTAATGCTCATCTAAAATTTTATCTATTTTTGCCCTTTTACTCTCCTTTTGATCGATAATTCTTATCTACGAATTTTTTTTGATGGGGTTTGTCAAAGTAATCTTCATTTTTGTGGGGTAGGAAACATCTTATTTTATAATCCTTAATATTACATTTGCTTAAGTGTTGGTTTCGCAGTGTGCAATAACTTTATAGAAATTATAGCCTTTGACTTCTATATAACTTTTTACTTTCCATTTCTTGAATCTTTTTACCTCCTACAAAACTTTTTTAATTTATATAAAAAATATAAACTCTTATTTTCAAAAATGATAAATACACATTATACACGCATTCTAATTTAAATCATTTCAAAAAACAGCACCAAACAATCAATTTACCAACAACCATCGAATTCTCTTTCCTGACCACTCCTTTCATGTAAAACGGTTGTATCTTTTTATCGGAATCATAAAAACATGATATGATCTGACAATCGGTAAATGATTTGTGACAATATTTAATTTCTTTTAATGAAAAAACATCCCTCCATTTCTCACGGAATAAGGATGAAATGTAATTATGTTGTTTGGACAAGCTTCTTTAGTGCGACTATTATTTATGACCTTCAGAAAATGTCTGCATTTAGATAGCAGAATCACATGCATCGAAAGAGAAAAATTGAGATATAAAAGTACATTCATGCTGCACGTGGATCTCTCTTCTGCCTCAAGTACTCAAAGTCCAAATGCTCTGCCAGCTTTTAAAATCTTTGGATCTCTTCTCTGATTATTTACAGCACATAATCTATAAGACAAACCTCTATAGTCACAAAAACGAATGGAAAGCTCATTAAAATTAATTAGTACTGATAATTCATATAAATTTGGATGGAGATTGTTTGTCTATTTTTTTATCAACCTTTACAGACTTTTTTTTTATGGTTAATCGTATATTTTCAGATAATTAATTTTATTATTACTAGCTTATATATATATATATATATATATATATATATATATATATATATATATATATATATATATATATATATATATATTGCGCTGAGAGTAATCGTTCTCGAGGCGCCTATTTTCATTTAATCCCAAGGTTATTTTAATCACCATTGGAATTTATGAAAATGAAAATAGGTGCCTCGAAAACGATTACTCTCGACGTAATATATATATATATATATATATATATATATATATATATAAGCTAGTGGCAGTCGTGGCGCAAAAAGAAAAGTATTTTTTAGTTTTTCTATTTTTGATAAGGTTAGTATTGATTTTTTTATTTCTTTTTAAATATAGTTGTATAAACTTACTATAAAATAGTAGTCATATAAATTTAGTATAAAGTTATTCAACATTTTATTTTTTAATTCTTATCACTTTAATTCAGTTTTATTTTAAGGATCTTGTTAGGTAAATTGTTATATTGTTAGGGTTAGAAATAGGGTTAGGGTTAGGGTTAGTAATAGGGTTAGGGTTAGGGTTATTATTAGGGTTAGGGTTAGGATTTTAATTAGAGTTAGGGTTAGGGTTAGGGTTACAATTAGAGGTAGAGTTAGGATTAGGATTAGAGTTAGAATTAGAGCTAGGGTTAGGGCTAGGGCTAGGGCAAGGGCTATTATTAGGATTATGACTATTCTTAGGGTTAGAGTTAGGGTTAGGTTTAGAATTAGAGTGTGTTAGTGTTAGGGTTAGGGTTAGGGTAAGGAAAATGGTAAGAATTAGGGTTTAGGTTACTATTATTGTTAGGGTTAGGGTTAGAATTAGAGTTAGGGTTGAGGTAGAGTTAGAATTAGAGTTAAAATAAGGGTTAGGGTTTTAGTGAAGATTAAAGTAAGGGTTAAGGTTTGGGTTAGAGTTTTGAATAGAGGTTAGGGTTTTAGTGAAGATTAAAGTAAGGGTTAAGGTTAGGGTTAGAGTTTTGAGTCGAGGTTAAGGATAGAGTTAGGGTTAGGGTTTTAGTCAAGATTAAATTAAGGGATACAGTTAGGATTAGAGTCTAATTATGGTAGAGTTAGATTTACAGTTAGAGTTGGAGTTAGGGTTAGAGTTATGGGTATGCTTGGGGTAAGGTTTAGGGTTAGTGTTAGGGTTAGAATTAGAGTTAGGGTCAGGGTTAGAGATAGGTGTATAGAAAGGGTTAGGGTTAGGGTTAGCTTTAGAGTTAAAATAATTGTTAGGGTTAGAGTTAAAGTCCAATTATGGTAGAGTTAGATTTAGGCCTACAATTAGAGGTAGGGTTAGGGTTACAGTCATGGTTAGGGTTAGGGTTGGAGTTAAAATAATTGTTAGGGTTAAGGTCCAATTATGGTAGAGTTAGATTTAGGGCTATAATTAGAGGTAGGGCTACTATAATTTTCAATCAACAAAATTAAAAGTGTAAATTTGATTTTTTTTTTTTTAAATAAATAAATTGGCACTTTAATAAAATATTTGGAAAATGGTGGCATTGCCATCCAGTTTTCAAATATTAATATATAAAGATTAAATTTAATCTAAATGTAAATTACAAAACTATTATAATTGAAATAGTAATCTAATTCAAGTACTCCAAATCAATATACTAATCTTAATGAAAACATTACAAATATTTTTTCAGATATAATTAACATTATAATAAATTGCTTGATATTATAATATTTAAAAAAATGGCGGCATTGCCTTCCACTTTTTAAAGATTGATGCCTAAAAGTTAATATTTATTATTTTAAAATTGCATATAAAAATAACCATTAATTAAAATATATATATTGTTACTCTAATTTTCAAGTAACAAAATTAAAAGTATAAATTTGATTTTTCATATTTAAAAATAAATAAATCGGCACTTTCACAAAATATTGGAAAAATGGCGGCATTGCCATCCATTTTTCAAATATTAATATGTAACAATTAATTATAATCTAAATGTTGAGTACAAAACTATTTTAATCAAAATAGTAATCTAATTCAGAATATTAATATAAATCAATATATTAATCTTAATTAAAAAACTATTATAAATCAAACTACTTTTGTAAATGAAAATAGTAAACATTAAATTTATAAATCACTATTAAAAAAAAATATTGATATGGCGGCGTTGCCATCCATATGAAATATTATGGAAAAAAAAATACAACATTAATCTACAAAAAACATTGAAAAATATGAAAAAACAATAATCTACCAAATCATATCTAAATATATAACATGCAACTATATATAAATAATGCATGAAACATGCAAATGTAAATTTGAATAGAACAACGTAAAAACTAAAAAATCTAATTTAAAAAATAAATTACAACTAAATGTAAATAGTGTAACTACAATTCTTAATGCAGATAATAATCAAAATGCAAAATAAAACTAAATAGAAACAAAAAATAAAGAAAAAACTTACTTTGTTTTTTGATCTCCTTGTTGATCTTCAAATGTAGAATGCTTTTCCAAATGATTTATCTCCCTCTCTTCTTCCTAAACAAAGTGTACTCTACCTCTCAACAAAAACAATGAAAGCTTTACTCAAAACTTGTCTTCTGCAAATGTATTCTTCTACAAATGAAGAGCAAAAATGAGAGGAGATGAATGTTTTATAATGAGAGAGATAACTCTTCATCTCCCACGAAAAAACTCTTCATCTCCCATTAAGAGAGTCTTCAATTTTCACTAAAAACCTTTCAATTTCCATTACTCCACTCAAATTCAAAATTCAAAAAAATTAAATTTTTAAAAAATAGACATATGAGATGTCTACACATCATCAACAGTTTTCTTGATGATAAAATTTTGAACAAAAAACCTATAACGCGATGCATTTATAATGTGTTGCATTTTTTTTTTTAAAAATAAAAAATTTAAATGAGGTGATGGGCCACCACCCCTGCCACCCCATGCTTCCGTTTCGTGGTAGTGAGCCACTGCTGTCAATGGCAGTTATTGCCGTCACTGACATGTGTCAGTGCCGGCAGTAACTACCACTGACAGCAATGGTTGTCACTACCGCAGGCCGTGGCCACTTGTTTTATTATGTTGCATTGTTTTTGTTTTTTGTTTTTCAAAAAAAAAAAATTTAAATTTTTTTAAAATTTTTTTTTGCAAAAAGAGGGGTAAAAATTTATTAAGACAAAAAGGAATACAACAAGGAGAGCTCAACAAGGAGCTCGATCCTGAGCAACAAGATCATCAAATTCTTGCACCATCTCAAAGGACAGTTGCCCCCTATCCCTAATATTCCAACCCGGATCATTACTAGAAGACCATTTGGCTAAACAATCAGCAGTTCTATTCCATTCACGAGGAATATACATGAACCTAATGAACTGAAAAGAGGAAGAGAAGAAAAGAATCTGCTTAACAACAGTGGCCAACTGCCAACTAACATCCTCAAGCTCTTACGAAGAAAGCATGTTCACCACCACCTGGGAATCAGACTCACAAATAATCTTACTCCATCCCCGCAAGCAACACTATTCCACAACATATAAAATAGCCTGAGCTTCCATGAGATTGTTAGTATAATCACCCTTATGAACTGAGAAGAAAAATTTAACATCCCCAGAACTACAACGAGCCACTCCGCCAATACCAGCCAGACCAGGATTCCCACGAGAAGAACCATCAGTGTTAATTTTTAGAACTCCACAGGGAGGAAGAGTCCAGTGCCCATCCCAGTTAACGTGACCCTTCCTCTGATGGTGAAGTTGCCTGGACATAGAAGGAAACCTAGGAGCTACAACCCCATCCTGCAGATGAAAATTGAGGCGATTATAGATAGCAAGATCAATCAGATCCATACCCCCATCAAGCTCACACTTCACAAGAATAGTTTCCCGAAGAGAATGTGATATTTTTCACCAAAGATGCAAAACATCAAGCCGAACATCTTGGAATATGCGACGATTCCTCTCCAACCAGATATGCCAAAGCATGAAAGATGGGCCAGCAATCCAAGCAGCATGGAGAGAAGAAGACTTGGAGGGAGCACTACCCAAGCGGGCCCAGAACTCAGGCAAAGAGGAAGCATGCCGACAAGAGCAACCCCAAGCGCTCCACCAAAGGTGCCATATCTGAGTAGAATAGGAGCAATGGAAGAACAGATGGGAGACAGACTCCTCGCCATTACCACACAAAACACAATAAGAGGGGCCCTGAAATCCACGTTTACAAAGATTATCCCGGGTAAGACAATGGTTGTGAGCCACTAGCCACATGAAAAAATTGCACTTGGACCAAGAAACTTTATTCCAAACTTGCTTCCACCAAGGGACCTCAGCATCCCCAAATAATTGTCTAGTTATCTCCTGATACCCAGCAGAGACATGATATTTACCAGACAAGGTACTGCCCCAAGCCAAAACATTTGGACCAAGCAAAGAAGAACACTCTCTAGAGGCCAGAATTTGAGAAAGCTCCTGACGATCCATGTCTGTACCTCCAGGAGGCCAATCAGAGGAATGCTTCCATCTGTAACCAACAACAGGTCTCGATTGATAAGGAGTCTTGTAATGAGCCACTTTATCCCATCCAACGGCAAGAAAAGAGTCACAAAGAGGCTGAAGATGAGGGTATATGGATAAAATGGAAGGGAATCCATCCCAAGCATCAGACCAAAACAAAGCCTGAGAACCTCCTTTACATATCCAGAACAGACCCCTCTTCACCAACATCGCACCTGTCTTCAAAGTATGCCAAACCATTGAGCCACGACCTTCAAGAGCAAGTGCAGAAACAGAGCAAGGATCAGCACCATGAAAATATTTATGAGTGATAATATGAGCCCAAAGTTGATGTTGTCCAGAGCACCATCGCCAATAAAGTTTAGCAGCCAAAGCTTGACTACTCAATAGAGTAGATCAAAGACCAAGACCACCCTCCTTTTTAGGCCTACAAACAGTTGCCTAATTAACCAAGCTCCATTTAGTACTACACAAATTACCACTCCAAAGGAATTGTCGAGAAAGAGCATCAAACTCCTTGAGAAAGTAAATAGGTGTAGCATGAACCATGTTTCTATAAGTAGGAAGAGCTTGGATAACAGCTTGAAGAAGAGTAACCCAGGAAGCAGTAGAAAGCCATCTAGGAGTCCAATGATTTACCTTATCTTGAAGCTTGGTAATCAAATTTTTCCAGAAGAGACGTGGCTGCCTGGAAACAGCAATAGGAATGCCAAGATAAGTCAAAGGAAGTGAACCTATCTGAAACCGTAGGATACCAACAATCCTATGCTGAATAGAATCAGGAGTGTTAAAAAAGTAAATGAAAGATTTGTGCTCATTAACTTTCTGGCCTGAAGCTGCCAAATAAACGTCCAAAGCATGTCGAAAGGCTTCAGCTTCCTTGATCCTAGCAAGACTGGCAAGAGCAGAATCATCAACAAATTGAAGATGGGAAAGAGAAGGTAAGCCATTACCCCACCGCCAGCCTTGAATAGAATTCTGAGACACCTGATGCTTAATGAATCTGCCCAAGCCTTCAGCCATGATGATGAATAGATATGGGGAGAGAGGGTCACCCTGGCAGAGGCCTCTAGAAGCACCAAATAGTTGTGAAGGTTGACCATTAATAAGAACAGAAAAAGAAGCAAAAGTAACACAACTCATAATCCAACTCACCCAGTCAGAGCTAAATCCAAAAGAAAGAAGAATACTCCTTAGGAAGCTCCATTTAACTCTATCGTAGGCCTTAGCCATATCCAGCTTAACAAAAATGGCTCTCTCCCTTGAAGTAGCCATAGAGTGAATAGCCTCAGTAGCAATAACCACCCCATCCAAAATTTGTCTGCCAGCAACAAAACCACCTTGTTCTTCTGAGATAATAATGAGAAGCCACCTTTTCAGTCTCTCAGCAATCAGCTTAGTAATAACTTTGTAAACCACATTACATAAGGTAATTGGTCTAAAAAACTCCAATTGATTAGCACCCTCTCTCTTAGGAATAAGAGTCAAGAATGTAGAGTTCAAAGCTTGAAGCATCTACTTGCTAGCATAGGATTCTTTAACCACCTCCAACAAATCATGATTAATGATGTCCCAAAATTCCTGAAAGAATTCAACTTGAAAGCCATCAGGACCAGGAGCCTTCCCCTTAGGCATGCCAAATACCACCTCCTCCAGCTCTTCCAAAGAGATAGGACGCATGAGATAATCATTCATTTCCTGATCGATAAGGGAAGGAATACAGGACAAAATAATATTTTCTTCATCATCAGCAGGAGGAGAGTCCTCAGAGAAGAGGGTAGAGAAGTACGAAATAGCCTCCTAGAAAAAAGCTGGCAAGGAATTCAGTTGGATACCTTGAGAATTAACCAAAGAAGAGATAGTGCTCTGATTCCGGCGAGATTGCACTATTTTATGGATAAAGGCAGTGTTTCGATCACCTTCCTGGAGCCAATCAACTCGAGCCTTTTGCTTCCAAAAAATTTCCTCTCGAAGTTCCCATTCTTCTAGAGCTCTAGAAGCAAGGGATTCAGCCTGGCCAAGATCCTCTGAGAAACCTCGATCTCTAATCTCCCTTGTGATGACATTAAGATTTTCTTGAGCAAGCCTCTTCATAAAGTGAAGGTTCCCAAAGCATTCCCTATTCCATATCTTGAGCTACCTTTTAACATATTGAAGCCTTTTAGAAAATGAGAACATTGCAGTACCATATGCAGTAGCACCATCTTTCCACCAACAAAAAACAAAATCATGAAGAGAGGAGTCACGAAGCCACATCAACTGGAACTTAAAAGGAGGATGCTTCAGAACATAAGCCCCTATAGCGGAAAATTTGATTGGAGAAAGATCTAAACCCCTCCAATCAAGGATTTTTGAAGAGATAGTAAGGGTGCCACTAAGCCAGAAGCAAGAAACAAGAAATCTATCCAGACATTCTGAGATAGCAGCAACACCAGTCCTGCAATTATTCCAGGTATAGAGGCCATTAGAAGGCTTAACATCAGAGAGATGCAAAAGAAATATGTGTTGCCAAAGAAGAGCAGAAGAAGGCCCCAATCTAGCCAAACCACCATGCTTCTCTTCCAGACTTAAAACTGAATTGAAGTCCCCTGCTAACACCTAAGGATGATAAGGATGACAATTTCTAACATATTGAATATGTTCCCAAAGTTCCTCCTTTCCCACAAGATCAACAAGTGCATACACATTAGTAACCATGATTACCTCTCTTGAGTCTAGAGCAGAAGCTACCATAGAGAGAGCTGAGCGAGAAGACATCCAGCCAAGAGGAGAAATTTTTTGAGGATCCCAAAATATAGCTAAACCACCAGCACTACCTGTTTCCCCAACACACTGGCATTGGCCACGAGACCAAATACTAGAGGCATGTTGGACCATAGACTCCACAGAGAGCTTAGTCTCTTGGATACAAAAAACATCAAGAATATGATCAACCACCAAGTTATGAATAGCCTTTTGTCTAGGGATGCTATTCAACCCCCTTACATTCCATGAGAGAATAATCATCATTGGGTAGAATTGGGAAAATGAGAATCCAAAGGTTTCACTGAACCAGACTCAAACAATATATCTCCTATGAGTTTAATCTTCTCTTGGTCTGTTTTGCGCCCACTCCTTAGAGGGGGAGTAGAAGAAGCCCACTTAAAGGGTCGAGGCAGCAACCCCAAGGGGAGAGGAGATCCCTTGCCCTTACCTAATGGTAGCACATCCTTAACCAAGTCAGCCGAAACAACATCATTATCTTCCAACACTGCAGGAGTCACCAGAGCCTCTGTCACAGGAGCTATAGGAACCTCATAGTTCTGATATACTACAAATTGAGATGCCCCACAAGCATCATTAGGAACAGATCTCTCATCTGGGCAAACTGGATCAGAAGAGATAAGAGGAGGAATACCCTCCTCTAAAACCATACTATCCAGCACCTCAAAGCGGTTAAAACCTGAATCAGATAATCTTTCTTTCAAAGGCCTCTTTTGACCACGTCCCTTAGCTCGAGGGAAAACAGGGGTAAATCCATCCTTATCCTGCATTTGAGCCTTACCCTTACCTGTAACATCTTGTGGATTCATCCCCTTGGTAGTATTAACCATTTGAGATTGTCCTCTCCCTGTAGTATCTGCCAAACCACCAGCATTGCCAGCTGTAGAACGATCCACTCCTTTGAAACTCGAGTTACGGGGCACTGCCGCAGTAAATGACCATACTCATGACAAATCCGACAATGGAAAGGGAGGGATTCATAATCTAACTGCTGCACCCAAGAAGAATCCCCCAAAAAAATTTCCAAAGAATCTGGTAATGGGTTATTTCAATTAATTTCAACACAAATTCTAGCATAAGAAATAACCTTTTTATTGAGGGATTGATGTGCAATCGCAGCCCGCTTCCCCAACAAAGCAGCGATTTGTCGAAGGATGTCTTCACGCCAAAATTCCAACGGAAGACGAGGCAAGCGAACCCAAACTAGCACTGTTGAAGGGAGATCCTCAGCAGAATTAAAACATGAATGCCAAGGTTTGACAAATAACCCCACATGGTTGTAGAAATAAGGGCCTCCTTCAAAAACACGATCACGATCAGACATGCAAGAGAATACAACAAAAAAATAACTATTCCCTGCCAACATAATCTTCATATCGCCTTCCACCTACCAAGAGCGGCAGATCCATGCCTCAAGAGCGGATAGGGAAATCCAGATTCCAAGAAATTTGCATATCAAAGCATGCTTGGTCCAATAATCAATGTCCTCCATTACAGTCATTGGAGGAATAACCAGAACAGGGCGATCATGGCTACGCGGAAAACAACCATTAACTTTTTTCAGCTTGGAGCTCTCCCCTGAATAAAACTATTCAAATCGCATTGCATGCATAGTTGGAGAAGAACCATCTGTTCTCACGACTACAGAAGATCTCCAAAAACACCGACGCAAATTATGTCCAGTAGCTAGCAATCCAAATAGAATAGAAAAATAGTAAAGATCAAACACCAAGAACAGGCTAGGGGAAAAACCCTAGCCCAGCCGGCAACCAACGCTTCTCCACATCCTCCCTGTAAGATTTGGTAAATTTATGTTTGTACACTAGAAGGAGGGCTGGAAGGACGTAAATTTTGTTATTGTTAATTTTTTTTTTTTTTTTTTTTTTTTTTTTTTTTTTTCCAATTTTTTAAAAATTATTTCCATATAATTTTTTTCATATTTTAAAAAAGAATATATGTAATTTTTTAAAAAATATGCAAATTTAAAAGAAACGCATTATTATATGGTAATGCTAATTTCTTTTTTTTTTCAAAAAATTATTTATTTATTTAAAATAATAAATGTTGATTTATTAAAATTTATAGAAGGGTATGTGCAGGATCATGGTGTGCCAAAAAGTGGCGATGTGAAAAAAAAAAGATTTTGAAGACGCCTAAAAGTGCTTCAAAATCCGCTCTGACTTTTTTTTTACCTATCCAGGAACCAAACCTGGAAGGTTAAGCCGAGCCTTATCAGATATCCGATATCATATCAGATATCCGATTTTAAATCCAATATCCGACTAATAATTAAAATCATATAATAGTATGATATATTATTTAATATTATTATTATTGATATAAAATAATAATAATAATATTAAATAATATATCATACTATTATATTATAATAATATTATTATTATAATTATTATTATACTATAATATAATAATATTATTATAATTACTATTATACTATAATATAATAATATTATTATTATAATAATTATTATACTATAATATAATAATATTATTATAATTATTATTATAATAATTATTATACTATAATATAATAATAATAATATTATTATATTATAATCGTATAATATTAGACTATAATAATAATATTATAATAATATAATATAATATTTCATATATTATAATATATAGTAATGTAATATAATATATATATATAATATAATATAATAATAAAAAGTAATATCTTATAATATAATATATAATAAAAAAGTATAATATATTATAAATTATAATAATATAGTATAATAATAATATTTTATATTTTAATATATAGTAAATTAATATAATAAATATAAAATATAATATAAAAATATATAAAATGTAATATATATGTTATATTATATATATTATAATATCGGATATTCGATACCTATGCATGGATTAAACACAAAATCACAGACCTGCGGCCCTTATTTTCACGCGAATTTGGGCCAGTCAGATCGGATATCAGATAATAAATCGGATATCAGATAGCAAATCGGATATCAGATATCAGGTATGTTTCCCTCCCCCCCCCCCCCCCCCCCCCAACTCATTTTTAACCTAAATTTAATAGATTTTAACAAGATTTTGTTTGTTTTAGTTGAATCTAGGGTTTTTTTGACAAAAATGGTTAAAATTTAGATTTTTTTTTAATATATATTACGTTTTGCAATTCAATAGGAATGGCTGATCAAAATGATGACACTGAGGCAGGGAATAATATTCCTCGCAACCCACCACCAAACGATCCAGTATCCCCACAAAACCGTCCACCAAATGATCCTCTACCTCCTCAAAACCCTCCTTGAATCGAGGATTTGATAAATGAAAATCTCACTGAGTTGAGAGGTTTGCATAGAACATACAATAATGTACTTGCACTGGCTCCTATGTTATCCACATTAAACACCATAGTGGATAACATTGAAACTCTTCGTTGGTGTGATGAAATGCACCAGATGTTTGATGATGGTTTGGATTATGATGAGGTCACGGCCCTCAACATAACCAAAGGTGATTTGGCAAGCCTTTTTGCTAACCCAAAAACGGGTATACCAGTTGACCCAAAAAAAACCAAACTATCGATTAAATGGTGCACAAATGATGCCATACGTGCAAATTTTTGGGACCGTTGGTGGATGGTCTTTGATATCCCTCCACATGGCAATTTAGACATACCATTTTATTTCCTTAAAAAATTATATGTAGAACTTGTGTTGAAACTTAAAGTGAACTATTGGAGCATGAAGCCCAACATGGGCTTAGGACTAGGAGCTCCTCAAGATAGACCCTCTTCCCAGCGGAAGAAACTTGGCACTTTTGTCCCCCCCTCCCTGATATCTCCCCCCCTCCTCGAGTGCAGCATCCAGATATTATGGCAGAGGCTAGCTCTCAGACCGTCAAAGCCATTCATAGGCTGACTAGCCTAATGATATCTCAGGCTAGGTCAGTCTTGCCTCCTCATGTTGATGATGTTGGTGCCAGTTCATCATCGGCTAGCTCATCACACGTTTGTGTGCCTCACACTTGCATTACATGCAAGAATATTTGCCTGGGTCCCATAGGTGATCTTCCTGAGTATCATTTTGTATTAGACGAGGATACACCAGCCGCACGTGCAGAGGCTACAAATCCTGATGCGAGAGAGGAGGCGAATGTAGAGGCATGGACTCCTTCGGTGTCGGTACGTGTATACATTTTTTTGTTATGACATATGTGATTTAAAGTTAATTTTTATAATAGATTAATTTTAATTTTTAAGCCATACTGACTTTTACATGTATGTGATCTTCATTCATGTTTAGTTGATGACCAAGGAGGAGCTCAGACAGATAGATGATGCTACACTCTTGGCCATTTCATTTGGCCTTGAGACATCTATGGTACATTATGTTGTGTTCGCATTTCTTTTTTCTATTTGATATTGTAGCATATATGGTTGCTAATCTTTCTTTTATCTTGCAGATACCACCTGCCCTGGGGGGACAAAGTGCGGGGGGTGAGCCAGCATGCATTGACAAAGGAAAGGTAATTAGATGTTTTCTAATTGATTAAATATTGATGCATTCTTGTAAAATGTTTGTGGTAATCTCATTTAATTACATTATTTATTGTATATAGGGTGTGGCTACTGGCGATGAGCCTGTACAGATTCGGCGTCCTAGATCATCAGGGATTTTCATTCGCACAGAGAGCCCCATTGTATGTATAAGTATCATTTATTTTTTATTTTTTTAATTGATGCAGAGGAAAGTATGATTGTTGTTCTATACAATTTCTATGATTTTTTCCGTACCAATAATGATTCATGTCTTGCATATGTTCATTACAACTTAAATAGGCTTATATGCACCTGTCCAACCGACCAAGTTGGTTACAAAGGTTTATTTAATCAAACAAATACCAAATTACTACTTTCCCTCCAAAACTAATATGACCGTTTGAATTTGAAATTCAAATTTCAAACTATAGTTTTTATGCATTCCCTAACTTTCTAAACTATTCCATTGACTCAAAATTAGTCATATGGATTTATTAAATGCAACTAAGTAAATTTCCAGAAAATTGAAGTTTTTATTATTTTTTCTCCAAACCACCGTACACTCTGATCTCCCCCTTTCAACTGAGATCACATATGACATATATAAAGGTCTACATGACCGTTGGAACAACCATATAGGCGTTCCCAACCATAAAACAAACAAACAACCACTTTTTGCTAATACTATTTAGACTCTAAATACCCTATTCTAAGGCCTTTTGGTCCCATGGAGTCACTTGGTTTATAACCACACCAAAATGCTTGTGGGCCTTACATGTGCCTTTATTACAAAACATAGACCAACTTGTAAAATATGGACCAAACCTTTATTCTAACTTCCTAATCTACTTGAATCCTCGCTTTCATGGAGTGGCAAGGTGTCCGGCAACAGAGATACTTGTTCCCCCCTGCCACATAGGTTAGGTGCCCTGCACCACCTTTCCTCTCTCTCATTCTGAACACTAGTCCACCAAGTGAGTGATGTTCCTCTCAGTCTTGTTGTTGCTACTTTTACCTTCTTATCTGCCTCTATGTCTTCAAGATCAAAGTAGTTCTCAAGGGCCTCTATCCACCCTAGCACTTCTTCACTATCCATTTTACCCTGGTATATTGGAAAATCAATATGGTTCTTCCCACCATTACCTTGTACTGCCTTAATGATTCTCATAAATCTCATTTCTTTAGGATCATCTGTTGTCTCATGCTCTTGCCTTGCATTACAAACCTCTTCTTCTTCATGGTTCTCTCCATGAGTTCTTCCTCTAACCTCTTCTCCTCTAGGTTCTTGCCTTTCCTTTTCTAAGGATTCTATCCTTGCAATAAGTTTCAGCCTCTCTCTTCTCATCTGTCTTTCTTCCCTCACTCTAGATGCTTCAAGTTCTCTCCTCTCTCTTTTCTCTTTTGCCAACTCTTCTCTCAATTCTTCAAGTTCTCTAGCCATTTGATTTTTAGGAGGCATTTTCACAACAAGTTTTCTTCCTTCCCAAGGGCCAACTCATTGATTCTCTTTCTTTCCTCACCAAGAAATCTCTGGACACCACTTATGTACCTTTCAACTCTGGGACACACAAGGAGGAATTAGACACACCAAGGCTTCAACAAAGGGACCAACACACTAAGGATTTTCAAGATTATAGGTCTTGGTCACACTCCTAAACACCCAAACTTCAAAACCCTCCTTAAAATGGCTTAAAAACCAGGGCCTGCTTGTTCAAACCCCAAAACTCAATTCTAGAACGTTTTGACTTGTCTAATGACAAGATATGATCATTACAACCTATATGAACCTATCCAATGACACATCTACCATATGAAATCCTAAAATCCTATCTCATGCCCAATTACAACTTTCTTCCACATATGAGTCCAACATTATAACTTTGTATGCTTCCATGAGCCATAATTGGTGCAAGGATTGCCCAATTGACTTCAAGAGATGTTCCATGACCTCTGTAATGCCTTGGATCTTCAATGTTCCCCTGATGAGCATGGGATGCTCTTGCATCACTTATCTTCATAAATAAATTCAAAACTAATTTTTGTGATATTAATAACTACTATTTTGTATCTCATAGGAGACTCCTAGTGTACATGAGGTTCGACGGGACAGTTATGTAGATTTGATGACGCAGCCACTCACTCCTGAGGAGGAGCCTACAATAGTAAGTTGTAGTTTGAATTCATGATTAAATATGTTATAAATTTAGCATGCTATGAATTATAATGTTATAGTTTAAATTGTAGATTCATCTGACAAAGGTATTTGAACATATACAGCCCACAATCACAGAGTTACCAGGATTGCCGAGGGCATACGAGAGGACTCCTGACCGGCGCAGGAGGTCGACGAGAGAGGTATTTATTATGAAATTTTGATAGTATTAATCTCCAATATGGAAAAGATCATTATGCATTTGAGTAATTCAATGTTAGATACGTAGAATCATATAAATTTAGTAGTCTAACTTTGGGTTTTCCTTTTTTGTTTTTGTAGGAGGCATCCGATCCACCTAGTGCAGCGAAGAGGCTGCATTTTGATCATCCACCAGCATCGTAGGATAGTATAGTTTTCGTAGGATGCATCATGAGACATTTTGAGATGGCATATGCCACATTGTATATAGAAACATTGATATTATACACATTCTGATGGCAGGATCAGCCACATTTTGTATATGGATCTATGTATTTTGATATATATATATTTGAGTACTTTGTCTATGGATACATGATCTTTGATATATATTTGTGTAAAATTTTGTCTATGGATACATGTATTTTGATATATATTTTTATCATTTACGTGCACAATGATATACATATTAATTTAGTATCTAGTATTGTTCAATTTATCGTGGATCATGTGTCATGCCCTAAATTTTACTAGTAAAAACACAACAATTTTTTTTTTTTTTTAGCTTATGAAGTCGCATAAGAAATTACATATTGTAAAACAAGGTTATCATTGAATAGGAGTTGAAGACTCATGTGAATAGTGTGAAGGTGTTAACATTTTAGTCACAGGTGGTTTTCAAATAGATTGGATGACAATCTAGTTCAAGTTAGCGTCACGAGTCAAACGAGCAAGTTCAAGATACAACACTCATAAATTAGTGAGGTAATTCATATCCTAACAAGCCTCTGATACTAATATTCTATTAGGGTCTGTCAGTTGTATCATATGGACTAGGTCGTGATTCTAGCATGTAAGGGAAGGGGATTAGAATTACTTATTATCCTCATTACCAATGTACACACATTCATTAATCATTACAATATATATTAATGTGACAATTAGTAAGAAATAAAAAAAATTCTCGAAACAATGTTGCACAAACTCGTGAGAGTGAGATCTATCATCACTCATATAAAAATGATACTCTCTAATAATCTTTCGATTATCTTCCGCACTATCAAGGGCATGTCTATATGTTATGTGAACAAAAATTGCAATCTGAATAGAGTTGTAATACTGAGATTATGTCTCATTTTGAGGTTGCAATGTGTAGTTCTCAGAAAAATCAACAACTGATATAATAGTGCCAATGGGAAAAGTCTCCTTACACGTTCTAAATTGTTGATCCAACCACTGAGACCTGTAACTATGTCTTGCATACTTGTAAAAAAGATTTTCCTTGAAATCTGAAATAAAATTAGCCACATTGATATCTTTTCCAACCAATTCACATCTAGAGCTCTCACTCCCACTCTTCAATGTGTATTTCACCATTTCATAGACCCTTTTTTTCACTATTGTCTTTCCAAGATCTTGTTCACACCCCTCATGGAAACATGTGTCAAACATGGATAAGCCACCACATTCTGAACACTTCTCATTTAAGCAAACATTTTTATAAAAGAAAAAAACATCAACTCTATGACATAAGAGTTGATCTAACAAGTCTCTTGATGATTTTAGAAGCCCACTAGCCCCACAATCCTCCAACATTTCTTTACTATGCAAAGTAGAACGGATGGAGCATAATAGTTCATGGTGCATAGAAAACTCAACATGATATTTGCAACAACATGTATTTCGAATTTTGAGTGGCACACAATAAAATGGCTTCAAAGATTCAAAAGCCCTTTGTGATATATGAACACTTGGATGACTCTCTCTAAATTGTTTGAACAACATAGTTTGACTTACCTCCAAATAGTGTTTAGGATGTGGCGTGCGGTCTCTGATGCCAATTCTCAACTTTAAGACATCTTTAGCATTGGGTGATACTTGTGAGTTAGAGTGCCAAAATTGTATAATTTCTTCCTTCACATCGTCGAATAGCTTCTTATCAAAACGTGGAAGTCTCCCACCAAATGCCCATGTTTCATTTTGAAGAGGATCATCAATTTTCTCTCGTCGACTAAGTGCTCTTCTCAAAGTAGTACGATTTAGATTCAAATCAATACAAGTTTGTCTCATATATCTACCCTTTCTCAAATGATGACTTACCAAAGAGGTTGTAATAACCCTTCGAGCAGCTCTATTATCCTTCTCTCTGCTATTTTTCCCAACGCTATTGAGAGCAGTGAAAAGATTCTTCACAATAATGGCATTTCTTTCCAACTTTTTATTGACACGAATTTTCAATTTGGAAAGCATAGGTCTCATCTTTTGCATCTTTAATAAGTGCATGAAAAGCTGACATTGCTCTACCACTGTCTTGTTGCCGATAAATATCTGATATAGTCTTGAAGCCCATAACCGAATGGTTCTTTCTGATTTTTTTCCTTCCAAACTAGTCATAATCGTTTCATCAATTTCAATTATCCATTTTGGTGTTTTAGAACCTTCATGTCGATTATAATTAGGAGATATGTAAGGTTCTTGTGCATTAAGTTCCTGTGCATTGTCATCTTTGACATGGTCAATTATGCAATTTGGATTATGACTTGGTGGCATTTCTTCTTCAAAATTTTCAATCTTTACATTTTCAATTTCTGCATTATCATTTTCAATAGGTACATTTTCATTATCTGACTCTATGATTTCACCTTCTATTAATTCATCGTCAACTTGATTGATATTTAGCATACCTTGTCTTTTTTTTCGGTGTTTCATTTTGTCCTTTTCCCTATATGCTGCAATGTCTTCATTGGATATCTTCCTTTTACGTTTATTCTTTCGACGACTGTTGCTCCCCATTCAGATGACAAATTTGAACACCTAAGGTTATATTTTTGAATTCTTTTCGATTGGTTGGGCCCCAAAACACGACTTTTTACAAATCCTGTGAAAAAAGAGGTTAAAAAGTAATGTTGTCAGGTCTGTAGGGACAGTCAAATATTTGAAATTGATGCCAGTATAATTGGATATCCGATAATAGATCGGATATCCGATCCAGGATCGGATATACGATATAGGAAAAGGACTTTTGGGGGGAAAACTTGCTAAGGTTTCCCTCCTTTGCCACAATAATATTAATATTATGAAAATATTTGGAGGCAAACGACTTTAATTTATAACTAAGTTAATAGTATATTAGTATTAGTATAAAATATCAATAATATTAATATAAAATAGTATTAATATACCTATAGTATCAATATTATTACTATACCTACAATAGTATTAATATTATTAATATAGATATAATAGTGTAAATATATAGTGTTTATTTATATTAAGCTACAATATATAGTATTAATATATATTATTATTATAGCTATAATAGTATTATTATTATTACTATACATATAATAATATTAATATTTAGTGTTTATTTATATTATAATTATTATCCTAAAATATTATAAATAGTATATCCTAAAATATTACGTTATATATACTAAAATATTACGTTATTATATAGATATATTAATAACATATATATTAATATAATAATATTTATAATATATATTATATTTAATAAAAATATTACGTTGTTATATGTATATTATATTATTAAACATATTAATATAATAACATATAATACAAAGAGGGTCGTCATTTAATGGGTCAAAGGGGGTCATAGGTCACCCTATGACCCCCTTTGACCCATATGAACGACTCGACTATGTCCCTAGGGGTCCTAGGACCCCTAGGGACATACGTCGTATTTTAATGGATCAAAGGGGGTCATAGGTCACCCTATGACCCCCTTTGACTCATACGAACGATTCAAATATGTCCCTAGGGGTCCTAGAACCCCTAGGGACATATGTCGTCATTTAATGGGTCAAAGAGGGTCATAGGTCACCCTATGACCCCCTTTGACCCATATTACCCATTCGAATATGTCCCTTGGGGTCCAAGGACACCTAGGGACATATGTCGTCGTTTAATGGGTCAAAGAGGGTTATAGGTCACCCGATGACCCCCTTTGACACATAATACCCATTTGAATATGTCCCTAAGGGTCCTAGGACCCCTAGAGACATATGTTGTCGTTTAATGGGTCAAAGGGGCTCGTAGGTCACCCTATGACCCCCTTTGACCCATATTAACCATTCGAATATGGCCCTAGGGGTCCTAGGACCCCTAGCGACATATCTCATCATTTAATGGGTCAGAGAGGGTCATAGGTCACCCTATGACCCCCTTTGACCCATATTACCCATTCGAATATGTCCTTAGGGGTCTTAAGACCCCTAGAGACATATATCGTCGTTTAATGGGTCAAAGAGGGTCATAGGTCACCCTATGACCCCCTTTAACCCATATTACCCATTCGAATATGTCCCTAGGGGACCTAGGACCCCTAGAGACATATATCGTCGTTTAATGAGTCAAGAGGGTCATAGGTCACCCTATGACCCCCTTTGACCCATATGTACGATTCGAATATGTCCCTAGGGGTCCTAGGACCCCTAGAGACATATGTCGTCATTTAAAGGGTCAAAGAGGGTCATAGGTTACCCTATGACCCTATTTGACCCATATTACCCATTCGAATATGTCCCTAAGGGTCCTAGGACCCCTAGGAACATATGTCATCTTTTAATGCATCAAAGGGGGTCATAGGTCACCCTTTGACCTCCTTTGACTCATATGAACGATTCAAATATGTCCCTAGGGGTCCTAGGACCCCTAGGGACATATGTTGTTATTTAATGGGTCAAAGGGTGTCATAGGTCACCCTATGACCCCCTTTGACCCATATGAACGATTGAAATATGTCCCTAGGGTCCTAGGACCCCTAGGGACATATGTCGTCGTTTAATGGGTCAAAGAGGGTCATAGGTCACCCTATGACCCCATTTGACCCATATTACCCATTCGAATATGTCCCTTGGGGTCCAAGGACCCCTAGGGACATATGTCATCGTTTAATGGGTCAAAGACGGTCATAGGTCACCCTATGACCCCCTTTGACCCATAATACCCATTCGAATATGTCCCTAGGCGTCCTAGGACCCCTAGAGACATATGTCATCATTTAGTGGGTCAAAGGGGGTCATAGGTCACCCTATGACCCCCTTTGACCCATATTACCCATTCGAATATGTCCTTAGGGGTCCTAGGACCCCTAGCGACATATCTCGTCGTTTAATGGCTCAGAGAGGGTCATAGGTCACCCTATGACACCCTTTGACCCATATTACCCATTCGAATATGTCCCTAGGGGTCCTAGGACCCCTAGAGACATATATCATCGTTTAATAGGTCAAAGAGGGTCATAGGTCACCCTATGACCCCCTTTGACCCATATGTACGATACGAATATGTCCCTAGAGACATATGTCGTCATTTAAAGGGTCAAAGAGGGTCATAGGTTACCCTATGACCCCATTTGACCCATATTACCCATTCGAATATGTCCATAGGGGTCCTAGGACCCCTAGGGACATATGTCATCCCTTAATGCATCAAAGGGGGTCATAGGTCACCCTATGACCCCCTTTGACTCATATGAAGGATTCAAATATGTCCCTAAGACCCCTAGGGACATATGTTGTCGTTTAATGGGTCAAAGGGGGTCATAGGTCACCCTATGACCTGCTTTGATCCATATGAACGATTGGAATATGTCCCTAGGGTCCTAGGACCCCCAGGGACATATGTCGTCGTTTAATGGGTCAAAGAGGGTCATAGGTCACCCTATGACCCCATTTGACCTATATTACCCATTCGAATATGTCCCTTGGTGTCCGAGGACCCCTACAGACATATGTTGTCGTTTAATGGGTCAAAGAGGGTCATAGGTCACCCTATGACCCCCTTTGACCCATATTACCCATTCGAATATGTCCGTAGGGGTCCTAGGACCCCTAGAGACATATATCATCGTTTAATGCCTCAAGAGGGTCATAGGTCACCCTATGACCCCCTTTGACCCATATGAACGATTTGAACATGTCTTTAGGGGTCCTAAGACCCCTAAAGACATATGTCATCATTTAATGGGTCAAAGAGGGTCATAGGTTACCCTATGACCCCGTTTGACCCATATTACCCATTCAAATATGTCCCTAGGTATCCTAGGACCCTTAGGGACATATGTCGTCGTTTAATGGGTCAAAAAGGGTTATAGGTCACCCTATGACCCTTTTTGACTCATATTACCCATTCGAATATGTCCCTAGGGTTCCAAGGACCCCTAGAGACATATATCATCATTTAATGGGTCAAGAGGGTGATAGGTCACCCTATGACCCCCTTTGACCCATATGAACGATTTGAATATGTCCCTAGGGGTCCTAGGACCCCTAGAGACATATGTCGTCATTTAATGGCTCAAAGAGGGCCATAGGTTACCCTATGACCCCATTTGACCCATATTGCCAATTCGAATATGTCCCTAGGGGTCCTAGGACCCTTAGCGACATATGTCATCATTTAATGGGTCAAAGGTGGTCATAGGTCACCCTATGACCTCCTTTGACTCATATGAACGATTCAAATATGTCCCTAGGGGTCCTAGGACCCCTAGGGACATATGTCGTCGTTTAATGGGTCAAAGGGACCTATGACCCCCTTCGACCCATATGAACCATTTGAATATGTCCCTAGGGTCCTAGGACCCCTAGGGACATATGTCATCGTTTAATGGGTCAAAAGGGATCATAGGTCACCCTATGACCCCTTTTGACTCATATGAATGATTCAAATATGTCCCTAGGGGTCCTAGGACCCCTAGGGACATATGTCGTCATTTAATGGGTCAAAGGGGGTCATAGGTCACCCTATGACCCCCTTTGACCCATATGAACCATTCGAATATGTCCCTAGGGTCCTAGGACCCCTATGGACATATATCTTCATTTAATGGGTCAAAGAGGGTCATAGGTCACCCTATGACCCCCTTTGACCCATATTACCCATTCGAATATGTCCCTAGGGACATATGTCGTCGTTTAATGGGTCAAAGAGGGTCATAGGTCACCCTATGACCCCCTTTGACCCATATTACCTATTCGAATATGTCCCTAGGGGTCCTAGGACCCCTAGAGACATATATCGTTGTTTAATGGGTCAAGAGGGTCATAGATCACCCTATGACCCCCTTTGACCCATATGAACGATTCGAATATGTCCCTAGGGGACCTAGGACCCGTAGAGACATACGTCGTCATTTAACAGGTCAAAGAGGGTCATAGGTTACCCTATGACCCCATTTGACCCATATTACTCATTCAAATATGTCCCTAGGGGTCCTAGGACCCCTAGGGACATATTTCGTCATTTAATGGGTCAATGTCATGTCCCCTTTTCAAATAATTAAAAAAGAAAATCTTTGCTAAGGCAGGCAGGCCCAAGAAAGTGAAGTTTCGAAAAAAGGGGGTTAATCTTTGGAAACCGTTGGACTAATAAATTAAAATTATTATTAAAGTAAGTTTCATTAACCTCTCTTGGACATGAGTTACAGTTATGCCCTCTTTTAAGGGGTTTGGGAGGCATTTTGGTCTTATTCTAGAACTTGATTTTTGCTCATTCTTTGTTATTCTTCAGAGGCTGCCAAACCTGTGGAGAAGGAGACCCAAGAACGAAAGTTTGCAGGTTTCCAGGGAGACCCAAGAATGGGAGTTTTCAGGTTTCCAGGAAGGCTAAGGATGGGAGTTTGAAGCCATTCCATGTGCATGCTCATACAGAGTTTGCCTTTGTGCTGAACAGTGCAGATTTGTGAGTTTTCGGGTGTGTTTTTGGATGAGTTTGGTGTTTACAGTTGAGTATTTCATATCAGTTTGGGTTGCTGCTATATATCAGACTTTTAAATGTTAAAATAGAGCTGAATATATATATTGGGAAGTGATTAAACTTCTGAGATAGATTATTAGTGTTTTTGTGGTGTTTCCGGGCATATTTTGTGCTATTTCGGGAGCCCGATGAGCATAGTTTTGGTCCTACGTTTTCAAGCTGTTGTGTAAAGGCTATACGGATCTGGAAATGTCAATTTGTAGGCTGTTATGCTGCTGAAAGTTCTGTAAAAATTTCCATTTTCAGATTTATTAATAATTTGTGAAGTTGTGAAGCTTTTAGCACTATTTTCAGCATACCCGATTTGGGGTTTCTTGAGGAATTTGGTGGATCTTTGGGATATTAGTTGTTTGATTTTAAAGATCTGATTTGAGGCTTGAAATACCATGAAAAATTAGAAAAGGGACATTTCAGTGGTATCAGAGCCATGATCTTGCCAGCCGGAGGGTTTGTAGAAGTTTGCAGGTCAGTTTTGACAACTACCAAGATCTTGCATTTCAGTTTTGTGAACTACTCAAATCTTGCATGTCATAATTTATGATTGCATGTTGCTTCTAATTAGCTGCATGTCAAAATTTATGGTTTCATGCTACTTCTAATCATTTTCATGTTAGTTCTTGGTGAATTTGGTGGTTGTAGAAGTTTGCATTTCAGTTTTGACAAGTACCCAGATCTTGCATGTCAGTTTTGACAACTACCCAGATCTTGCATGTCATAATTTGGTGGTTGCATGTTGCTTCTAATCAGTTGCATGTCCAAATCTATGGTTTCATGCTACTTCTAATCATTTGCATGTTAGTTCTTGGTGAATTTAGTGGTTGTAGAAGTTTGTATGTCAGTTTTGACAACTACCCAGATCTTGCATGTCATAATTTGGTGGTTGCATGTTGCTTCTAATCAGTTGCATGTCCAAATATATGGTTGCATGCTACTTCTAATCATTTGCATTTTAGTTCTTGGTGTTTGAAGAAGTTATATCCTATTAGGGTTACACTCTACTTAATCTAGAATGGACAGGTATAGTACAGAGTCTCAGAGGGAACGATCTTGGACAATTGATAGCCAGAGTCAAAATAGTAGAAAGGATGGTTATTTAGACATTCAAGATAAACTTATGAAAATAAGCCATGACATGTCTAAACAGTTGGTTGAGCACCACCGTATAATGAATGACATGTTATCTGACCCAGCTAAGGTGGATAAGTTGACTGGATTTCTATTTGGCAGATTTTCTCACAGGACAGATGACACAATTTCCAAGAACTTGCATGAGGAGTTTGAGAAACTAGCTGATAGCCAGGTAGAGGTCTCAGATTATACTCTGCCACATGAGGTGGTGAGAAAGGATATTACACAGATTGATAGTAACGGTAAACTTGATACTCAAATTGAGACAATTGTTTACAGGTTGTCAAAGGGTGATGCCACAGGTATTCAGGATGGTATAGTTACAATAGGCAGTGACTACAGTGTAGTGGGTTCAGATGATGATTATGAGGATGTTGTTGTGCAGGATGGTGAGATACTTGGTAGAGATGAGCAAACATTGAGCATTCATGACTTTGCTGAGAAAGAGTACCAGGCACAGTTAGATGCTTCATCACATGAGGTTGAGGCAGGTAGTACTTCACATGATTTATCCCGCCAGTTGAAGGTGAGTAAAGATAGTATTTTGACTTCATTATCTCATCATGATAGGTATGTGGAGTTAGTTGGTATTGGTCATATTACTCAAGTGAGGATTTTTCTTGAGTTACCAGCTGATTCTAGTTTACAGATATGGACTCAAGATTGTTATATTGGCATTTGGGATTCAGTTGACAGGAGATCTTTAACACTTTTTGGTAGCAGTGTTTGTTTGGGTGCTATCATGGATTTGATTAGTAGATTGCACGGTGTTGTCTTTTCTTGTGCTAGTAGCTTGTCCAATGTTGGTATTAGTTTTTATACACCGATATTGGGCTTTGTTCATATATCCAGTCGACCATACTTGCTAGAATGTGTTGATGATATTTCATATTTGGCAGTGTGTATAGATGAGTCCCAGGATCATATTGGCATTGATGACATCCAGGAGGATGCAGTGGGCAATTTTGAAGACTTAGTTTCCTTGGGTATAAAGGAGTTGGACAGCAATGCTAATGTTTTTGATACTCCATATGTTGATATGAGTTTTAGATTTGATTCACAGTATATGGATGGTAATACTCTAGACACTAGTAACTTTGAGGATACTCCTTTAGATAGTGCATCAGAGGAGGTTTGTAGGAGACAGTCAAGCCAGTGCCATCATGTGTCTAATCAGTTGAGAGTTAGTGACCAAGACATTGCAATCACTTGCCAGCATTTCGATGCTGCTCGTCAGTTGTTAGCAGCTTATGGATGGGTTTCTCCTACTAGTGATGAGCAGGGAGGCAGTTATCTTTCCTTGAAAGAGTTCCACTCTTTATGGGAGGCTATCCAGATTCTGAGACAGGATTATATGTAGTTGGTAGCCGACAGAGATTATTTTATGAAGTGGGGCAGTACAACATAGATGCATTGTTGGCCAAGGAAGATGAGGTGAGTGAGCTTACTAAGCAGCTTGTGGTGACTTCTGAGATTCTTGAGAGTACACAGTTGGCTTTCAAGGAGTCACAGTTTCATTTGGCTAAGGTGACCATGGAGTTAGAGTGACTACAGTCTTCACCTAATTCTATACAGTCACAAGTAGTGGTGTTTGGTGATCCGAGGATGTCCATGGCCGAGATTGTTAGAGACAGTGGAGATGGGGATGCATCCATTCTTGATACTAACATTGGAATATCAGGTTCATTCCCACTAGAGTTAGGTTCAGTTGAGTTGGGTGTTGTAGCAAATTGTTGTATGGCTGACATGGTGGTGGCCTCTAGTATTGATGGCACAAAGACTAGAGATTTATCAAAGATCATGTGTGATGTTGGTGAGTTGGCATTTGGCATGGTTCCTACTAGTAACACTACTCCCTTGGTGATATCTTCGGAGGTAGTAGTTAGTTCCAACATGGTTAATGATCAATTGCAGTTAGTTTCATCTAGATCACAATCTGAGCTACTGACTAAGATTGGTGCATTCTATTGGCATTACACTGTGAGGTATGCTCATCAATTTACCTTTGATGACCATGTTGATGAGATAATGATACAGAGATGTACTTTGGTTCCTAGTGCTTATCATCAGTTATGGGACAATTTGATGCTTCAAGATGAGAGTTGTGATGGGCATGACATGGTGATAGGTTCTACAGTTGACAGCTTGATAATACATGACTTAGAGCAGGAGTTTCAGAGTGATGCTTCAGCGGGTGTTGTTATTGATTCTACTCCTTTGGCTATGACATCTCCTGACTTAGCTGGTGATCAGTCATAGTGGGTTGTATCACTTGTTCATGTGTATGGGAGTTATGGTTATGAGATAGTGGCCGATGATTTGCAGAGTTGTGTTGGCTGCAGGAGTGGTACAGTGTGTGGATTCTCCATACTTGGTACAGTTTCATTCGAGAGAGTTCACCATTGTTGCAGAGTTGGATTGTACGTTCCATATAGGTCAGTGGGATGCGTTGATGGTATTTACTATGTTGGTAGTTTGATTTGTCCACTTTACTTGGGTTTTGATGTTCTAAGAGTTTGTGCCTCATGGATTTTTGATTGTGGTAGTGGTGATTTCGGAGTTTGGTTGAGATATAATTGTCAATTTGATTATGGATTCCTCTTGGTCATATTGCAGAGGATATTGCAGGAGCCTGTGTTAATTGGTAGTAGTATAGTTCATGACTACATTTGGGATCCAGGTGGATTGATTGGTTTATTGTTCAGCCATTGCTTGAGGACAAGCAATGATTGGGAGGGGAGGACTTGTCATGTCCCCTTTTCAAATAATTAAAAAAGAAAATTTTTGCTAAGGCAGGCAGGCCCAAAAAAGTGAAGTTTCGAAAAAAGGGGGTTAATCTTTGGAAACCGTTGGACTAATAAATGAAAATTATTATTAAAATAAGTTTCATTAACCTCTCTTGGGCGTGAGTTACAGTTATGCCCTCTTTTAAGGGGTTTGGGAGGCATTTTGGGCTTATTCTAGAACTTGATTTTTGCTCATTCTTTGTTATTCTTCAGAGGCTGCCAAACCTGTGGAGAAGGAGACCCAAGAACGGGAGTTTGCAGGTTTCCAGGGAGACCCAAGAATGGGAGTTTGCAGGTTTCCAGGAAGGCTAAGGACGGGAGTTTGAAGCCATTCCATGTGCATGCTCATATAGAGTTTGCCTTTGTGCTGAACAGTGCAGATTTGTGAGTTTTCGGGTGTGTTTTTGGATGAGTTTGGTGTTTACAGTTGAGTATTTCATATCAGTTTGGGTTACTGCTGTATATCAGACTTTTAAATGTTAAAATAGAGCTGAATATATATATTGGGACGTGATTAAACTTCTGAGATAGATTATTAGTATTTTTGTGGTGTTTTCGAGCATATTTTGTGCTATTTCGGGAGCCCGATGAGCATAGTTTTGGTCATACATTTTCGAGCTGTTGTGTAAAGGCTATACGGATCTGAAAATGTCAATTCGTAGGCTGTTATGGTACTGAAGGTTCTGTAAAAATTTCCATTTTCAAATTTATTAATAATTTGTGAAGTTGTGAAGCTTTTAGCACTATTTTCAGCATACCCGATTTGGGGTTTCTTGAGGAATTTGGTGGATCTTTGGGATATTAGTTGTTTGATTTCAAAGATCTGATTTGAGGCTTGAAATACCATGCAAAATTAGAAAAGGGACATTTCAGTCAAAGGGGGTCATAGGTCACCCTACGACCCCCTTTCACTCATATGAACGATTCAAATATGTCCCTAGGGGTCCTAGGACCCCTAGGGACATATGTCGTCGTTTAATGAGTCAAGACCTCTAGGGACATATGTCATCGTTTAATGAGTCAAAGGGGGTCGTAGGGTGACCTATGACCCCCTATGACCCATATGAACGATTCGAATATGTCCCTAGGGTCTTAGGAACCCTAGGGACATATGTCGTCATTTAATGGGTCAAAGAGGGTCATAGGTCACCCTATGACCCCATTTGACCCATATTACCCATTCAAATATGTCCCTTGGGGTCCGAGGACCCCTAGGGACATATGTCGTCATTTAATGGGGTCAAAAAGGGTCATAGGTCACCCTCTGACCCCCTTTGACCCATATTACCAATTCGAATATGTCCCTAGGGGTCCTAGGACCCCTAGAGACATATATCGTCGTTTAATGGGTCAAGACGGTCATAGGTCACCCTATGACCCCCTTTGACCCATATGAACGATTTGAATATGTCCCTAGGGGTCCTAGGATCTCTAGAGACATATGTCATCGTTTAATGGGTCAAAGAGGGTCATAGGTTACCCTATGACCCCATTTGACCCATATTACCCATTCAAATATGTCCCTAAGTGTCCTAGGACCCCTAGGGACATATGTCATCGTTTAATGGGTCAAAGGGGGTCATAGGTTACCCTATGACCCCCTTTAACCCATATGAACAATTCAAATATGTCTCTAGGGTCCTAGGACCCCTAGGGACATATGTTATCGTTTAATGGGTCAAAGAGGGTCATAGGTCACCCTATGACCCCCTTTGACCCATATTACCCATTCGAATATGTCTCTTGGGGTCCAAGGACCCTTAGGGACATATGTCGTCGTTTAATGGGTCAAAGAGGGTCATAGGTGACCTATGACCCCCTTTGACCCATAATACCCATTCGAATATGTCCCTAGGGGTCCTAGGACCCCTAGAGACATATGTCATCATTTAATGGGTCAAAGGGGGTCATAGGTCACCCTATGAGCCCCTTTGACCCATATGTATGATTCGAATATGTCCCTAGGGGTCCTAGGACCCCTAGGAACATATGTCGTCATTTAATGGGTCAAAGGGGGTCATAGGTCACCCTATGACCCCCTTTGACTCATATGAACGATAACATATGTCGTCGTTTAATGGGTCAAAGGGGGTCATAGGTCACCTATGACCCCCTTTGACCCATATGAACCATTTGAATATGTCCCTAGGGTCCTAGGACCCTTAGGGACATATGTCGTCGTTTAATGGGTCAAAGGGGGTCATAGGTCACCCTACGACCCCCTTTGACTCTTATGAACGATTCAAATATGTTCCTAAGGGTCCTACGAATCCTAGAGACATATGTTGTCGTTTAATGGGCCAAAGGGGGTCATAAGTCACCCTATGACCCCCTTTGACCCATATGAACCATTCGAATATGTCCCTAGGGTCCTAGGACCCCTAGGGACATATGTCTTCGTTTAATGGGTCAAAGAGGGTCATAGGGTGACCTATGACCCCCTTTGACCGATATTACCTATTCAAATATGTCCCTAGGGGTCCTAGGACCCCTAGGGACATATGTCTTCGTTTAATGCATCAAAGAGGGTCACAGGTCACCCTATGACCCCCTTTGACCCATATTACCCATTCGAATATGTTCCTAGGGGTCCTAGGACCCCTAGGGACATATGTCATCGTTTAATGGGTCAAAGAGGGTCATAGGTCACCCTATGACCCCCTTTGACCCATATTACCCATTCGAATATGTCCCTAGGGGTCCTAGGACCCCTAGAGACATATATCGTCATTTAATGGGTCAAGAGGGTCATAGGTCACCCTATGACCCCCTTTGACCCATATGAACGATTTGAATATGTCCCTAGGGGTCGTAGGACCCCTAGAGACATATGTCGTCATTTAATGGGTCAAAGAGGGTCATAGGTTACCCTATGACCCCATTTGACCCATATTACCCATTCGAATATGTCGGACATATGTCATTGTTTAATGGGTCAAAGGGGGTCATAGGTCACCCTACGAACCTCTTTGACTCATATGAATGATTCAAATATATCCTAGGACCCCTAGGGACATATGTCATCGTTTAATGAGTCAAAAGAGGTCATAGGTCACCCTATGACCCCCTTTGACCCATATGAACGATTCGAATATGTTCCTAGGTTCCTAGGACCCCTAGGGACATATGTCATCGTTTAATGAGTCAAAGAGGGTCATAGGTCACCCTATAACCTCCTTTGACCCATACTACCCATTCGAATATGTCCCTTGGGGTCTGAGGACTCCTAGGGACATATGTCATTGTTTAATGTGTCAAAGAGGGTCATACGTCACCCTATGACCCACTTTGACCCATATTACCCATTCGAATATGTCCCTAGGGGTCCTAGGACCCCTAGAGACATATATTGTCGTTTAATGGGTCAAGAGGGTCATAGGTCACCCTATGACCCCCTTTGACCCATATGAACGATTCGGATATGTCCCTAGGGGTCCTAGGACCTCTAGAGACATATGTCATCATTTAATAGGTCAAAGAGGGTCATAGATTACCCTATGACCCCATTTGACCCAATTACCCATTCGAATATGTCCCTAGGGGTCTTAGGACCCCTAGTGACATATGTCGTCGTTTAATGGGTCAAAGGGGGTCATAGGTCACCCTATGACCCCCTTTGACCCATATGAACAATTCAAATATGTCCCTAGGGTCCTAGGACCCCTAGGGACATTTGTCGTCATTTAATGGGTCAAAGAGGGTCATAGGGTGACCTATGACCCCCTTTGACCCATATTACCCATTTGAATATGTCTCTTGGGGTCCAAGGACCCTGAGGGACATATATAGTCGTTTAATGGGTCAAAGAAGGTCTTAGGTCACCCTATGACCCACTTTGACCCATAATAACCATTCGAATATGTCCTTAGGGGTCCTAGGACCCCTAGAGACATATGTCATCATTTAATGGGTCAAAGGGGGTCATAGGTCACCCTATGACCCCCTTTGACCCATATGTACGATTCGAATATGTCCCTACAGGTCCTAAGACCCCTAGGGACATATGTCGTCGTTTAATGGGTCAAAGAGGGTCATAGGTCACCCTATGACCCCCTTTGACCCAAATGAACAATTCGAATATGTCCCTAGGGGTCCGAGGACCCCTAGGGACATATGTCGTCATTTAATGGGTCAAAGAGGGTCATAGGTCAGCCTATGACCCTCCTTGACCCATATGAACGATTTGAATATGTCCCTAGGCGTCTGAGGACCCCTAGGGACAGATGTCGTCATTTAATGGGTCAAAGAGGGTCATAGGTTACCCTATAACCCCATTTGACCCATATTACCCATTCGAATATGTCCCTAGGAATCCTAGGACCCCTAGGGACATATGTCGTCGTTTAATGGATCAAAGGGGGTCATAGGTCACCCTATGACCCCCTTTGACCCATATGAACAATTCGAATATGTCCCTAGGGGTCCAATGACCCGTAGAGAAATGTGTCATCGTTTAATGAGTCAGAGAGGATCATAGGTCACCCTATGACCCCCTTTGACCCATATTACCCATTCAAATATGTCACTAGGGGTCCGAGGACTCCTAGATACATATATCGTCGTTTAGTGGGTCAAAGAGGGTCATAGGTCACCCTATGACCCCCTTTGACCCATATGAACGATTGAAATATGTCCCTAGGGGTCCTAGGACCCCTAGGGACATATGTCGTCGTTTAATGGGTCAAAGAGGGTCATAGGTCACCCTGTGACCCCCTTTGACCCATATTACCCATTCGAATATGTCCCTAGAGGTCCTAGGACCCCTAGGGACATAGGTCATCGTTTAATGGGTTAGAGGGGGTCATAGATCACCCTATGACCCCCTTTGACCCATATGAACAATTCGAATATGTCCCTAGGGGTCCAAGGACCCCTAGAGAAATATGTCATCGTTTAATGAGTCAGAGAGTGTCATAGGGTGACCTATGACCCTCTTTGACCCATATTACCCATTCGAATATGTCCCTAGGGGTCCTAGGACCCCTAGAGACATATATCGTCGTTTAGTGGGTCAAAGAGGGTCATAGGTCACCCTATGACCCCATTTGACCCATAATACCCATTCGAATATGTCCCTAGGGATCCTAGGGCCCCTAGAGACATTTATCGTCGTTTAATGGGTCAAAGGGGGTCATAGGTCACCCTATGACCCCCTTTGACCGATATGAACGATTCGGCTATGTCGTTGGGGGTCCTAGGAACATATGTCATCATTTAATGGGTCAAAGGGACCCCCTTTGACCCATTAAAGGATGACATATGTCCCTAGGGGTCCTAGGACCCCTAGAGACATATATCGTCGTTTAATGGGTCAAAGAGGGTTATAGGTCACCCTATGACCCCCTTTGACTCTTATATATTAATAATATACATATTAATAATATACATATATATACATATACATATTACATTATTATATTTAATGAAAATATTACGTTATTATATAAATATATTAATAACATACATATTAATATAATAATATTTATAATATATATTATATTTAATAAAAATATTACGTTGTTATATAAATATTATATTATTATACATATTAATATAATAATATATAATACATATTACATTTAATGAAAATATTATGTTATTGTATATATTAATAACATACATATTAATATAATAATATATAATACGTATTTTATATATATATATATAAATTACGTTATTATATTTAGTAAAAATAATAATAATATATATTATATTTATAGATTGTAATAAGATTAACATAAGATATTATTATATATTACTAGATTATATCTTGTATGTTTACATTACGTTATTATCTATATATAATATATTAAAATATGCCTTTACATATTAATATAAGTGAAATAATTTAAAAATAAAAAACTAGAACGTTTGAATTGAATTTCCCTCCAAAATTTGAAGATTTTTGGAATTTGACTACCGAGCCATATCGGATATCCGATGTCAAATCGGATATCCGGTTTTGAATCGGATATCCGATCAGGCTTGGTATTTACCAAGCCTGCCCGGTCAACCCCAAAGACGTGTTTATAGAGAGTTTTAGTGATACTCAGACTTTGGGTAGCCGTCTAACAATGTTATTTTGATCAAAATTGAATGAAACGAAATGGGTTTTTTAATATCACTCTCTAGATTCCATCAATATAATTTCTGTCAAATTCTGAGTTCGATAAGTGTTTATTAGTTAATTATCAATGAAGATTATTGTAAAGTGCTGATTGACATACTGAATGAAAAATAGCTATAACTTTCAAACGGTATAACATTTTTTAAATCTAAAAGTTGTGTCACATTCTGTACTTCGCCTAGCATAAGAAAAAAACAAAAAAAGAAAAATTTGATCAAATTTTCTATTAGTTAGGGTGGTCAGACACGAGACTTTTTTTAATCCAAAAAAGTTTTGGTAGAAAATTCATATTTAATTATTTATTTAGAATAAAAATATCAAAAAATATGCGTCACATCCGAGCATGAGTCTAGTTTTCATATCTATAATTATATTTAAAAAATATTATGATTTGATTTTGATTAAGGTGGTCAGACATACACCTACTTTTTATTTTCGCCCTGAAATTTTCTTAGTACTGCATTAAAATTCAAACTTTTGACCAATCAATTATTTTTTTCTCCTGATAAGGCCTAGTAGTTTAGAAACTACATTCAATTTTCTACAAATTATTTTATTACAACTTTTTGATATAAAGTCCATAACCACTTCAAAATTATGTGTCAAGTTGACATAAACCTGATTTGCTGATTTTTCACTGCCACTTAAGGCCATAGTTTGGTACACCATGATCTTGCACATACCCGGAAGCCTATTTTTTCGGACCCTATTATTTCGGGCTCCATTTGGCTTCCTCTTATTTTTGCTAGCTATTATTTCAAGAATATTTTTTATTCTCTTTTATGTTGGCCACCTATTATTTCAGGAATGTTTTTTATTTAAAGTAAAAATTTGTAACTGCTCCCTTTTCTTTTTTATTGACAAGGAATCTTGGCATATTCTCATGTTGGGCATTTGTGCCGCCATTGTATAGAATGCCTCTCGGTGTAATTATGATTTTTACTTAGGAGGAAATTATTTATAGATTACTTTTGCTATCAACTATTTTATTCAAAATTATACGATACATTATCATCTATAAATTAATTTTTTGGTTAACTTTTATTATATATCTTATTTTAAAATATTAATAACTAACATATCATATATTTATTTTTGTAAATATCTTTAATGCCTTGTAAAAAAATGAATATTCATTTTAGAATGAAATTTTATAATACTAAAGTATAATATTATACATAATTGAATAATAACAAACTTAATTGTGTTTTGATCATTACAAATTTACTATAACAAATTCTATTTTAACAATTGATAGATACATTCTATATTTTTATTACAACAAGTACATGTCACTACATGACACTTGTTTTATTCGAATAAGTAAATTATTTAACTATATTAAAGTACTTTTAATACTAAACAAATTTGATGGCAATCTTTGATTTGCTTCTCCTTACCCAAAAAATAAAATCCACTTCTACATATATCACTTCATCAAACATCATTTCACCTTAATATTTCATATTTAATTAAAAAATAATCATTCTAAACCTACCTTTATAAAACAAATTCACTCTTCTGTGTTGTGGTACTAGCTGGAATTTAGGGGATGACATTCTTTCAAAGTTCTTTTTTTTTATTGAAGAAAGTTGAAAGAATTACAAATATTATCCTAGGACATTCTTTCAAAGTTCTAGTTTCAAACATCGAAAAGACCAATATAATATTTTAATATAAACTTCAACTTAAAATATTTAAAAGTTCTAGCAACTTCGGTGGCCCAAGAATGAAAGGAGAGATAGAAATATGTAAAAGTTGGAGCCCCTTTGGCAACCGACGAATAAAAGAGGTGACGTATTTGTTCTGCAACTTTGGAATGCCAAATTAATTGTTCACCCGATGTATCTCAACATCTCTTAATGTTGTCATGTCAACTGTCATCTTTCTCTTCAATCAAAACAAATAAGTATGAATATCAATTGTCATTCTTTTTTGGTTCAGCTTTTAGTTTTCTTGGTTGTTGATTTAATCTAATTATACAAAAAATATTTTTTAATTGGAAGGTCACACTAAGAAATGTGATATTAGTTTAGTAACTAAAATTTAAGAAAATTCATGAAACTCTTGTGACATGTCCAATCTCTAGACCAAGGGAAAACCTCAAAACTCTACAAAACTCATAGAAAACCCATGTTTTTATAATATATTCTTTAATTATTTATCAATTTTTTTTAATTGATGTAGTAAAAGGACTTTAATTCAACACAAATATTATAATTTTTTTTTTTAAAATTTTTTAGAAATTGATCTATGAGTATTATTTTAGTGATAAATTGATAATTTTAAAGTGCTAGATATTAAAGAAAAATAAATAAAATAAATAAGTTTATATAATAGAATATTATTAAACCTTAAGATGAGGCTAAACCTATAATAATAATTATGACCATAACTTGTTCTTAGACCTACCAGTTGTTCTTTAAAAAATACAATTTATACATAATAAACTTGGAAGAGCTTCAATAAACCAAAGTATTAATCCCAATCTTATTATATACTCTTTTCTTAGCACGAGGGAAAACGGTTAATCTCAAATACTGGACGAATCATCAAAATTATTGAATTAACACAGACAGATTTAGTTTCTTTTGGCAAAAAAACAAAACTACTAAAATTTAAGAACATCCCTGAGATACTTGTATCATTGTTATCTAATACAAAATCACCTGGATGTTATCTAAAATTCCCCAAAAAGCTTGCATGTCATCCTAAAACAGGGGAGGGGCAAGGCAAGGTAGGGGACTAGAAGATAGAAGATAGATGACTGCACTTCATTTATTTAATATTTTTTTATTGTATTAGACATTTATGTTTTTATCAAGAGTATTTGTACAACCACAAATTCATCTACATTCTCTTATAAGGAAATTTCATATGAGTTAGAGCATTTTATTGAGTATTGTTTCATTTATCTTAAAAGCTCTTGTAGTAACACTCTTGTAGAAAACATGTTTCTAGGTTGTTTTGTTTAGATCTACAACAACTTCAACTATGAGCTCTTCATTAAAACAAATATCTATTTGGTAACAAGCATTAGACTAGAATAGGCATTTATAATTTTCAAAAATCTTAAATCTTTCATTTTGGTGTGCTAAATCAAAATGGAGAATAGGAATACGTATTCCAATTTTGGCCAAAAAACAAGCATTTGGTATTCCACCTAAATAGGTGGAATTAGAATACATATTCCTCTTTCAATTTTACTTTTTTTTTTTTTAAATATATTATTTTGGGGTCCATGCTCAAGTTTTCATATGTTGTTTTGCTCCTTGTCATTTTCTTTTACATCAAGCCACGAAATTTTCCATGGGTTTTTTCTCTAAGCCATGCCAACCCTTTTCTATAGGATCTAGAGAGGGGGCTTTGTGCATTGAACACCAGAGCATGCCTTACCCATTCCTGGACTTCCACAATGACACTAGGGTTCACTGCTTCAAAGAGGCTATAATTTTCCTGTGTTTCCACGATGATCTAAGAGTCGATCTCATGACCATGCCCTACCAAATAAAAATCACACATTTTCAAAATATGTTGCAAAATTCCTATGGATTTGCCAAGAGGACAAAGTATTTATTCATAGGATCAAAATTTTTCCTCTTATTTTTCATGAGAGCCCCATAGTCATAGAAATTGCAGAACATGGGTTTCGTGAGCATTTTCAAATTTGTCTAGAAACCAAATAGAGAATAGGAATATGTATTCTCATTTTCTATTCTAGAATAACAAATCCAATATTCGTATTCCTGCAACTAAATGCGCCTTATGTATAAAATTTCAAACATTACAATTTTAAAATATATATCATTTTTACTTTGTTATTAAATATTTTAATGTTTTTGATAAAAGTAAAATAGGTCTTTTACAAGGGTTCCTGAAACCCACCAGTTAACAACATAAAAACTACTAAAAGTTCAAATGTAGCAACCAAGCAACAGAAAAAACAATAGGCCTAACTTGGCCAACACACGAAAACAAAAAATAAAAGGCCAAAAGCCAAGGAATAAACATAAACCAAGAGAAATGATCAAGGCACTAATTCTTTAGCTAGCTCTACCTTCTTGAGCTATAGCTCTTCCATGGCCTTTGTCTCATCGGTCTTCAATTGGCTATCATTTGGGTATACCTCCTCTTCCCTCTTCCTCTTTTTTGCTCTCCTTTTGCTCAAGCTCTCACCCTACAAAGAAGAATCCTCATCAATCCCCTTGGTTTCCTCTTTGTCCTTTTCCTTCTTCCCCTTTTTGCTTTCCTCCATCATCATGTGCAGTGAATGATGTTAGCATTAAGACCTTTAATAATATTAAGACTTTGGTTAGCCAAGCTATGGAGAGAGCTTTCTATCCTTTCCACTCTTTTTTCAATCTCAAAAACCCTTATGTCCAGCTCGCTAATTTTGACATTCTCCCCTCCCCCCCCCCCCCTCTGGCTTTTCCTGCCCCTGCATCCTAAACTTAATCTATTCTATTTAATGGAAGATCCATTTAGTGGACCAGAAATTGTTCACCAAATTGTTGTGGGCATTGTCCACCAAACTGTTGTGGGCATTGTTTAGGAGGTTCATCCCCATTTCCCAAGCATTGTCACTAAGAATCACCAAAGTCAGGTCAATGAGCTCTTCCAACTAAAATTTTCCATCCCTTCCCTCCAAAACCTCTAGGTGGATATGTTCTCTAACTAGACCCATTTTTGTAGTGCTGGCATGAAAATTCCTCCATGCAGTTTTCCTTCCCTTTGCATTCAGAGTAACATTAGTATTAGCCAAGCCCTCTTCATCTTTTCTCTCTTCTAAATCTTCAGTAGTGCTATCCTTACCCTTACCATGAGCCTTCTCAACTTCCTTCTCCCATCATCTTTTCTTTTTGATGGAGTTGTCCATCTTCCTACTTACCTATGCCTTACTAGTGGCCTCCTCTCTCACATTGCCCTCCTTATCCTTATCCATCCCCTCTTCCTCATCATTATAATCCTCCTCCAAGTTTTCCTCCTACTTTATCCTTCTCTCCATTCCTTTCCCTGGCTTCTTTTTCTTCCTCCTACCAATATCCTTCATGATTTTAGCCACCTCCTCTTTTCTTTCGAGTGCAAACCAACACTATCCTCTATATCCGACAGGAGGTGAGAGTTCTCTGTCTCCTCTGAAGAATCTTCCTTCTAGGAAAAAGCCCTTCTACAATTTTGAGGTTTAAAATGCTCATATATGAGTAATAAAAAACCCTCATGGAAGGTTGGATTAGCATATAATTTCTTCTTATAATCCATAATACTCTTATTTGCAAAGAAAAACAGGTAGAAGGGGATGAAAAATTTAGTTCCATACCTAAAATGGTTTAGGATAATGAAATGGTGGGTTTGAATCCTATCAAACCTTATGTCAAGCATAATATAGGAAATAATAGCCCTTAAGACAAACCTCCATAGTTTCTTAATAGATGCAAGTTCATGGTAGGCACCAGTCTTCACAAGATCCTTCATCTCCTTCATGTCCTTTCTAAATTATTTCACCACATTCAAGGATATTTTCTTAGCCCTATAGAATTTTATGCCCTGATTAGGGGAGTTAATGACCTTAGCGATAACCCCTTCATTGACCTAGAAGTTGACCCCATCAATCTTCACCTTCCCATCTCTCCATGTCTTCACCATAAGGTCAGTTGTGTTCAAATCCCAACCCTGAAGTTTTTCAATGAAGGATAAGATTTTGCCTTCCCTCAACTTCCCTCACACATTTGAATGCTTCTTCCACTTCTCAACTTCTCCCTCTAGTTCTCTATGATGCCTCTTTCCAACCATTATGTTGCAGAAAGAAAAACAAAGACTTTGTGTTCTCCATGCACTGTGAGCCAAACCTTGGTTTATCTCACAAAACATGTACTTGCCTCCAACCTTGTAAAGAAATAGAAATAGTAATTACCAATTTCCCATAAGATTAAAACATGCCAAAAGGCCCCCCAATTATGATGTCTCTGAATCTACCCGTGCCAAGATTTCATCACTTTACAAGTTTGATTGATAACGTTAACTACCATAATTACACTTTATGTTGTTCTTCCTCCCCTGGATTCTCTCCAGCTCAATTATATTTTTAGTGGCCACCAAAAATCCCTCTCCACTAGGCCATCTATGTGATGTGTCCCTCCTTACTACCTCATTATCCATCCAATCAGCAACCATGTTTCTCTCACAATAAACATGTGACACAAAGACCCTTTCAAAGGAAAGAAAAAAAAAATTTGTTTCCTCCATCATATTCTTACTACTCTATGATAGAGGGTGTTCTCCCCTTAGGCATTTAATAATATTATTTGATTCCCCCTCCAACCAAAGGCATTTGACTCCTACCTCTTTAGCCAATTTAGTTATTTGAAGGGCAACACAAACCTCCACACAATGATTTGTTTGGTATCCCAAGGGAAAATTAATTGTTGCAACACCATACCCATGACTACTTCTAATCACACCTTTGCATTCTACCACTCCCAAGTTGCCTTTGGCTGCACCATCAAAGTTGGCTTTGTGCCAACCTTATGGGGGTAAAGACTAGTGACACTCCTTTCTTCTTGTATGAGTATCAATACTAGTACCACTATCTCCTACAAAAGGTTTAGATCCTTTAATAAACATATAGTTTTCCATGATGGAATTTTGAATTTTACCAAACACAATTCTAGCAAGAAGGCTAGCATCCCTAAAGATACAGTTATTGCGCTCCTTCCATAAACCCCATCCAAAATGAGGCAAGGCCCATATAGTTATAGTTTGAAGCCTAAATCCCTTCCAACAATTATCCCACTGCCTGAAGAATTCAATAGCCTAGTTAGGAGCACACTAGCTCAACCCAAAAGATTGACTAAAAAAGGACAAAACCTCTCTAGTGAAGGAGAAATGTATATATAGTTGATCCACCGTCTCATCTTGGTTTTGTGAAGGAAACATTTATTAGGAATAGGAAGACTCATTTTACTCAAGTTGTTTATAATTAGTATCCTATTTTGGAGTAAAAGCCAAAAGAAAATATTGATTTTAGGGATAAGACCAGGGAACCAAGCCTTTTCCCAGTCCGGTCTTGAATCCTACCTCATAATAACTTGGCATCCCGAGGCCACTGAATAGGTACCATCCAAAGTATTATCCCAAACAAGCTAGTCATGATCCTCATTCACAACCACTAAGTGAAGAATAATCATTAGAGGTCTTAGGTCCTCTAATATGGCAGCAAGATCCCTCCAACCCTAGCCTTGTTTGTTATTAGTAACAAATCTTCCAAACCTCTAGATGAAAATGCAGGCCCATCTTTCAAAATCAAGAATGAAAATAAGAGGCCCTTGAATCAGCTAATTGTCCTACTAGAAAATGGTATCCTCTCTATTCCCAACACTCCATTTCACCCTACTATTAGCAACTTCTCTGGCACTTAGAAAACCATTCCATATATTAGATCCATTGGGAATAAACTCACCAAAAAGAAAGTTTCTAATTGAAAGTCTTCAAAGGCATTTGTCTTCCATGATGTCCCTCCAGTCCCCCTTGTTGGAAAATATTCTCCAACCTATTTAGCCTGGAGGGATATGTTGAAAGGTAATAGTATCCTTATCCCCAATCCACCATTATGTTTTGGGAGGCACACATTATCCCACGCCACCAAGGGTAAATGATTGTTGCCTTCTGATCTTAACCAAAGAAAGTTCTATTGGATCTTCTCCAAGAGATCTGCATACTTTCTTGGAATCCAAAAGAGACTTAGCACATAGGTTGGAAGATTCTGAAGGGTAGATTTGAGCAATTGAATCTTGCTAGCTTGGCTAAGAGTGACTCCTTTCTAACCTTTCTAGTTTTTTATTAAACCTTTCCATTATGTTATTCTAGAAAGAGTCAAGGGGTCTCAAACCCATGGGGAGACCCAAATAATTAAAAGGTGGGCTTCCCGTTTCATAGCCTGAAATAGTAGCAATCTTCCTCTAACTCTCAATTGGAGTATTCATGAAGAAAAAAAAGTTCTTGTTCTAGTTGATAAGTTGCCCTAAACCCCTAAAGTATGAGCTCAAGATCTTTTTAACCACCCTAGCTTCACCAATTGTGGTTTTCCCTCCCATTATAGTATCATCAACAAATTTATGGTGGGAGAAAACTAGGGGGGCCAGAAGAAGGTTTAATTCCAGATAGAGCACCCAAAATTCTATTTGCAGAAACTGTCCTTCCAAGACAGTCAACCAAATAATGAAAAGAATGGGAGAGATGGAATCTCCTTGCCTAGGACCTTTGGAAGGTTTGAAAAAAGCTAAGGGGGAGCCATTGACTAGCACAACTAGGGAGGTAGTTGTCACCAATTGGCCAATAAGTTTGATGACCCTTGAATTAAACCCAAAGGCCCTAAGAACTTTGAAGAGTAAGGTCCAGTCCACACAATCATAAGCCTTAGACATGTCAAGCTTGAGGAGGAAACCTTCCCTCTTACCTTCTGCCAAAGAGTGGACAAATTCATGGACAATCATAATAGAATCTAGGATTTGTTGTCCTGGGACAAAACTAGATTATTGAGGTGCTATAATGGGAGGGAGAACCTTGATGATCCTTGAAGCTAACACTTTAGAGATAATATTATAAAAAGAATTACATAGGTTGTTAGGTCGTAATTGGTCCATAGAATCTAACCCTACCACCTTCAGGATAAGCACTGGGAAAGTGGCATTGACCTCCTTGAGAAGACCTCTAGCACTAAAGAATTCTTGCACTACTTTAGTGACATCCTGTTGAACCACGTCCTAGAACATTTGAAAGAAAAAATATGAGAACCCATTTGAACCTAAGGACTTATCAGTTGCAAGAGGAAAGATAGCCTGCTCAACTTCCTGAGCAAAGGGAATAGCCCCAATCATTGCATTCTCCTAAGGTTGGATCAAACCCAAAATATTTGATAAGATTTCCAACTAATCTTGTTCCACTAGAATTGGGTCTTTTGAAAGAAAATTAGTGAAGAAGGAGATAGCCTCGGCAACTATTTCATTTTCTTCTTCCATTACAACTTCCCCCTTCTTGATGTTGCTAATTTTGTTATGAACTCTATGTTTCAAAGTAGAGGTGTGGAAGAACCTAGTATTCTTGTCCCCCTCTTTCAACTAGACAACCTTTGATCTCTGTTTCCAATAGGTCTCCTCCTGACTAATAACATTGTGAAGCTCAGAAAGGATAGATTTTTCCACCTCTAGCCCCTCTTCATTATACACCTCCTTCTAGATAGCATCATGAATGATGCCAAGGTCCTCCAAGATCTAAGCTTTGGAGTGAAAGATATTACCAAAATAGACTTGTTTCACTTTCTAATGTTCAACATAACATTTCTTAGTTTCTTAGCCACCTTGAACATGGAACACCCCTCTATATGAATATTCCACCATTTCAAGATACATAGAGAAATATCTAGGTGGGAGGTCCACATTTTCTCAAATCTAATGGAGAAGTTACATTTGATATCAATGGGGTCTAAAGTGAGAGAAATGGGTGAGTGATCCAATCTAGTCTTGGCCATTAAAGAAAGATTGCAATTATATGAAGACATCCAATCTAAAGAGATGAGAGCCCTGTCCAAAAACAAAACTAAATGTAGTCTCTTCCCTCTCTTCTATTAGACCAAGTGAAGAAACTTCCCTAAAGGTCTAGCCTGTTGTCTAGATCAAGAGGAAGCCCTTGTTTTTTATCCTCCCTTAAAGGAGTGTTGAAGCCCCCCCAAGATAATACAAATTCCAACTTGGAATCTAGATAAAACATTCTTAATTTTAACCCAATAATTCCTCCTACCATTATTAGTGTTAGCAACATACACATTCAAAAGAAACTAGGATTCTTTATTTTTAATATTTTTATCTTGAATGAGGAGAATATTGTTGGTACAATTGATTAATTGTGTATTGTCTTTGATGTTACATAAAATGTCATATCATCATCAGTCAATGCATGCTAAGTTCACTTGGGCATTGAAGACAATTTTTTGTGGCTATTGAATGTTCTAGAGTTTGTTTAGTTCAGAAGGCAATGTCTATTGAGTTCACTCGGGCATCAAAGGAAATATTATAGAAGTTGAGTTTTAACTGAACTCACTCAGTCAATGAAGGAAATGTTGGATGGAACCAATGCTAACCAAACTAAAGAATCTATGCAAGTATGCAGTGTTAACTGAGTTCAGTTGGTTAACACAAGAAATTTGTTTCTGAGTTAGTGTCTACCGAGCAAAGGATTTTATTATTTTGGCATATTGATTTTAATTGATCTATCTATTGGTTCTAGCTGACTAATAAGATGAATATTAAGTTGTATTTGAGCCAACTTGACAAAATGAAAGATATAAATAAAAGGTTAAGTTGAGGGTTAGAAAGTGTGAAGTATGTGTGAATGCATGGAAGTTTTTGAAGATCTAATGTGGCTGAAAGGAAGTGAATCAAACCACTTACAGAGGTAGATCAAACCATTTATAGATCAATGATTGGAAAATTGTAGTATGTAATACACACAATGCCTGATATTGCATTAGCAATCAGTATGGTGGCAAGATTCTTAGCAAATCCCAAAGAAAATCATATGATGGAAATCAAAAGAATAATGAGTTATCTAAAAGGTACTAGAGAATATTGTTTATGGTACAAAATAGGAGGCAATTTGGACTTAAAAAGTATTTATAGATCTTGATTGAGAACTAGTGGTGGAGCATTTTTTCTTGGTAAAAGACTAGTGTCTTGGACAAGCAAGAAATAAAATTGCATATCTTAGTCCATAGTAGAGGTAGAATATGTGGCAACAATAGTTAATTATTCTAACATTATTTGGTTCAAAGAACTGATGATAGGTATGAAGGTAGAAATCAAGGATCTAGTAGTCATATACTATGATAACACCAGTGCAATCAATATATCAAAGAATCCAATGATACATACCAAAACAAAGCACATTGCTATAAAATATCACTTTTTAAGAGAGTTGGTGCAAGATAAAGAAGTTATATTGGAATATGTAAATACAAAAGAACAAATTTCAAACATATTCACCAAGCCATTACCTAAGGATGCACTTTTGTATCTAAGAGGTAAGCTAGGGGTCATTCCCCTATCTAAAGCTCACTAAATAAAGTTTAGTGATGTATCAACTAGAGCATGTTGAAGATCAATTAGTTGATGCAAAATTGACAAGGGCACATTGCAAATGAATCAGTACTTAAGGTACATTGACATTCACCAAGTATTGTCTTTGGCATGAGGTTTCAAAGAGGGAGAAGTTTATTGTCATATCTCATAGAAATTTTTGTTGAAAAGAGAGAAGTTTGGTATCATAGAAAGATTATCAAAGAGGGAGAATGAACTTGATAGAAGTTCTAGCAGACACAAGCTTTCTGACAGAGGCAGAAACTGGAGATGGAGTTCACACTGATAGAGGGAGTTCTCATGGATGAGAATTGGAATGAAACCAAGGATATGTTCCTTACTTTATTCTTGCTCCAAAATTTCATTGTGCTATGACATGTTGTGTTGCCATCAATACCAAAGAGGGAGATTGTTGGTACAATTGATTAATTGTGTATTATCTTTAATGTTACACAAAATTTCATATCATCATCAGTTAGTACATGTTGAGCTCACTCGAGCATTGAAGAAAGTTTTTTGTGGCTACCAAGCATTCTATAGTTTTTTGAGTTCGGAAGGCAATGTCTACCGAGTTCGCTCAGGCGTCAAAGGAAAGATTATAAAAGTTGAGTGCTAACTGATCTCACTTGGTTAATGAAGGAGATGTTGGATGGAACCAATGCTATCTGAGCTCACTTGGTACTAAAGGATCTGTGCAAGTATTTAGTATTAACTGAGTTTAGTTGGTTAATATAGGAAAATCATCTATGAGTTAAGTGTCTATCAAACAGGGTCTACTAATGAAGGGTTTTCTTATTTTGGCATATTGAGTTTAATTGATTTATCTGTCAGTTGTAGCTGACTAAGAAAATGAATATTTAACAAAATGAAAGATATAAATAAAAAAAGGTTAAGTTGAGGGTTAGAAAGTGTGAAGCATGTGTGAATACATGGAAGATTTTTGAATATCTAATGATGTTGAAAGGAAGTGAATCAGAAGATAAGAAGAATATCCTTAAGAAGTTGAAAAGATATATTTGATCAGGAAGGATCAAGTATACAAGCTAGAATTGAGATCTATAATCATCAATTTAGTTGCATCCAAAATTAGGTCATGTCACTGTTACTCTATAACCATTGTAGCACTAATCTAAATCTCTTAACAGAGTTGGCTTAACAACTATTTATAAATCCTCTAACAAGGTGGTAGTTCCATTGAATTGTCTAAAGAACTCTAAAAAGGCCACTCCTAACAGGTTGATTAAATCCTCTGACAAGGTCACACCTAAAAATGTGTTTTGTAACCTTAACAAGGTTGGCTCCTAATAGGACTCACTTTAGAAGAGTGAAAAATAGTAACTAGTTGCAATTGGTGGTTTTTCCCAAATTGGGTTTTCACGTTAAATGTTGGTGTCAAACGTGTTCATGCTATTTTCTTTTTATGTTCTTCCAACTAAGTTAAAGTAATGATAATCACAAATAACATCTTAAGATTTGCATGTTAAATAATTACAATGTTTACTAAGCTACAACATTTCCTTGTTTGTCAAGAATCAACAAAATCGTTTTGCATTGACATCTAAGGGATATGGGATTTATTTTTGTAGTAACTAATTCACCCCTCCCCTCTTAGTTACTCCTCTTATATTTCCAACAAATATTACCTTCATAGTATAAAACTTGAGACTTGAAAAGATATGAGCTATAGAGAGTAAGCAAACCTTCTGAAGCCCCTTCCGAGTTCATAGCAAAGCCCTCCAAACTACTACTAAAAGAGATTTTTCCACCACCTCCTTTCTCATTTTGGTTTCTTCTATGAGGGTGAAATCCAACTTATGATCCCTTATCATATTTCTTATTACCTCTTTTTTGTAGGCTCCACTTAGCTCCCTGATGTTCTAGGATATGACCTTCATTTCTTCTTTGATAGGCAAGTCTCTCAGATGATCCTTTGGCTCCCATCTACTAGGTTCCTTCTAGTCTCCTCTTTCTAACTATTACTATTTCTTCTAGAGTCTTAGGTTTTTCTCCAACATCAGCCTTCACTCTACTTCTTGTTGTAGCTAGGGAAACTAGGGAAGGGTCTCAAATCTGTTAGATTGTGGTGACTGATCAGGAAAGTACTGTACATACTTCATAAATAGTGGCCGACATATTATGGCCGACATATGGCCGACATGTTATAACCCTAAAGCGGTTTAATACTTGTATAAAAAGGGCTTAGGGTTGGGTATTTTTTATATGTGGTGATACGAAATTGGTTCTTGCGGCGGTATTGAGCTGTAAGGGATTACGGATTGTAATCAGGTTGTAATCACTGGATTGTAATAAGATCGGACTTGCTGTTTGGTGGATGTAGCCCAGGGATTGGGTGAACCACGTTAAGTCTTGGTGCCTTATGTTCATTTCTGTGTGTTCTATTATTTTCTGTTATTGGTTATATTTGCATGTAGTTTTTATTTCTGTTTGTGGTTTATCCTAACAAGTGGTATCAGAGCAAGGTTGTCTTTCAGTTATCCTCTGCAGGAAAGTCTCACGGTTAAGTGAGAGTCTCACAGTTGAGTGGGAGCAATGGCAGATGAGGGTAAGTTGAGGGTTGACAGGTTTAATGGGCAGAACTTCCAGTTATGGAAGATGCAAATGGAAGACTATTTATATCAAAAGGATTTATGGAAGCCGTTGGAAGGAAAAGCCAAGAATCAGGGAACTATGTCAGAGGCTGAATGGGATCTTTTGGACAGAAAGGCACTCGGAAGCATTCAGTTATGCTTGGCACCATCGGTGGCATTTAATATTACAAAAGCAAAGACGACAGAAGATTTGATGAAAACCCTAGCGACACTATATGAAAAGCCCTCTACTTCAAATAAGGTATTTCTCATGAAGCGTTTATTTAATATGAAAATGGCAGAAGGTGGATCTGTTGCAGATCATTTAAATGAGTTTAATACTATTACTAGTCAATTATCTTCTGTGGGTATCAATTTTGATGAAGAAATTAGGGCTCTCTTGATTTTGTGTTCTTTTCCTGAAAGCTGGAATGGCTTGGTAATGACGGTGAGTAATTCTGTTCCTGGATCTAGTACCCTAAAATATGATGATGTGATCGGTGTTATTTTAAGTGAGGAAACTCGTAGAAAATCCTCAGGTGGATCTACATCAGGAAGTGCTTTAAATGCATAAAGCAGGGGCAAAACGACTGAAAGAGGAAGCAACTCTGGAAATCGTGGGAAATCAAGAGGAAAGTCAAAGGGGAGGAGGTCTCAATCGAGAGGACCAAATGATTGCTGGTACTGTGGGAAACCAGGGCACAAAAAGAAAGATTGCTGGACTTGAAAGAAAAATGAAGGAGATAAATCAAATGGAGACAAAGAGGCAAATGTGGTAAGTAACAAATCCGAAGAGGATGCTTTCCTTCTGTCTTTAGAGAGTGTTATTGATTCATGGGTTTTAGATTCTGGTGCTTCTTTTCATGCTACACCTAATAGAGGTTATTTCATTGATTATGTCCAAGGGGATTTTGGGCTTGTTTATTTGGGGGATAATGAACCCTGTCAGATTGTTGGAAAGGGAAAAATTAAGATTAAGTTGCAGAATGGGAATCATTGGCTACTACATGAGGTAAGACATGTTCCAAAACTAAGTGGAAATTTAATTTCAGCAGGTCAACTCGGTGATGAGGGTTGTGTAGTTACTTTTAATGATAAAAATTGGAAGGTTTCAAAAGGTTCCCTTGTAGTAGCAAAAGGTGTGAAAGTAGGAACCTTATATCTTTGTACAGGTCATATTGTTCCTTCTACTTTGATTGTTTCAGAGAAAAATGAATTTTCAGGAACAATTACTGCAGTTGAGCAGGGAGAACAAATAGCTACTGTAGATTCTGATACAGCGCTGTGGCACAATAGACTTGGGCACATGAGTGAGAAAGGTATGAAAGTACTTCATTCAAGGAAAGTTTTACCAGGTCTAAAATGTGTGAATATGGATTTCTGTGAAAGTTTTGTGTATGGAAAACAAAAGAGAGTGAGTTTTTTAAAGACAAGGAAGGAAAACAAAAAGGAGAAATTAGAGCTTGTGCATACAGATGTATGGGGACCGGCTCAGGTATCTTCCCTTGGTGGCTCTCATTATTATGTTACATTTATTGATGACGCAACTAGAAAAGTATGGGTTTATTTCCTTAGACAGAAATCTGATGTATTTCAAACTTTTAAGAAATGGAAATGCTTGGTTGAAAATGAGACTGGTAAGAAATTAAAATGTCTCAGATCTGATAATGGTGGTGAGTATTGCAGTCATGAATTTGAAGATTATTGCTGCACTAATGGTATTCGTAGAAAAAAAACTGTTCCAAGGACTCCACAGGAAAATGGAGTGGCTGAACGCATGAACAGGACTATAATGGAGCGCGCAAGGAGCATGAGGTTGCATGCTGGGTTTCCCTTACACATGTGGGCAGAGGCTATCAATACTACAGCATATTTGATTAATAGAGGTCCCTCTACTCCTTTGGGCTATGGTATTCCAGAGGAAGCATGGACTGGTAAGAAGGTGAGTTATTCTTTTCTCAAGACCTTCAGTTGTGAAGATTTTGCTCATATAGACTCTAAAAATAGAACCAAGCTAGAAGCTAAATCAAAGAAATGTGTCTTTTTTGGATATGGCATTAATGAATTTGGCTATAGGCTTTGGGATTTTGCAAATCATAAAATTTTAAGAAGTCGGGATGTCATATTCAATGAAAAAGTGTTGTACAAAGATCTGTTGCAGCAACATGAGAAGAAAGAAGATGATTATGTAGTGTTGGATGATACTCTAAAAGCTGATGTTCCATCCATTCCTCATGATGTGCAACAACTGCAACAACAAATACCACACACACCAGTGAATGTTAGACGGTCAACAAGGCCAATTAGACCTCCACAAAGGTTTTCTCCCTCTTTGTATTCTATTTTACTTACTGATGCTGGTGAACCTGAAAGTTATGATGAAGTTGTGCAGGTGGATACTAAGATTCAGTGGGAGTCTGCAATGAAAGATGAAATGGACTCTTTGCTGAAAAATAAGACATGGGATTTGTGCAAGTTGCCTGTAGGTAAAAAGGCTTTACAGAATAAATGGGTTTACAGGTTGAAAGAAGAGGAAGGAGGTAAGAAAAGATTTAAGGCCAGGTTAGTTGTAAAAGGATTTGCACAGAAAAAGGGAATTGATTTTGATGAGATATTTTCTCCTGTTGTTAAAATAACTTCTATTCGTACTGTTTTAAGTCTTGTGGCTACTGAAGATTTGCATTTAGAACAGATGGATGTTAAAACAACCTTTCTTCATGGTGATTTGGATGAAGAAATATATATGGCTCAGCCACAGGGTTTTGAGGTCAAAGGTAAGGAGAACTTAGTGTGCAAATTGAAGAAAAGTTTATATGGCTTGAAGCAAGCACCTCAGCAATGGTATCTGAAATTTGACTGTTTTATGCATGAGCATGGATATAATAGGTGTCATTCAGATTACTGTGTTTATTTTAAGAGGTTGGATGATGATAGCTACATTATTTTATGTTTATATGTTGATGATATGCTTGTAGCTGGGTCTAACATAGATCATATTAAGGGGCTGAAACGCCAATTAGCACATGCATTTGCTATGAAGGATTTGGGGGTAGCAAAACAAATCCTTGGTATGAAGATTTGCAGAGATCGGAAGAACAGAACATTGACGCTATCTCAAGCTGATTATGTTGAGAAGGTGCTGCAACGTTTCTCTATGGAGAATGCTAAAGCTGTCAGCACACCTTTACCTGGTCATTTGAAATTGACTAAGGAGATGTGTCCCAAGACACAGGAAGAGGAGGATAAGATGTCCAAGGTACCCTATGCTTCAGCTGTAGGCAGTTTGATGTATGCTATGGTATGCACTAGGCCAGATATTGTACATGCAGTGGGAGTCGTTAGCAGGTATATGAGTCATCCAGGTTTTGAGCATTGGAATGTTGTCAAGTGGATTCTTAGATATTTGAGAGGAACATCCAATAAGTGTTTACACTTTGGGGGCTCTACTACTGATTTACAGGGCTATGTTGACTCAGATTTGGCTGGGGATATTGATATCAAGTAGAGTACTACAGGTTATGTCTTTACTATTGGTGGGGCATCCGTGAGCTAGGTTTCTAGGCTACAGAAGATTAATGCTCTCTCCACTACAGAGGTAGAGTATGTTGCTGCTACAGAGGCAGCCAAAGAGATGATATGGCTTCAGTTCTTCTTGGAAGAATTGGGACATCCTCAGAAGGATAATTATTTGTTCACAGATAGTCAGAGTGCCATTCATCTTGCTAAGAATTCAGCTCTGCATTCTAAGACCAAACACATACAGTTGCGGTACCATTTCATTCGGTCAGTTTTGGAGGATGGACAGTTAAAGCTGGAGAAGATACATACCAATGAAAATCCAGCAGATATTTTGACAAAGGTTATAACAAGGGAGAAGCTGAACTCCTCTTCAGCTTCAATTGGTCTTTTAGACTAAATGTGAATAAAAGAACAGCAGAGTCCAGGGTGGTTTGATCCAGTGGGAGCCCCATGCGGTAGTTGTATTGCTACAGGATCAGTCTCCAAGTGGGAGATTGTTAGATTGTGGTGACTGATCAAGAAATTATTGTACATACTTCATAAATAGTGGGGTTTGGGGCATCGCCCCGAAAAAAAAATTTTTTGGAAGTAGCCGACATATTATGGCCGACATATGGCCGACATGTTATAACCCTAAAGCGGTTTAATATTTGTATAAAAAGGGCTTAGGGTTGGGTATTTTTTATATGTGGTGATACGAAATTGGTTCTTGCGGCGGTATTGAGCTGTAAGGGATTATGGATTGTAATCAGGTTGTAATCATTGGATTGTAATAAGATCGGACTTGCTGTTTGGTGGACGTAGCCCAGGGATTGGGTGAACCACGTTAAATCTTGGTGCCTTGTGTTCATTTCTGTGTGTTCTATTATTTTCTGTTATTGGTTATATTTGCATGTAGTTTTTATTTCTGTCTGTGGTTTATCCTAACAAAATCTTCTTTTTCTTTTTTATAGATGTCGCTTTCCCTTGGCATTCATCAATATAGATCGTCAAAAAAGCCTCCATAATAGTAAGTTTCCTTTGCGAAGAGGATCTAACCATTTCCACCACTCTTGAGATCTTCCTGGGAGAGGCAATCCCCATACTGAGATTACCACCTCCCTTGAGGATTAGATCGCCTGAGAGATTTTCCTCCTCCCTCTCACCCTTGGCTTGGGTTATGGGGACATTAGATATTTTCGTACTTATTTATGGTTTAGGTCCTGCTTTCCCAAGTAGATCCTCTTGGATTAATTCCACCATAGGGCATGATTGTTTCAAGTTTTCTAGATCATCTAGCTCAATTGCCATCCTCTGCTTCTCAAACAATAGCCTTTTTTACTCCTCACAAAAAGTTTTGGTACTTGTAGGTTCTGCCCCTAGGATTCCTTCTTCTGCCAAAGGAGGAGCAACCTCTATTTTCTCTTGCTACTACTTTGGAGTTGATTCCTTGTTAGTTATTACCTTCAGTTTCCTCACTTTCTCTACCTCTTTAGAGCTATCAACTTTATCCTTTTTTATTTCCTTGGCCTTGTGTTTATTCTGATTATGTTTCTTCTCTTTCTCCTTCAAGACCCTAGGGAAAAGCTTAGCCACATGGCTTGCCTTCTTGCATTGAAAACAAGAAAAAGGGACACTTTCAAAATCCAACTTTTGAATATGGTTGCCCAACATAGAGTGGAGGTACACCACCTCTGACATATCTCTTCCCTCACTAACTCCAATGCATATTCTTTCATAATTGGCTCCTCAACACTATGACATGATCTAAGGATAAGAGCTCCCAAAAAGATTTAGCTATGCCATCGAAAACATCCTCATACCAAAATTCTGTTTGAAGTTCAGGAAAACGAACCCAAAGAGGTGCTTGAACAAAGAAAGAATTGTTGAGATCCAACTTTGAAGTCCATTTTTGCAAGGCTAGTGTCGAGCATCCAAAGGACCAAGATCCAGTACATAGAATCCTTATGAGATCCTCTATACATGAGAACTCAAAGGAGAGGAAGCCCTTAGCCATAGTCACTATCTTCACATGCCCTTTCAAGTTCCATTTTTTTCTCACATGAGTCCTCACAATGTCTATATTTGGCCTAGGGCCAATGAATTTCCCAACTAGAGAGGACGCCATAGAAGCAATGTTATGATCTACCAGTTCATTAGGGATTTCAATAGCAAGAATACCCTTTTCTTTGTCCGAGATGTGTTTTATCTCTAGGAAGGAAGACTTACCTGTAGGTTTTATCCTAAAGAGAGAAGACCATTGATCTCACAAACCTAAGTCAGGACCTTTTGAGCTTTTTGTAGGCTCAAAATTGTCCAACTAGATTTCAAGTCCTCCTTCCACCTAAATAAAAGTTTGAGCACCTTCAACATCCCAAGAATAAAAGAGGTCACGTATTTGTTTTCCAACTTTGGAATGCCAAATTAACTATTCACCTAATGTATCTTAACACCTAAATTGAAGGAAGCAAAGGATTAATCCCATAATTATTAAAAATAGAGTCTTAGTAGTGATAAGTTTATCATCAATTATAGACATCGCACATGCAGATTTAGTTTATTTGCAAAAATGAAGCAGCTAAAATTTAAGAAAATCTACTCATGCCATGAGGGAAAACCTCAATACTCTACAAAAACCCATGTTTACTTTTTTATAAAAATTCAAATATGATTCTCATGATTCAATTAAAATTATAGTAAGGGAATATGTTGTTACATTCGCTTTTTTTTGAATGATATTCTTTAATTATTTATGAATTTATTTTAATTGATGCTCTAGGACTTTAAATCAGATGTGGCCAAATTCAAAATTAAAAAGTTTTTTAATTTTATTCTATGCATATGATATAATATGTGTAATAAAAGATTATTTTCTAATGTCTAGAATTAATCTATCAATATTATATTTAATAATAATAATAACAATTGGATAATTCTTAAACTAATGGATAGGACATTATTGTTAGAGTTATTAGAGTTAATTTTAACACTTTGACATTGCATTCATAATTTGTGAAAGACTATTAGTTAAGTGCAAGTTATATGGTGATTGGTGTGATTGACACAGAGATTGCTCAGTTCTGATCCATAATTTTTGTATCACCACTGCTTCTTCTTGTTCTTAACTTTTTGTTCACCTAGTTTTACCATGGATACATGCCATAGTTTATTTATTATATAACCAATGCCCCTATTGCATATTGTATTAATTTTTCAATATTTTTCATAATGGAATGAGAGAGATGCATCATTCTCATACTTAGTTTTCTCTATTTTATAATTGTGCAATTATGGAAGAAATTTTACATGGTATCAAAGCATAGGTATTAAGAGAGATCATTTTTTATTTATATTTTTGTTATTGTTGAAGATCAAATTTGTTGGACAGAATGGAATTTCCAACCTCTATCTTTCTTACACCATACAACTATTTTGAATGGAAGCCTAAGATTCTGCTTCAACTTAGAAGTAAAGTCTTGTATCAAATAGTTATAGGGATAGAGGTGAAACCCACTTCCGCAGTTCAAAAGTCTAAATACTTCAACCGCATGGATGAAGCCTTTCGTTTGCTATGTTTATCCATCTCTTTAGAATTGTTGTTTCATGTTGAAGCATGCACAACTCCAAATGAAGTTTGGACTACATCTTTGAATACAATTGATTAATTGTGTGTTGTCTTTGATGTTACAGAAATGTCATAATCATTATTAGTTAGTATATGTTGAGCTCACTCAGGCAGTAAAGACAATTCTTAGTATCTATTGAGCATTCTTGTGTTTACCTATTTCAGAAGACAATGTTTACCAAGTTCACTTAGGCATCAAAGGAAAAGTTGCAGAAAGCAAGTGTTAACCAAGCTCACTCGGGTAATGAAGGAAAGTTGGATGGAACCAGTGCTAACTGAGCTCACTTGATTGCCAAAGGATTTTGCAAATTTGTAGTATTAACCGAGCTTCTGTTGGTTAACAAAGGAAATCATTCTGAGTTTGTTTCTACTGAGCTGGGTCGGCTAACGAAGGATTTTCTTATTTTGTTTTTTTAAGCTTAATTGATTTATCTATTGATTCTAGCTCACTAAGGTGATGAATATTGATTATTCTAAGTTGTATTTGAGTCAACTTGACTGAGTGAAAGATATAAGTATAAGGTCAAGTTGTGATTTCAAAGTGTGCATGCAATGAAGATGTTATTGAAGATTTAATGATGAGAAGAAGAAGCAAATTTGAAGGATAAAGTAGAATATCCTTATGGAGTAGCAAAGATATATGCAATCAAGAAGGATCAAGTACAAGCCAGAACACAGATCTATAATTAGCAGATCAGTTGCATTCAAATTAGGTTATCCATTGTTACTCTCTAACCATTGTAGCAGTGATCTAAATCTCTTAATAGAGTTGGCTTAACAACTATTTGTAAATCCTTTAATAAGGTGGCAGTTCTATTGAATTGTCTCAAGATGTCTAACTAGGCCACTCCTAATAATTTGATTAAATCCTTTAACAGGGTCACACTAACAGTGTGTTTTGTAACCTTTAACAGGGTTGGCTCCTAACAAGGCTCACTTTAGAAGAGTGAAAAACAATAACTAGTTGCATTTGGTAGTTTTTCCCAAATTGGGTTTCCACATTAAATCCTGGTGTCAAATGTGTTCATGCTATTTTCTTTTATATGTTTGCAACTCAATTAAAGTAATGGTAATCATAGACAATATCTAAAGGTTTATATATTAATCATTTATTGAACTAATCCAATTATTATCGAGTTACAACATTATGCATGTGTTTACTGAGCTTTAGCAGTATTCACTTATCTGTTTTCATTTTTACACTAACATCTAAGGGATCTAGGATTTATTTTAGTAGTAACTGAGTCACCCCTTCCCTCTCAATAACTCCTCTTATATTTCCAACATACACTAGAGGGTCTTTTTGGAAAGCAAGATGAGATGTGGGGTCACATCCTTGAAAATGAACTCAACTCTTTACATCCAGGTACTTTGGAGAACATTCAAGACTTCTTCACAAATTTCAAGGCTTTATTAATTTAGCTAAAAAAATGTGGAATCGAAAAATATACAAAAGAAAACAAATTAAATCTTGCTATTTTGTCAAAATTGGGTCCACAATATGCTCTATTTGTCTCTACTTTTCACACCATCGGGCTTACAATAGGAAAAAGTTGGAAGATGCCCACTCTTGATGCTTTCATCAAGTCCTTGGTACATGAGTAGGATAAGCTTATATAAACATGGCTACTTTGAAAAGTTCCAAATCTCATGCTCTTGTAGTGCATACAAGTGAGAAGAGGAATTTCAAATCTAATCAACAGTCCAAGACAAAGAAGTTGGACGAGCCTTGTAATTTATGTGGTAAGAGGGACATGTGGTCAATAGATGTTGGATAAGATTAGAGACCTTGGAAAAGGCTATGTAGCAACATGAAATTTCAGCCCCCGAGTCTTCTTCGTCGTAGACTAGCCAAGGCCATGCTCTTACAACATGGGCCTCATCTTCATTTCCTCTTTAGTTACAGTTTATTGTATGGATATATCATGCCTCTTCATGTGAATGGTTTCTTAGTTCCATAGTTGATCAGATTAATAGACTATTGACATCTATATTTTTAGTCAGCATTTTATTCTTGCATGGTTCAATAGTGTTCTTAGGGTCACTCGTATAGATTTATGTGTCATCTACATCCTTGATAGATAGATGTTTTGTCTTTGTTTGCCATATATTCATTGTTTGGGGGAGCTATGAAGGTTATTATCTAATGTATCTTCAATTGATGGATTTTTTCCTTAGTTTTCCATCTACTCATTGTTCGAGTAGTGTCCTTAGAGGCACTCACGGAGATTAATCTTGGTCTTCACCTTGGTTTTAGAGGAGATTCTTCATTCAACACTATGATGGTTATCATATGATAGATGTCCACAATTTTCTCGTCTGAAAGGCTTTACATTCTATCTATGTAGATTTTGAGGGGGGGGGAGGTTATTCCCACTAGGTTTTCCCTCTTTCCTCATTTTCTTTGTCATTAGTTTTTTGTTCTCCTTAGTTAGAATTAAGCAGGGGTGTTAGAGTTATTAGAGTTAATTCTAACACTTTGATCTGTTGCATTCATAATTTGTGGAAGGCTATTAGTTAAGTGCAAGTTTTATGGTGATTGGCTTTTGATCCATAATTTTTGGATCACCATTGCTTCTTCTCATTCTTAACTTTTTGTTCACCCAGTTTTACCATGGATACATGCCATAGTTTCTTTATTATATAACCGATGCAGCTATTGCATATTGAATGAAGTTTTCAATATTTTTCATAATGGAATGAGAGAGGTGTGTCATTCTCATACTTTGTTTTCTCTACTTTTTGATCTTGCAATTATGGAAGAAATTTTACAATTATTATATTTGTCGTAGGCAATATACTATTGCAACCACTTCTACTTAAGTAGTGATTAATCTTTCTTATTCCAACCAATCACATCTAAATATTTTTATTTTGGATTTCAATTTTCAATTTTTCTAATGTACATATAAAAGAATTTTAATTTCTAAAATCCATAACATTATTTTATTTCAATATTATTGGCTCATACATTTGGGTCTTATAGGAGCAGATTTGTAGGAAGCATACCCATATCATGGGCCAATATTTTCGAAAGGAGAGATATATGAAAATATTAAATGAATCAAATATATTTTTAAAGATTTTGAATTCAAATGTAGAGACACTAACTATATATTTATATTACAAATGATTAAAAAAATTAATGATTATTAAAATAAATTTTAATAGCTTTGAAATTTAAATCAAATAAAACACAATATCAATAGTTTACATAGATCATTATATTTATATTATAAATTATAAATTAATTTTTATGATGAATATTTTTATATTAATTAAATATGAAATTATTTTTAACTATAGAATGATAACTTTTTAAATTAGAAATTGATTATTAGTATTTTTTATATCTAGGATTTTAGGAAAAATATTAAAATTAAAATTCAATTACATTAAATATTATCATTAGGATCAAATAAATTGATTTTTTATAATTATTAATTGTCAAGTTTAATATACTATTTTATCTAATTAAACTATTAAACTAGTTTAAGTTTAATATACTATTCTATTTTATTAAACTATTATAGTTTATTGTAAATCTATGGTACTAATTTAAATATAATAACTTGTTCCTGTAAATGAGTAGTCGAAAGTACTTAATTTCCCAATTAAACATTATACAAATTTTAATTTTTTTTGAAATAACATATGCTATTATATTACTATAATCCTACATAGTTTTTGAGTCAAACTCATTGATCATATATCATGAGTAATGATTCACACATAATATATACTCTTTAATCATCTAACTAAACTCTTTTTGATCCTCTATTTTAAATTAGAAGGAAAAATATTGAAATCTAACTCATAATTAACTAACATAAATTTACTTTATACAAGAGTTGGTCCAAATAGAGTAAGACTCATGCTAACGTTTAAGCGAAGAAAATTAGATAATGTTTCAAATCATTAAAGAAGTTACATAAATGAAAACTTTGAGTTGAAAAAAGAGTCAATAAAGAGTATCATGCACTTTTCTTTTATAATAGAAAAATCAATTATACTTTTTAATCTTCTCAATCAAGTCAACAAATCAAGGTTCATAACTATTACCTTCATTGTTTTACCTACTTATTGTTTAGTGGGTAGGAAAATTGATTGTGTAATTTTTTCAACATTTTACTCTTACTTCATTGAGAAATCAGGAGTTAAAGTTTTGTCAATATCACCTTCATTACCTCACTTATGTATTTTTAGTGGATAGAAAAATAAACCTTCCCACAATTTACTCTTGCTTTATTGAAAAAGTAAAATTGATTTGAATCTACATCTCCTCATATATTTCAAGATTCAATAAAAATGCATGTGATCGTTTTACAACACAGTAAATTTTTTTTTTTATGAAGAGTCTTTTGACTTTGATTTTATTTTTATTATCTTATTTTCCTATATTGACAAAGATGATTTTTTCCCAATACAAAATTAACAAATCACCCCTTTCAGATCATATGCCAAAATTTGGCTTCCTTTAGCACTCTCAAATGTAAGTAAAACATTGTCACGCTGCTTACAATATATAGGATTCTTCTGAACTATTTTTGAAACACTTGAAATGACTAAAAGGGACACTACTTTTTATCTTCACAATCTCCAATGATCCCCTTGGTAAGAATTACTTTAGCCAATACCACTTCAATCAAAACCTCTACAACTTGATAAATAAATAAATAAGTTCTAGCATCTTCCGAATTTGTTTCGTATCTAAAAAGCCATTTAAAATTCAATTAAAAATATATTTAAATAAATAAGTTCTAGCATCTTCTGAATTTGTTCCATATCTACAAAGTAGCCTATAGAAAATACATAGGTCTGAAGGTAGTGAAATTAACTATAATAAATGATATTACAAATTGACTCTTCTTTGTTGTACTAATTGCTTAACCAAATTATGACTAGGCCTAAATTTGGCCTAAATTTAGGGGATGACATTCTTTATTTCAAAGTTCTAACTTAAAAAATAGACAAATATAATATTTTATATTTTAAACCTCTACCCCTAGCTTTTTAAATTTCAATGAAAAATATTGAAATGTTCTAGGAATGAAAGGGGATATAAAAATATATAAAAGTTGGAGCACATTGGGTAGCCGAAGAATAAAAGAGGTGACGTATATGTTCTACAACTTTGGAATGCCAAATTAATTGTTCACCCAATCTATCTTAACACCTAAATTGAAGGAAGCAAAGGATTAATCCCACAAATATTAATAATAGAGTCTTAGCAATGAAAAGTTTATCTACAATGGTAATAAATCATCAATTACAGACATAACACATGTAGATTTAGTTTATTTGCAGAAATAAAGTAGGTAAAATATAAGTAAATTTATATTCTACAAAAATCTTAAAAACCTATGTTTAGATGATCTTCTATTTCCCGTGTCTTTTTTGTGGATATGTGTCTTAAAAATTTTATTAATAGAACACAAATAAACATATTTTAATATAGTAACTTCATAAATTAAAAATTAAGTTAGAAATTATTTTAAATTATAAGTATTTTTATATTAAAAAAAGTTATTTTAAAAATATTTAAATATATACCAAAGTTTCCTTACACAACTAGAAATTGAGGAGCCTAGCAATCTCTTGGAGAAATGTCATCTATATTTTGATAAGCCAAATTGTGACTATCATAAATTATAGTTCTCTAGTGCTTTTATTGCTATTGAGGAGCTTTTTGAATCCTATTTTGTTCTAGATGTTCATCTTAGAAACAACATGTACAATCCTATGGTTGTTTTAGCACCTCCTTCTATTTTTGTATAATATTAATGGTTGGTTGTTTTTTGTTCCAAATTGACAGATTATTTGGATTGTTGTAAAAAAAATTTCAATATATATGTATGTATGTATGTATGTATGTATACATACATACATACATATATATGATCATTTTATATATATTTTTATACAATTATGTAAAACTTTTAAGAAAAATATTCATAAAATACTAAAATATGAATGAAACATAATTAAATAATATTAAATTTAATCATTATAATTAATTCTTTTTTTTTCTTATAACTATTAATTTTTTATTATAAATACTTAAAACTTGATTAATCTATATGCAAATACAAGTGGCACTTGTTAATTGTTAGGATGAGTCTACATCTATGGTACTAATTGTCACCATAACTTGTTCCTAGATATGCAAAGTTGAAAGTGCTTAAATAAAAAAACATTATTTCTCAATTAAACATTATACAAATTTCAAAAAAATTGAAATAACATATACTGTGATATTGCTATGAAGATTTAACTGTGTATACTCATTGACCCATATATCATGAGTAGTGATTCAAACATAACATATACTCTTTAATCATATAACTAAACTCTTGTTGATCCTCTATTTTAAATTAGAAGGAAAAATATTGAAATCTAACTAACAATTAACTAAGATAACTTTATTTTATACAACAAGAGTTAGTCTGAAGAGAGTATGCTAACATTTAAGCCAAGAAAACTAGATAATGTGTCAAACCATTAAAGAAGTTACATAAATGAAAAATTTGAGTTGAAAAAAGAGACAATAAAGAGTATCATGCACTTTACTTTTATAATAGAAAAAATCAATTATACTTTTTCATCTTCTCAATCAAGTCAACAAATCAAGGTTCATAAATATTACCTTCATTGCTTTACCTACTTATTGTTTAGTGGGTAGGAAAATTGATTGCCCAATTTTCCCAACATTTTACTCTTCATTGACAAATCAGGTGTTACAGCGTTTGTCAATATCACCTTCATTACCTCACTTAAATGTATTTTTCAGTGGGTAGAAAAATAGATCTTTCCACATTTTACCCTTGCTTTATTGAAAAAGTAAAATTGATATGAATGTACATATCCTCGTATGAATCAAGATTCAACAAAAATACATATGATCATTTGGTAACACATCAAATTTTTCTTCTTCTTTTGACTTTGATTTTATTTTTATTATCTTATTTTCCTAAATTGACAAAGATGATTTTTTTCTTATAAAAAATAATAAATTACCCCTTTCAGATCATATGCCAAAATTTGGCTCCCCTTAGCACTATCAAATGTAAGTAAAACATTTTCACGCTGCTTACAATTCCCCGATATATATAGGATTCTTCTCAACTATTTTTGAAATTAAGGGACACTGCTTTTTATGTAAGAATTGCTTTAGCCAATGCCACTTCAATCGAAACCCCTAGAACATTATAAATAAATAAATAAATAAGTTCTAGCATCTTCCTAATTTGTTCCGTATCTAGAAAGCTATTTAAAATTCAATTAAAAGTATATTTAAAAGTTGGAGCACCTTGGGCAGGCAAAGTATATAAAGAGTACCGTATTCGTTGTCTGCAACTTTGGAAAACCCAAAATAACAAACAAGCTTGTACAACCCAAATTATACCTTGACATCTAAGTCGCCGGAATTAACACGGACTGACGTGATTTATCTGCAAAAATCATCAAAACCGCTTAAATTTGAGCACATCCATGAAAATACTCGTACCATTGTTCGACATATAACTACGTTCAGATAGTTTTAGCGAGATTCAAATAGGAATTAGTGTCAATGAACAACAAAAGAAAGGTCTGAAAAAGTTAAAATCCAAACTGGTCCAAATGAACAAATACAAGGTCTTGGGGTCAGATTCGAACAGATTCAAAATCGACTGTCAAATGGTTATAAAAAACGGGCATCATCTCTAAACAAAAATCCAGATGCATACTATGCCTAAAACAGATATCAAAGTTCATATCAAATGCGCTAAAATAACTCTAACAAAATTGCTCTAACCTTGTTTACAATCCTCGCAAAAACTGTTCACATTTTCAATGTTCTAGTCCCACCGAAAAATCCAATACAGAATCAAATAAATTCATATCATCCTAAAACAGGGAAGGAACAGGGGACTAGAAGGAAATCCAATGTAATTTTCTGTAAACAACCCCGACAATCCCTAAACCCGTCAATTAACAATTACACTCCACTTCCCAATTCAATACCCCGCCATTGATACAAAATCCAGAGCTGCAAAGAAGAACCCACAGTTCCAATTTCTCTCAAGAACGTCATATTTCTATACAAAACTTCATCTTGAATTCTGCAACAAGCAATTACAAGGGGGCCAAGAAAAGAGAGAGAGAGGAAAAGAGGCAGAACAGAAAGCTCTTTACAGTTCCCCATTTTCTGCAGCAGAAGAAGACAAGTGTGTGGCAAGAAAAGTGGGCTCATGTTCCCCGGGCATGATAACAAGCACTTTCTCCTCCTCCTGCTTATCACCACGCGAGCATGTGACCTGGGGCTTAAGAGGCCCAGAATCCAGGGACTCCTCAGGGCTGAGCACACGGTCACCTGGGGCCAGACTTCCAGCGGCGAGCTTACACCACGTGCAGACCAGAACAAGCGAGGCGAAGCCAATGAGGGCTAACATGGCGGCCACTCCAACGAATAAATACATGGCGGCTGAGCGCCATCCCGCATGTGAGGTAGCCTCGTCATAAGCTGCTGCAGCCGAATGGTTTCTTCCGTCTGTTAACAGAAATCTCGCATGAGTTTCCGCCACCGACAGGGAACGGAAAACTGAGCTCATGGTAATTCAATTCAAGGAGCCCGATGACAATGGGAGCTCTGGCATTCGTCTAAATAGAGAGGGAATTCAAGGGGAAATCAAGTGGAAATCAAGGGGCTCTGAGAATATGAATTTACCTTGACGTGTATCCCACGGCAAATTTATATTTAAGAAAAGATTGAAGCTTGTAATTTGGGCCCGGCTTTGATGATTTTTTTGGAGGGTAAGGAAGGTACAATTATACTGCAATAAATGCGGTCCTCATCTCCGTGGAAAGCTAGTGACGTGATTAATACTCTGAAGGAGAGTCACGTTATGAGAATCAAATTTAAATTTTTAATCCACCGAGTCAAACATCTCTCCCACCTGAATTGGGTTTACTTGGCGTTTTGTCTCTGGTTTTATGTTAAAGCGACGTCCCTCCGTATGAGAAAACAGCTGTGCGGTTTTTATCTATTGCAACAAATTTCCAAAGTCAAGTCGGGCGCCGAATGTTTGTTGAACGTTTGTTTCAGCTCTAGAAATTCGATTCATCTTCACATTACTCAGAAATTCAGGTTATTCTCTTCACAAAATATGGTACTTTGTGAGAAAAAACTAACAAATTGAAGATAATACAATTGTGTTTTTTTCTTTTTTGGATTCTTTAGTGTATCATGGAGGTAGATTATAAGGATTAGGTCAGTTAAAATTCTATGAAAATTTGTTTGGTTTATATATAGATAAAAAATATGCAATGGTTAGTGCGTTCTTGGTCTATTGGCAAAGTTGAATGGCTCACAAAGAGCCAATCGAAGATCAAGTCTCACTAAGTGCAAGACTCTTAACACTATAAGGGATGAGGCTGGGATTGTGTCTTGGTAGATTTTGATGGTTGTGATATTGCTATCAGGATTTAACTATGTGATTTTGAGTTAAACTCATTGACCCATGTTTCATGAGTCACTCAACATGAATCCATCTCTCATGAGAATAAATGGAACAATTAGCACTCATTGGATCTAGGTAATGCTCATGGTTGTGATATTGCTATCAGGATTTAACTATGTGATTTTGAGTTAAACTCATTGACCCATGTTTCATGAGTAGTGATTCAACATGAATCCATCTCTCATTAGAATAAATGGAACAATTAGCACTCATTGGATCTAGGTAATGCTCATGGTTGTGATATTGCTATCAGGATTTAACTATGTGATTTTGAGTTAAACTCATTGACCCATGTTTCATGAGTAGTGATTCAACATGAATCCATCTCTCATGAGAATAAATGGAACAATTAACACTCATTGGATCTAGGTAATGCTCATAGGGGTGAAGCACCAGGACTTCTTGGGAGGTCACCCATCCCAGTACTACTCCAGCCTGAGTGCGCTTAATTGTGGAGTTTCCTCCATGGTTAAACCCAAAGCTTGCAACCCCATTTGTCTAATGGTAGGAGGTATAAACCCTCAATCAAATATATTAGTTCTTTCTTACTAATTGGTTTTTACTAGTTTTGACTATTGTATTATGTTTATGAATTCAAACATATAGAAATGATAAGGATAAGACCAGTTAAAATCATATGAAAATTTGTTAATATACAATGGACAATAGTTCATTCTTACATAATTTCATACTAATTTTTTTAGTTTAAGAATTTTGGTTATTGTATTATGTTTATGAATTCAAATATATATAAATGATTCATATCAATGTCTTAGAGTACACTCTATGGTCTATTATTGACAACTTAGATGTTAGGTGTAAGCGTTGAAGACCTCACTTGAGATTTGTAGATTTCCTAGACAATTTGATAACTGGACCAATTCAAGACTTTTGGTCATGGTGAAAATTATGTTTTTGGATTCATTTAGTTTTTGTCTTTGATTTGGGACATGTTTGAGGTGATTTATAGATGTATTCTTAGACTTACAATTGACACCTTTATTTCTTTAGATTTGACTACTTTGAGGTGATGTCTAAAAGCATTTGTAGAGACCCAAATGGCATATTTATGTTTTTAGATGGTAGCACCATCTATTTAATTGTATGTACTTAGCCTTATGTTTATGGTTTAGTCTTATCTTTACAGGTACATGATTTCAAATTAATTCATTTATTTGTTTGATTTGGGTTATTGATCAAATCCAAGTCAACATCAATTTAATTAGGTTCCTAGGTGATATATATATATATATATATATATATATATATATATATATATATATATATATATAGGTTTGAAGTCATTTTCTTTTTTATTTGTTTAATCTTTCTAATTATAAATTCAAAATCAAACATGTTGGTTAGGTGTAACTTATAGCTTGGTCCTAAGGTAACTTTGTACCTAGTCTTATATTAGTCGATTTGTTAAAACTTACACTTTGGTCCCATCAAATTCTATTTGTACCTACTCTTATTTTAGTTGATTAGGTTGAGCTTATGAGAATACACGTGGGCAACTTTTCATATTCCAAAAAATTTCCAAAGGTAGTTAGACATTGAATATTTGTTTCAATTATAGAAATTGGATCCATCTTCACATTGCACAAAAAATCAGTTTTCTCTAAACACATAATATGATACTTCTAATAAAATAACAAATTAAAGATAATACATTTTTGTTTTGTATTTTTATTGTATCGGGGTGATAGATTATAGAAATCAAATTAGTCAAAATAGTATGAACTTTTAGAATATCATGGAGGTAGATTATAGGGATCATATTAGTGTAAATAGTATGACAATTTATCATGGTATGTAAAATTTGGCTTATATATAGATGTGTACAATGGAGAATAGCTTGTCCTTACACAATTGCTTCTAAGTAACTTTTGTTACAAACTTAGATTATTGCACTTTGTTTATGGATATTTAGTGCATGTACAATTTCCTCTTTCCAACTAGACCGAAGTGGACTTTTTAATTTTGATTATTACAAAATAAAATATGAAGCTATAAAATACTAGATAAAAATAAGGCACAATTAGTCAAGGATTTAGTCAATTACAAGTGCCAAAATAGATTAAATAATGAAAGTTATATTCTATACCAAATAAACCTATAATATGATGCAAAGTATGAAAAGTTATTGAAAAAAAATGCAATTAAAAAAAAACAAAAATATGTCTGTGTGAGCACAAGCGAAGCCTCTAAAGTTCAAAAAATAAGGATTAGATAAGTATAATCATCAAAATCTATATATTCCACAAACTCAATCCACCATGACTATTAAATAACAACACCACTAAAAATTTAGAAGATTCTAGCCAAAAGAAAAATTGCACTCGAATCAAAGCCCAAATGTCCAGGTTATAACTTTTCAAAGTTGGACTTCCAAATCAAAATTGCACATGGTAAGGGGTCTAAATTTTGAATAATTGATGATGTGAAGATAATCAATGGTTTGAATTTGACGATTAAATGATCATCATAACCCAAAAAAAATCATAGTTGTTATGGTCAAATGGTCATCAGACTTAATATATCATATATATGATGCAATAGACTACTTAAAATTAATAGTACTACCTCTTCTAGCAAATAGATTCCATGTGTCAAATTCTTAATGGGTTTTCGTCAACACATTATTGATTTGTCATTTGGGAAGTTGACTAGTCTAGGTACCATGTGTTTGGTTTAAATCAGATGTAGTGGAAAACAACCTATCTCAGATCTACTAAGGTGGATTCCTATATGGGGTGAGTTTATGTATTAGGTTTGTTATGCCTTTATGGAAAATGATTGGGTGAGTCTTTGTCTCGTAGATGACTGTGATCTATTACTACATAGAAGACAAGTTTGGTAGGGGGACATGGGACTTTTATTCCCATATGCATCTCTCTTAAGCAATTTTTTTAAAAAATTTAAAAAATAAATACCTTTGTTTAATCAAATAAAATGTTCTAATACTAGAAGGTGTGTTTGATATATAACATAATTTTCAAACCTAGAGGTTTGACAACACGGTACTGGGGTTTGACTATGACCAACTTATTGATTGTCACCTATAGGCCTAATATAAAACTAAAAAATTAACAAGGCATTCTGTCTAAATATTTTAGAGAAAAATATTCTAAAAAATAGATCAGTTCCAAAGTTATTTTTTTAATTAGACATAATTGTTTTTTAAATTTTAAGATAAAAATCATATCTGATTGCAAATCAATTTGTACAGTTTTCCTATTGCAAAAAAATCCAAAGTCAAGTCAGACAATAAATGTTTGTTCAGCATGTGTTTTAGCTACAAAAATTTGATCCATCCTTCACATTGCACAGAGATTCAAGTTATTCTCCTCACAAAATATGGTAGTTGTGAAAAAATTTAACAAATTGAAGATAATACAATTGTGTTTTTTTAGTGTATCATGGAGGTAGATTATAAGGATTGGATCGGTTAAAATCATATTAAATTTTGTTTGGTTTACATATAGATAAAAAATATACAATTGACAATAGTTCATTTTTACATAATTCTTTATTAATTATTTTTTTATGAATTTTGATTATTATATATTATGTTTATGAATTCAAATGTATACAACTTATTCATATCAATGTTTCATAGTACACACTCTATGGTCTATTGTTAAAAAAATAGATGCTAGGTGTCGTGTTGAAGACCTCACTTGAGATTTTGTAGATTTCCTAGATAAGTTGACAACTAGACCAATTTAAGACTTTTGGTCATGGTGAAAAATATGTTTTTGGATTCATTCAATTTTTGTCTTTGATTTGGGTCATTGTTGAGGTAATGTAAAAATGTATTTTTAGAGTTATAATTGACACATTTATTTCTATAGATGGGACTAATTTGAGGTGATGTCTACAAGCATTTTTAGAGACCCAAATGGCATATTTAAATGTTTTAATATGATAGCATCATCTATTTAATTGTATGTACTTAGTCTTACTTTTATGGTTTAGTCTTATCTTTATAGGTACAAGATTTCAAATTAATTGATTTATTTGTTTGATTTGGGTTATTGATCAAATCCAAGTCAACATCGATGTAATTATGTTCCTGGGTCATATATATATATATAGAGGTTTGAAGTCATTTTCTTTCTTGTTTGGTTAATCTTTCTAATTATAGATTCAAAATCAAACATGTTGGTTAGGTGCAACTTATAGCTTGGTCCTAAGTTAACTTTATACCTAGTCTTATATTAGTCAATTTGGTCAAACTTGCACTTTGGTTCCATTGAACTCTATTCATACCTAGTCTTGTGTCGGTTTGATTAGGTAAAACTTTAGTCTCATCAAATTATATTTGTACCTATTCTTATATTAGTCAATTTTGTTGAGCTTACACTTTGTTCATAATATTATGTAAGTCGATTAGGTTGAACTTACACTTGGTCTCATCAAATTGAATTTATACGTAGTCTTATGTTTATTGCTTATTATTATATTTATATTTATGCACTTTCATACTAGTTGAAATATTTATTTGATTTTGATCATTGATCTAATGTTTGACATCATTTTATTCCAATTGTTTGACCAAGGATATAAATGCGGCTGTGACATCATTTCCTTTATAATATTATAATCTTTTTTTTTTATCATGAAATCAAAATCAAGCATATATGTCAGTTAGGTCCAAATTATAGTTTGGTCAAAGGAAACCTTGTCCTTAGTCTTGTGCTTATTGTTTGTTCTTATGTTCATATATGTACAATTTTAGACTAGTTGATTTATTTGTTTGATTTTGATCTATATTCTAGTGTTTAACATTGATCTGACCTAGTTTTTTAATCTACCTCTATGGTTTAGAGGTCATTATATTAGCTAATATTTTAATATTTTTAATTGGAAAATAAAAATTAATCATCTTAGTTGGTTAGTTCTACTTATGATTTAGTCTTGTTAATCTCCAAACCTCATGCTTAAAGAGCATTCTAGGAAGTTTCACAGACATAGGACTTGACTATTACCTATGAAACAACATTTAATATTTTATAAGTCAAGGCTTCTCGTATTTTAGACATGGATGAAAAGGAATAGATATGTGTTTAACAAATTTGACAATGGAGTGAGGTGGTCAACATTCAAAAAAAATATTATTTACATATATACATTCCTGTGAAGCTAATTCATGTATTAATACAATAAAATTCTTCCCAATGGTAAATTGGAGTTGCACATAGAAGTCAACTCACTAGTGTAGTAGAAATTGTGGAGTAACTAGTGTATCTAGGTGAAAATCAATCACTAAGTTCTCTCCCCTCTCTAATTTTATTTGTAAACGGTACAATGCCTAAGAAGAAGAAGTCATTGTAGGAGACATAGTAATTCATCCCCAATGATATACATTGCCCCAATCTCAGCATGTGGGGATAAAGGGCTTATTTGCAGATAATAAAAAGGATTATGGGAATTCTTACATATCAATTCATGGTAGGTCATCGTTTTGGACATCCTATAAAAAAAAGATGATAAAACTCAAATATGTAACCCCTGGAAGTTAGACATGGCCAAGATCACAGTGCCCAATGTATTTGTTGATACCAAAATGGTAGATGCATTAGCTAAAAATAATAGGGTAGAGCCCATAATAGTGAGGAACGTTGATCGAAACCCACTCATTGTTATAACACAAAACATGATATAAGAATTCTTTGGGTTGAGTATTCAAGTGATTACTAAACTTGAAAGAGAGAAATTTCCCATCGATTATGAGTGCATAGTAAAGAGTGTTGGTTCGAAGGAGCTAGCTCTCTTTATGAATAGAGAGGATACAATTTTTTTTGTTTAGTTGTATGGTAAGATATCTTTTTCCACTACCATTTTTATGTGGTTCTTTCAAAGGAGATATTGGGGTTGTGGGGAATGTTGGGAAAAGACTAAAAATCTATAATGTCTATTGATCTCATGTATATATCCATGAGGACTCCAAATACACACCTATTATAGGAGTAAAATAAATTCCGCTGAATTGGAGAGTATTCCGAATAAATAATTGATTAGATGGAAAAATACAATAAACTCAAGCACTACTCCCTATTGTGTCATATGATTTTGTTTCAAAATAGTATTATGTTTTTCAACTTCCTAAAATTAATCACTAAGGATAAAAACTAAAATAAACTTCCAGTACAATTATGGTATAGATTATAGGATAAGCACAATAGAGATGCTAACTAGATGCAACATTTCATGATATGTTTGTAGTGTGGACTCTTAGGACCTTGGGAGATGAGGTGGTGAGAATTCCCAGTGCAAAACAATTTGTTTATTTTCTTTAGTCATTGCAAAGGATATGCTTCTCAAGATATATCTTGGATTCTAATAGGCATTCATGTGATACCTCATTTGGAATATGAAAAATAGCTAAATGAATGGATAAGTATGCATGAGAAAGGTCTGAGTTATTTTCAAAAATCTATCACAAAGTTATAAAGGAAGCGACCATCATTATTTTATAGAAAGGGTTTTAAAGGGACTATAAAGTAGCAACCATTTATATTTCACTATCCAAGGAAATAAAGGATTGCAAAAAAATGACAATTTCTATCTCACAAAGGAGTATGAAGTCAGCTTTTGATATAACTTGAAAAGTGATATTTTACATGTCGAGGCTTCTAGGTTGTACAAAATGATGATATGTTGATGAACTAATAGTGGAGTGAGGTGATTGAAAATCAAATTATTTTTCACGTATAAACATTCATTTGTAGTCAATATATATTGATGCCATAAAATTATTGGTAGTAAATTGGAGTTGCACATGGTTCACCTCACAATAGCTATGTGATAATCACGCCCAAGGCCTTACTTAGGAATATTTTATTCAACCTAAGGATTACTTCTCCCACCATGAGGTGCATTTAATTTGTCAACCCAGGGATGTGTACTTGAAATGGTTGGCATGGTATGTGCACTAGATTCCTTAACGAGTCATTATACTTATGCTGCAGGAAAGTAAAATGCATACAAAGAACTTACACTAGTGCTGCAGGAAAATAACACACTTAAATCTTTGCTAAAATGAATGCTAGAAATAAAAATCTACACTAACCTATATTTCAACTCAGACCATCCACTATAACTACTCTCACAGATGCTGCAAGAACATTCACAAAGTATGATGCTGCAAGAAGAAACTTATAACTTCTATTTGAAATACTGGAAATGCTGGAAGTAAATCTACACTACTCTAATTTAATCCACCTCCCAAGCGCCCGCCCTTGGTTGGCTTCTGCTAATCTACTAACATAGGCTGCAAACCAATAATTACTTCATTATATTTCAAAACTCCTTACATAAGATCAATACATAAAACTGCAAAATAACTTACTACAAGAGTCAACAATGTTTTTCTATAAACTTTTCTCAACTCCCAAAACTCTCAATCCCATCCCTACAAATAGAGGATCGAAACTTATTCTAAAATAGGAAAGAAAATAAAATGACTAAAAATCCACCTGAGAAGAAGAAGGAAATATAACAACTCGCAATATAAGTAATAAAGTTTGGGTAACCAATTTAGCACAATAGTAAACATAGAGGGAATATAGCAACACTTCATCCCTACATTCTTGGAATAATAGATCCTCCTTTGTAGCAGTCGTGTCTCCTAGTGTCATTATGATTCCTCTACTATAGTTGGGCCTTGACGCTCCTCCTTGAATGTTGTTGACCATTCTCTAGCTTCTCCCTTTTCTAACAAGTTAGTTGCAATGTAGAAATATTGATGCAAATAAGAATATAATCAAATTAAATCCAAATATTAGAACACATATTCTAATGGTTATATGAAATACTGCATTATATGTATAATATTGGTAAAATATGGCATATCTATCTACCTATGGGTTAACGGTTCTTATCTAGACTTTATCATAAGTTTAGCTAGTTATAAGTTCACAAATGTCTTGGTAGTATTAAAAACAGAGTATTAAAATTAACATAAAATAGAAGCAATAATTGGCCTCATCATCTACCCCTGGTAAGTTTAATGCTTTTCCTCAAGCATTGCATCTTCTGGCCATTGATCAAAAGACTCCAACCACAATCTGCCCTTACCTGTTACTCATGAAAGTGTATAGAATCCTCTTGTTCTCTCCTATAGTTCCATTCTATGAGCCTCTTGTAGCCTATCAAGTTGTTCAAAGTTGATGTCATACAGAGTCCAAAGGAGCATAGGTGGCTACATCATTAATGGATACCAAAGTTTTGGTCTAGTTTTCCTTCCCAGCTGCATGTATTTTGGTGCTCGATCGGTGAAGGGTTGCCTCTAGGTTGATAGGGTTGTGTGGTTCTAACCTTCTGACTCCCTTAGGCAGTCTACCCCATCTTATTTTGACACTAGCCATGGCTCTTTGAAAGAAAAAGTAAGGCATGTTATTATATTCTGCATATACTTTTGTTGTGACCTTGAAGATTTTTTTTCTTATTTCCTTGTGAACATCTCTGTAGGTCAGCTTGAACCAATCTCTAAGGATTTCTTCTAGTTTATTTCTTTCTACTCTTAATGGTAGGGGTTCTATTCTTTCTTTTTCTTTGTAATTGTTCAATTATCTATCATAATTGGCCTCATTATGCATCCAAGACATTAGGGCCTTAAGATGTATATCCCCTATATAAAGTAGAGGGTTTCATTGAGTTTCTATAGGGATAATGAAATTATGCACATATAATTCACAGAGTAAATTTTAATGCAATGATGGAAGAGTTTGGTACAAACCATAGAATTCTTGAGCTGACCTGAATTCTATATTTATATCTTTGAAGGTCATCATCAATTGAAATAAAAGGAATTGTTCTTTTAAATAGATGGCATAAATCTTAGATGGTGACCTATAATTAATTATTTGGTCAGCCAGTTTTAGGGCATGATCCATCTTTTTCTTCTATTTCACCAATTGCTCTTTTAAATCTACAATTTCTTTTCCTTGATCTATTATTACCTTCTTCATCTTCTTTTTCTCTTCTTCCCGTAGGATTTTTGTTAACACATGTTTATTATATAATTGAAAAAGAAGCATTTGTAAGGTAACTGGGCCACTTTCCTCTTCCTAATTATCTTTCTTTCTCTATTCCCTCCATGACCATTCCAAGAAGCTTGTAAACCATGTTCTCTTATAGGGAACTAGTGTAGTTTTTGAATAGGCTAATTGATGTATTATTGGGTCTTCTTCTTCTTTACAGCATGGGGTATCCTATTGGCCTACTTGGGGGTTATTTTGGATTTCATTCATCTCAGCCTTACATTTGTCATTAGGGTTTTAAGGAATGTTTGGAATTTCAAGTTGATTGGGGAAATCATCTGGGATAACTTGTATTAGAGATTCTTCATTAGATTGTTTGGGTGAAGTGGACTAGGTTTTCGAGGATACTTTAGTAATTTTACCTCTCATTCTAGGGCTTCTTCACATAGGGGATTCTTCAAGCACCATAGTCTTTTTCTTGGTAACCCTTTTTGGTTTCTCTACTATAGAAGTAGCTACTATAGGAACCAACTTCATCTTCCTTTGTTTTGAGACTATAGGGTTTCATCTCTCTACTTCTAGAACCAAAGTTTCTTCTTGTAACTTTTGTTTTCTCTTTGCTCAGGTAGAAGTAGGTACATTTCTCATTTGAGCACGTAAACTCACATTTTATTTTATATTTTTAGTATCCACACCTTGGGTGCCTTTCTTAGTAACTGTGTCAATGAGGACTGCATTATCTTGGCTAGGTTGTACATTAAGGGCAATATGAGGCTAAAGGGTTTTATGCTGGCTAGATTTTTCCCATGACATAGGAGAGACATCCCTAAGTGATCTTTCTATGAGCAATTTAATTAGGGCATGCTGAGTAACAAAATTGTCCTTTCCTTTCTAGGTTTCCCTTGCACTAATGCATAACATATTATACCAGAAATTTGGGACATTTACTGGAAAATTATGCCTTACATAACCGAGTAACTGAAAATGATGTTTATGAAAATTAGAAAATCTTCCTTCATAGGTAAAATACCTAATAATATGCATGGCCAACTCATTTTACGATGGTGAAAGAGACATTCTTTTGCATCCTTGCTTAGTAATATCCAATGGAGGGTCACTTGGTAGGAAAAAGTGGGCCCTAGCGGATTTTGTATCATGCACATTGGGGTAGTGTTCTCCTATTGTTAGAAGCCTGGTTACTTCCACCATTCATTCCTTTGTGGCAATAACTATCAATCCCCATACTGTTGTTTCACCTTCCTCAAATGTATGTATAAATTCAATAGATGCTTCTTCATCAAACTTCATTAGTTTGAAAAAATATCCTAGCTAGTCACATGCATTAAATCTTCTTACTACTTCTACATCAGAAAGTAAAACACTATGTTCTACTGGTTCACATCACTACAACTATCCTCCCATTTGTGCTTACTAATTTGAAGCTCTACTCTGTTTGCAACAATTACCTTCTTCCCTTTGTGAATCTTAGACTCTTTTTTCTTTTTTGAAAATCATGGACCCTTTTCACATTCTTTTCTATGAATTTCCATCACGAACAATAATAATGTGATTTTAATTAGAATAAATCATAGATATGCGATAATTGCTTCAAAATTTAATTTGGGTCACATTTTAGTCTAACAATGAGGAATTATTCGAGAATAAAGGTAAGACACTTGACACTTGCATACTATAGCAATTGGATTTTAATCAAACAAAGAGAGAGTATAGATTTGAGGATCTTTAAAGAATAAATATAAATGTCATTGGTAATTAGTAATCTTCCCTACCCCCTACGAAACATGGACAAGTCTCCTCACTTGTCATACTTGGCACGAGGTATAGAACTGGCATAACGTTGCAATGATATATTAAATGCAGTAATAGATATAACCAATGAAATCTATGTGCTAAAAATGAATAAAACTTAAAAAGCTTATTACTATTAGTTTGATCATTGCATGTACTAGATAAAGGTGGCAAGAGTCGAAGAATAGTAGCGACAACATATGTTAGTGGAGTTATTATATTATTGAAAGCATAGGAAAATGATGACGTGGAAGGTGGGTGGGTAGTAGAGAAATAAATGTAATGAGTTGGAAAAGAAGAATTTAGAAAGTGAATGGAGAATTTGAACTTTATGGAAACATAAATTTTTTATTATGGGCATGCTCAAAGAAATTATTATTGAAGAGTTGCAGGCAGAAGGTTAGCACCTTCTGCTACAGGAATTGTTACCTATTGTGCATTTGAAATTGGTTATTGAAATTATTGTAGGAAGTCTTCTTTCCTTTGGGGCTATTTATACAACTTTAGCCAATGTCCATTGACTAATAACTTGAGGTGTACTAGATCAATTGTGCTTAACAAGATGGTTCCATTTTCAAATGCACAACTTATTTCATAGGGACCCAGCCATCATGTCTACAGCTTGCCTGATATGTCTTTAAATCTAGAATCATAAAGTAATGCCCAATATCCAATTTGAAATTGTTTATTCTTAATGTGAGAGTCATGCCATTTTTTCCTTTGCTTCTATATGATTTATGTGCATTCTAGGGTAGACTTGCACATTTTATCCAAAGAATTAAGATGCAATAAGCACTCTATCTGTGTTGTAGGAAGATCAATATTTAACTCCAATGTTGTTGTTAAAGTTTTGTACTAGAATTTAGTGGGTAGCATTGTTGCTTTTCCATACAAGAGTTCAAATTGTGTGAAGCCTGTGGTGGTCTTCCCAGAAAGCTTCTGGTAGTCTGTTGCTCCAATCTCTACGGTGCAAATGAACTATCTTTGTCAAGATGGTTTCTATCTTCCAATTTGTAACTTCTGCTTGTCTATTATTTTGAGGATGATAGGGCTTTAATTTCTGATGTCTGGTATTATATTCCTTCATTAGTTTTGTGATCAGATTTGAAGTGAATTGAGCACCCTATTCAGTAACAAGTTCTCTGGGTATGTCATATTGAATAAAGATTTCTTCATACAAAATTTTTACAACTTTATGGTTGTGGCATGCTTTATGGCTTTAATTTTGACCCATTTTATCAGGTAGTCAGTGCATACAAGGATATATGTTTTCCCATTGGATGAAGGATCTATTGGACCAATGAAGTCCATGCCCCATTTGTCAAATGGTGTTAACACCATCTAAGGATTGAGAGACATTTCATCTATTCTTGTTAGTCAGCCCATCCTCTAACATTTATCACACTTTTGTGTATAATTGGCTACATCTTTATGAAGTGTAGGCCAATAGTAACTAGTTGTTAAAATCTTCAACATTGTTCTTTTTCTTGCAAAGTGCCCCCACATGGTTCATTATGACATGCATGTAGAATGTCATATGTCTTATCTTCTCATACACATCTCCTCATAACTTGATTAGGTCTAGTGTAAAATAGTGTGTTATCAATCCAAGAGAAATGGAACCTTTTCTCTACAAGCAGCTAGTTATCCTTGTAAGAGAAATGTGTTGGCATTTTATTAGCTACAATATAATTAGCTATTTTTGCATACCATGGGGTTTGGAAAAAATTATGACATAGATGCTCATCTATAAATTTATCACCTATCAAAGTAGTATCTTCTTTATCATGGTGGATTTTGGATAGATAATTAGCTACCACATTCACTTTCCCAAGATTGTGAATGATTGTGATATCAAATTCTTGCAAAAGAAGTAGCCATCTTGCTAACCTACCTATAATGGCAGGTTTATTCATGAGATATTTAATTGTTGCGTGGTCAATATGAACAAATATGGGATAACTAGTTATATAATGCCATAATTTGTTCAAAGCATAAACTACTGCTAATAGTTCTTTTCCAGTCATTGTATAGTTTAACTCTAGTCCATGAAGACTCTTACTAATATAGCAGATTGCATTTTCAAGATGTTGAGATCTTTTCCTAGGACTACACCTATGGAATAGTCAAAAGCATCTGTATGTATTTGAAAGGGAGAAGTCCAATCATGAACCCTAAGTATTGGTGCAGTTTTCAATAGTGACTTGAGCTGTCGGAAGGAGTCATCACGTTCCTTTGTCTAGGAAAATTCAACCTCTTTGATAAGAAAAGTTTATAGAGGACTAGCTATCTAATTATTATTTTTGATAAACCTCCTATAATAGCTAGCTTTTCCTAGGAAAGATCTAACTTCTTTTTTCTTTGTGGGAGTAGGGAGTGTGAGAATTAGCTCTACTTTTGCAGGGTCTACCTAGATTCCAACTTCAGAGATAAAATATTCCAATACCAAACCTTCCTACCTCATCAAAAAACATTTCTCACTGTTGAGAGATAGGTTGTGTTCTTCACATCAAATTAGTACTTTCTCCAAGTTCTCCAAGGCTTCCTCAACTATGACACCAAATGTAGTGAAGTCATCCATGCATATCTCCATGCAATAATGTGATATGTTAGCAAAAATGTTGATTACAGATCTCTAGAAAGTAGTAGGTGCATTGCATAAGCCAAATGGTAATACAGAATAAGCATAGGTACCCCAAGGGCATGTAAATGTGGTCTTCTCTTAATCTTTTGGAGCAATAATTATTTGATTGTATCCATTGTATCCATCCAGAAATGAGAAATATTTATTTGTAGCCAAAGTATCCAAAACTTTATCAATAATGGGTAAAGGAAAGTGATCCTTCTTTGTGGCATTATTTAATTCATTATAATGTACACATATCTGCCACTTTACTCCTTTCTTAGGTATAATAACTAATGTTGATACCCATTTTCTATCAGATATTGGATAGATGAATCTAGCATCCAACAACTTCTATAGCTCAGTCTTAACTATTTTGTTTTATACTAGATTTATTCTCCTCTGATATTGATGGAGTCGCAAGCTTCCATCATTGATGTAGATCCTATGGGTGCAAAGTTTAGGGCTCTGTCCTATCATATTCGTATAATCTCAAGCAAAGGCTTTTTCATGCTGATTGAGGATCTTGGTTAACAATTTGTTAGTGAACAAATTGTCCTTTCAAGGATTTTAATACATCTACTCTATGCCCAAGGTTTAGAAATTACAAAATGTCCACAACAGTTGAGAAAATCTCATATTATTTGACTTTCTCTTTGAATTTTTTTAAAGGTGCAACTCCCTTATTAGATTTGCAATGAATTCAAATTATCTTTTGCACTTTTACCCAAAAGTATGTAAGGATCTCTTGACTACTCTTAGGTAGTGAGGCAAAATCAATTCAAAAATCTCAAAGAAACATCCATTTGAATATACTTATATAGAAAATCTACTTCAGAAGAATGAATAACACCATAAATTGATATCAATCATCCAAAGACCTTAATTGAAATAAACTTACAGTATGAACAACAATCAAATATCTCGAACCAATAAACTAGAGTTCACAAAGTAACAGTGGTCTATACACATTGAACACCAAGTTTCCAAGCTAAATTATAGATGATATATATCTGTGTGTGTTAAACCTTCTGCATGCACATAGTCATTCAAAAGAAAAACATCCATATACTATCCTTTGATTAATGTGTAAAAGTATTTACTTATCAGAGTTTCTAGCTATCTATTTTCTAACTATCTATTGCTAACCTTAAACTAGTTCAATGCCCCAATATTTATAGTTTTTCCATACGAATCCTCAAGGCCTCCATCAAGACCCAACCATTTTAGCTAAAACAAGAAAGAAATTTAAAAATGAGCACCAAAAAAAGTAACTAAAAGCAACGGTTCAGTTCAACCATCATTGCCAGTTTTCTCCTCCTCGCCAATGGTCTGACATACCAGCTCCCAACTTCAAAAAATATTCATAGAGTCCTGCATTGCATGAGAGTGTGGATTTTTCAAGCTTAGCAATCGGGCTCTACACACATTCTTCTACCATTTGAATTCTTTTATCTTTAAACTCTTGTGTGACATTAGGTTCTTGTTGAGACACAACATTGATTCAATACTTGCCAATGCAGTGGAATCATTGGCACTTGGTGCTTCACCATCCCTAATTTGTTCCACAGCTTCATTGAAGCTCTTCATTACTGTCTTGGCATCCATATTCCCATCATCGAAGTGTAGGATCCTCGTAGGATTAACTACCTTCATATCCTTAAGGAGTTCTTTGTCAATTTCAGTAATTTTTCTTTCTATGCCCTGCACTTCTTTAATTGCCTCCTTGTAAATTGACTCCTTCCAACCCATGTTGTTCTTCATAATGAAAAACATGCAAGGATCCACATTTTTCATTGGGTTCTCATTCAGGAACTTGAGGACCCTGAACCTCTCAACTTTAGCCACTTTAAAAACAACTACTTGACATCGACCTAACTTTATTTCCTAAGCTAGAACTAAAATTTGGATCTCTCCCAGCAATGATTCTCCATCAACATAAACATTAGTAAATTCTGAAATAAATTTATTACCTTCTTTTATGATGATGTCCACCCAGTCCTTCACAACATTAGCTAATAGTTTCCCTTTTTGCATCTGCTTCATCAATTATTGACTTCCTACTGAATTAGGATCAAAGGGTTATGGGGCTTGAACAATTGACAATGAACCAAGGTTCATTAGAGAATTGATATATACAGCCATTGTTGTTATCATGCCCTTTAGTTCTTTCATTTATTTTCTATCCTTCTCAAATTGTGTCAACATATGATCAGTAGAGAATTTAAAGAAGTGATTACTAGTGCTTTTGTTGATAGTTCCCAATTTAACCGAGGTAACCTTGAAGTCTTCATCATCAATATCCCTAGACTCCTCCATCTACTTGTAGGTAGCTATTTCAGTAGTGATTTTTCCTATTACTGGGTCCTTGGTAAGGTGAGCATCCATCTTTAACTTCTTTTCCTTTGAACCCCTAGCCACATATTTAGTGACGATTTCTTTCACTGGTGTGGACACTGGTTGAAAATTTCTTTTCTTGCTGATTGTGTTAGATAGACAAGAAGGAATAATAGGGCTCACAGACACTACTTGGGAATCTCTAGTAGGAGTTAGGAATATGAGTTGATCAACTTTAGGAGCCTTGATGAACTAAATATCGCCATCTGTACTATCTAAGAAATTGAGGCTGTCATTCAAATCCTGCCCCTGAGTCAACATTCTCTCCTTCTGAACTTTATGTTGCTTCAGGGCTTCAGACTTAGACTAAGATCTAGTCCTTAGAGCCGTAGTTTGTGAATGAAGGGGCCTCTTCATTTGTTTATCCTAAGCCAATATACTACCTGTAATAGGAGAAAGTGTCACATCAAATGGGAATGGTTTAGAAAAGGAAACCACCCCTAAAGAGGGTTCATAGATACTTCCTTTGCTCTTTTTCTTTAACTAGTCATTTGTGAAGGCAAGTATAAATCTAGCTCTTAGATTGATATCATCTTCCTCATCTTTATTCGATTCAACTATCAGAGACTTCAATTCACTAGGTTCTTCCTAGCCAGGTTCAATTATATTCGAGCCATCTTCAACCACTCCCTCTATTTTGAACTTCAATATGAAGGAATTAATTTGCTACAAAGTCAGCCTTAAATGATCTTTTCTCAAAACTTCACCTCCATCCTTACAATCTTGCCATAGGTCTTCCAACTATGGATTTTTTCATGGGTGAACTTCAAAGCCGAGAATCTATACTACATACCATTTATTATCGAAATTCCTTATGCTATAGTAAGAGCCAAAATTGAACCCAAGAAAATTACTTCCAATAATAGAAGCATTGGTCATGCTACTACAAACCAATGAACCCAGCTTGATAGGAAAATTTGTTTCCCAATCCTCTTGTGGTAAATTATCCTTTATAATAGAGAAAAGTTGCCTACATATATCAGCCAAAACAAAATAGTCCAAGGCATACCATGGAAACTTTGTAGGTTCTTCTTCAAATTCACCTATTCTCAAGTAAGTGAACCTAGGGAACTGTATGAAGTGACTTCCATATTGCTGAATTAATCTTTGGGCTTCAGGAGACAATCGAGGCATCAACATTTCTTTCAGAGATATATACACATTCTCCATTAACAAATCATGAACTTTCCTAAAATCTTCCAAGACTCTATCTTTCTGTAGCTGAGGGCAATACTGAAAAACTGTTATTTCTTCACTCCATACTCCATCAGGAAGAGGGGTAAGATCACAAGTATTGTCAATGTAGTAAGTTAAATAGGAAGGCATATGAAAATCCTCCCAGAATTCTTTAGCATGTTTGAGTTGAGACCTTAGTGAATTGGCAATAATCTCTGCCCAATCCATCCATTGCTCACCCTTCAAGATAATTTCTATGTACCTATACATCCATTCTTCAGAAAGAAACACATCAGCTGAACCTTTGACCCTATGCAACAACACCACCAGGTCATGAATATGGGGTTTTAGGTGATCCTTATTGATGACCTTGGGTAGCTTGGAACCTCTACCATACATGGTCTTGGTCCATTTCCTACGCAGGGTATTGCAAAATTGATTTGGGGTTTCTTGATATTCGGCTTGGGCTTGAATAGGGGAAAATGTAGCAAAAGTATTCTCTTGCAAATGTAGTACAGAGGCAATAGTGTCTCTTGAAATTGAGAGTATCATGTTACCATTTTTACTTACAATACTATTGCTTTTAACATCATAGTGATCAATACAAACTTGAAGAAGTTTAGGAGTCACAAAGGCTAGGGGAAAGCAACAGTCTCAATTAACCCACTAGTAAGGACTTCCATACACCCATTCACCTCATTAGCATATTCAAGAAAAAATTCCTATAAATTCTCCAACTTCACCCCTTGCAAATTTGTATCACAAATGATTGGTTTTCTACATTCTAAACTTGTGAAATTATCGAAGAAATGCAATATAGATCTCATTCTTAATCAAACAACAATGCTTCGAACATATATGCTAGAAAATATAGAGATTTTCTAAACAAAACAAGAATTGCTAAGTTCTCACCTATATTCTGCTAAAAAATCAATGATTTTCTGTCTCCCTTAACAACTTCTTCTCCACACTTTTATTTCTTCACATGAAAAATAGAAAAAGAAAGCCAAGCAAATTTTAAAGGGAAATTACTTTCGTGTGGAAGTACAAGCTTATTATAAGGCATTAATGACACATCATGCCTTGTTAACATTCACACATTTGAAAGCCTTGTTGCATAAACTTTCCATTTAATTATTTTCCCTTTGGATGTATTGGTAATGATTGATTTTAATGCAACATCCAATCTCTTTTTCGGTTGAAGATTTCCCACTTTCCTCATAATGATGACTTTCCACATTAGGAATAGAAATTTCCTTTTATTTATTATTCTCTGACATGACCATCAATTGCCTTGTGGGATTACAGTGTTTCATACACCCAGATTTAATATTACCAGATTACCTCCACCATTGAACAACTTTGAACAACTTTGAACTGAGGTTTAAAGTGGTTCAAAGTGATATATATCACCTACCAAAAAAATTGTTAATACAAAACCTTTAGTTGAACTACTTTGAACTACTTTAAAACTGAGGTTTAAAGTGGTTCAAAGTGGTTTGAGGGAAGATATATCAACTAGGAACAAAAGGAACTTCAAATAATCACTTTGGGAGATGGTGAATTCACAGAGCGACAAGGAAAATACTTGAATAAATAGATGGGAAAAAATGAAGGAAAGACCTTTGAAAAAAAGTGGCGACTCAAAGAACTACTAACAGGGGCTCTAACTGGGGACTGTGTATGCGGAGTACATAAAGAACTTAGAAAAAAAGAAACATGAACAAACCTAAACTAACACAAAGGAAAATGACAAGAAAGGAAAACAAAAAGCAAAACAAAAGGCTATGTACAAGACATGGGACTTCAAAACTTAGAACTTGATTAACTTCAAGTCTTGCCAAATATAAGTAAAGGGTAGAACCGTTCCATCTGGGTACTTCAAACAAAAGGCATTTGGGCCAACAACTTTTGAAATGATAAATGGACCCTTCTAGAGAGATTTAAATTTTCCATGTGCACCCTTGGGTTGTCTCCTTTTATCCCAGAGAAGCACTTCATCATTTTTGAGGAAACCACATGGCCTGACTTTCTTGTCAAAGATTTGCTTTACCCTCATCTAATACTTAGTAATATGATCAACCAACTTGTGCAAGTACATTATTCTTTTCTCCAGTGAATCCTTAAAGAACTGATCCTCAACAACAGTTTGTAGTTTAGCAGCAGACAGCTCCAGAGGTTGTGATACTTGAGCTCCAATCCCATACACCAATTCAAATGGAGCCATACCAATAGCTCTTTTTGGGTTAATCTTGTTAACCCATAATGCTTCATAAAGTTTCTTATGCTAGTCTCGGGGACTATTAGATACCAATTTTTTGGTTATAGCTATCAAGTTCTTATTGCTAGACTCTTCCTATCCATTCCCTTGTGGGAAATAGTTTGAAGAATGGGCCGATGATATGCCATGTTCATAACAAAATAGGGAGATCTCTTCAAATGAAAAGTAGGTTGCATTATCTAAAACTATCTTTTGAGGAACCCCAAATTTGACAAAAATATGTTCCATTAGGAAATCACATACTACCTGGGAGTTGGCCTTTTTAGCTAGAATAGCTTCCACCCATTTGGTGAAATAATATGTTGCTGTTAATATGTATATATGTCCAGCACTTGATAGAGGATTCAAACATCTAGCAAAATCAATACCCCACTGCTGAAAGGGCTCACTAATAATGACTGGCCTAAGAAGTAGTGCTGCTAGTTGAGGAAAACCAGTAAAAAATTGACATTTCTTGTAGTTCTTTACAAATTTATAAGCATCCTTGAACATACCTAGCCAATAGAAACAATTCCTAAGGATCTTGAAAGCATGAGAAGTGTCCTACACAATCCTCCGAATGATATGCCTTTAACAATTTTTCTTGTTGCTCTGCATCCACACACCTTAGAAAGGTTCCATCAATTCCTCTCTTATATAAAACACCATTTGAAATGACATACTTAGCATCCTTTAACCTAAGGTTTTGCCTTTCCTTATAGCTCATGTTTAGGGGACATTCACCATATGTTAGAAAATATGCAATATTTGAGAACTAGGGTTCTGTAAGGCCAACAAACAAAACAATAGGTTTTTCTCCGGCTTCATCAAGAGATGTATCCTTGCTTTCGGCCATTAATTTACATAAACTATGCCCTCTCACCAAAGAAGTAGGCCTAATAGTTAAGTCATATTCTTGAACTTTAGTTACCCATACGACCCTTTTATTCATCCCTACTTCTTGTTGAGTTAATATACTCTTAACTGCTATTTCTGGTATATACACAATTGAATGAGAATGCAAGATATAATACATAAATTGTTTCAATGCCTTTACCACAACAAATGAGTTTTTTTCTACTTGAGTATAGTTCAACTCATGCTTCTTTGATGGAACACTCATAAAGGTGATTGGATCCTCATTACCCTTATTATCCCGTTGAGTTAAAATACTAGACAAGGAATATTCAAAAGCATAACAATAAATAATGAAGTCTTTTTCAAAATTTGGGCTTACCAACATTGGGGCATTTGCAATAGTTATTTTAATATCCTTAAAAGCCTTCTTACCTTCCTCTTGCCATCTAAAAGGGTGTTTTTCACTCATCATATTCAACATGTATCTCACCTTCTCAACAAATTTGAGAACAAAACTTCATAAGAAATTGATTTGAACGAAAAATGACTTCAAATTACTTCTATTGGTGGGCAGAGCCAGTTTCCGTATAGCTTTCACCCTCTCTCGATCAATTCTTATACCATCTTTAGAGATGATATACCCTAGCAATTTACCTTCTTCCACAAAGAACACAGACTTTTTAGGATTCAAGGATATACCATGTTGTCTGCATCTATTTAGCACCTTTTCTAGGTCCCTTAAATGATGTTTTCTTCTCCTAGAGTAAATAGTCAAATCATGAAGATATAACAATTATCCTATCTCTCAAATCCTTAAAGGATGAGTTCATTACTCTTTGAAAGGTCGCTCCTACATTAATCAAATCGAATGGCATCCAACTATAAGCAAAGGTCTCCCAATGAGTAATGAAGGCTATTTTATGCTGGTCTTCTGGTGCAACGCTGATTTGGTTGTACCTTGACTAGCCATCAAGCATTGACATGACCTCGGATCTAGCAACCATCTACAAAATATGATCCATAGTGGGAAGTGCATAGTTGTCTTTGAGGCTTGCTTGGTTCAGATTTTTGAATTCCATGGAAATCCTTATTTCACTATTTTTCTTTCTCATAGGGACAATATTTCCTATCTATGTTGAATGATGAATTGGGTATATTATGCGATCATTTAACATTTTCTCCACTTCTCTAAAAATGGCTTAAGATACTTTAGGGTTATAATTTCTAAGTTTTTCTCTAAAAGTGGTTGCCTCTGGTTTCAAAGGTATATGATAGACGAACTCCCCATTTCTAAAATTCTTTAAGTCTTCATACCCCCAAGAAAAAACATCTTGATACTAAGTAAGAAGCTTAGTCAGCCTATCTTTCTCCCTCTCAGAATAGGTCTTATTGATAGAAATCTATTTGGGATCTTCCTCGGTTCCAATATTAATTTTATCGTGTTCCCGTGCATTTTTGTTAGAATCAACATTCCTTTTTAGGGCACTGTCATCCTTCCTTCCAAATAGGTGTTCTAGAGAGATCAATCCATTGGGAATTCGATTACCCTTGAGTTGAATGACTTCCCTAGATCCACATAATTCCTCTCCAATTAATTTACCCTCATGATCAGATCCTTCGAAGAAGATTTCAAAAAAATTACCAGCACATTCAAGGAATTCTCTCAATTGCACATCATCATCAAAACCTACCAATGATTAACATTGTCTAGAACCCTAGGCCTATAGATCATCTCAATCTTGTAATTATCATTTTTAAATTCTAAATGTGGTAACAATAGTGATGCTGAAACAACTAAAAAATCAGCTTTAGTGTTTTGGGAACGAGCTATGAATTCAATAGAAAAGCTTCAAAGGACTCAATCTCATCCCAAACTAGGTTCTATAATGCTTTAGCCTATCATTTTTAACATAAAATTGATTTCTTACCTACTTCACAATAAGTTCAGCATCAACCTTCACTTTTAACTACTTCACTCCTTTTGCTTTGGCTTCTTGCAGGCCTAGAAGCAACACTTCATATTCCACAATGTTATTGGTATTATGGAAGTCCAATTTGAAAGAGAAAGGAAAAATATCCCCTGTGGGTGAAATGAGAACAACACCCATTCCTAAACCTGAATTTGAACAACTTCCATTGAATTCTAGAGTCCAAAGGGCTTCTTTAGAACTTACCATCTCTTCTTTTTGGCATGGTTCTTTAGGAAAAATAATATAATTTCCAAACTAACATTCCTCATACAATATCTATGCTTTGGGGTTATCTAAGTGTACTACTGTATATTTATTCTTTGGCTCGGGCTCCAACTTTACTTTCTTCTTTCCCACTGGAATATAGTCTTTTGACCAATCAATTTTAATTTCCCCACCCATATCCTTATAGAAGGTTCTGCTGAGCAGTATTCCATAGTTGGCTGGTATATCAGCTATAAGAATAGTGAGTTTCACTCTTTTCTCTAGGCAAGCATAGAGAACAACCTGTACATCCTTTACTTGACTGACTAGGGGCACTTATTTTCCATCCATAGAATAGAAACACCTGAAAGTTTTTGTGAGTTCCAGACCAAAAGCCTTCGCAATAGGCTGGGGCATAAATTATCTGATGCTCCAGAATCAATAATGCAATTACTGAGCTTCTGGCCATTCAAAAACAATGATATATAAAATGGATTGGGCTTTTTCTCTTCTGTTTCCTTCTGGACAGAGTTAGCAACTACCTCATCATAAGAGGTGTTGTTAGTGCACCTTGTAGACACAAAAATAGGTTCATTAATAGCCTTTGATTTCTTAGAAACATCATCAGAAAATGTGCATTAGTGTTAAGACCTCCCTTTGCATATTGAACCAACTTGTCCAACTCCTTAGGATTAAGCCTCAGATACTCGGCTGGAGAAATAGATATGGAAGAGGATTTGCAAAATTCAACAATATCAAAAGCTAAAGTACTAGCCATGGTTTCTGCTTTGGACAAGGTTCTTGGTTCTATAGTTTTTTCTAAATTGAAATGTATATGTTCTTACCTTTGGAAATCGATACATTTGTGTTGGTTCCTAGGTAAGATTTCTGATTTCTTTGCCCTCTAGTCATCATTGTGCAAGCAGGATATTGAAGAGTTGTGAACATAGAACCTCCTCTTTCTGAATTAGATTCATACTCAAGAAAATTGGTACCTAAATTTTTGTTTTCTACATTCTCATTTTCAGGCGTTTGCTTTGCTGCAAGGGCATTCTTTACTAATTGAACACAATTGAGCCAATCAGGATAGTCTTGTTCATCATGGTCTGAAGTCATATGGAAGGAGCACATTGCCTCTTTAGGAGCTTCTTCAATTTGTAGTCTCATTTGAGGAGAAGTCAACAGGGGAGTTTTAATAAAATTTTGAGGTTGTTTCTATCTATGAATGTCCTAATAAGGAATCTATTAAGGGCCATGGATTTTGTTTTGTTGTCTCTGCATCATCGCTACATCATTCATCAATTTTTGTAGAACGAGATCAGTAGAATTAGAGGATGAAGTTGTTCCTAGTGTTTGAATTTCTCATTTCCATTTACAAACATTGATAAATGCATCCTCTAACTGAATAGCCAATCTCTGGGTGACAGCCAAATCATCACATGCATCTTTTATGAGGTGAAAGCTTATGTTTGGATGTACAACATTTATAAAGAATGACTTCTAGTTCTCTGCATTAGGTCTAGATGTAGTGGGGATCCTTTGAATTAATCTATTGAACTTGGCAACAAATTCTCTCATAGGTTCATGCATCTCTTTTTTTATCTGACTGAGTTGGAAAAATAGAGAAGTTTCATTTTTAGGGGCCTTGAATCTATCTTCAAAAGCATTTTTCATATCATCCCAACTAGTGATGGGTTGATGAGGTAGGTGGTTAAACTAGTCTGCAGTGGCATTAGTCAATGTCTACTCAAACAATCTTACAAAAACTTCTTGTGTGGGAACACTTATAACAACACAAGCAGAATGAAAAGCACTTAAATGATTATCTGTTGAAATCTTTCCATCTCCACTAAACTTGGGTAAAATTTTAGTGGGTCCTTTGGGTAATGGTGCAGGATTTACACCCAATTTTAATGGCCCTATGTTTTGCCCCCATGGTTGGTTTATGACCATGTTTGATGGTACAACTTGCAAAGGTTGAATGGTTATAATAGTAGGGACATGAGTATTCAATGGGAGAAAAGATTGCACTAATGGTGAAAGAGGAGATTGCTTCGGTGGTGAACTGGGTCTACTTTGGGATTTGATACTCTTCTTCTTAGGGTCATTAAAATTTGGTAAAAGCTTTAGATTTTTCAATAGCTCAAAATTTTCATTAAGAATCCCCTTTTCTCTCTCCCCTCCTATGTATCTATGGGTAGCCAGCTCTAACTCCTAGTTCTAAGTTCAAGGTCTTGCAGGTGCTTGAGCAAGTCTGTTCACAACCGCTTCCTCTTGAACTTTTGGTACCCCTCTCAATAACTCAGCTCTTTCTTCTTCTCTTTCTAAAATAATTAATACTTGTTGATATTGTTGGTTACATTAGTGTAATGCCCAAGCAGTTGAAACCAAGTCTGAGATTATGTCTTCTTGAGTATCTTCAAATCAGAGATTAGGTTTTAGTACAGGGAAGACCTCATTATGTGTAAGAACCATTTTTATACATTTTTTTTTCAAAATTTTAGGTTCTTTTTCAAAGGGACTCTCCCCAGTGGATTCACCAAAAATTTGTTAGTGAACAGATTGTCCTTTCAAGGATTTTAATACATCTACTCTATGCCCAAGGTTTAAAAATTACAAAATGTCCACAACAGTTGAGAAAATCTCATATTATTTGACTTTCTCTCTAAATTTTTTTAAAGGCATAACTCCCTTATTAGATTTACAATGAATTCAAATTATCTTTTGTACTTTTACCCAAAAGTACATAAGGATCTCTTGACTACTCTTAGGTAGTGAGGTAAAATCAATTCAAAAATCTCAAAGAAACATCCATTTGAATATACTTATACAGAAAATCTACTTTAGAAGAATGAATAACACCATAAACTGATATCAGTCATCCAAACACCTTAATTGAAATGAACTTATAGTAAGAACAACAATCAAATATCTCGAACTAATAAACCAAAGTTCACAAAGTTACAATGGTCTATACACTTTGAACACCAAGTTTCCAAGTTGAATTCAAGATGATATATATATATATATATATATATATATATATATATATATATATATATATATATATATATATATATATATATATATATATATATATATATATATATTAAAGCATCTGCTTGCACATAGTCATTCAAAAGAAAAACATCCATATAGTATCCTTTGATTACTATGTAAAAGTATTTACTTATCAAAGTTTGTAGCTATCTATTTTCTAACTATCTATTGCTAACCTTAAACTAGTTCAATGCCACAACATTTATAGCTTTTCTATACAAATCTGAAAGTCCTCCATCAAAACCCAACCATTTTGGTTAAAACAAGAAACATTTACAAAACAAGAAAGTATTTTAAGAATGAGTGCCAAGATAAGTAATTGAAAGCAATGGTTTAGTTCAAGTGTCATCGCCAATTTTCTCCTCCTTGCCAACGGTACGACGTACCAACTTCCAACTTTGGAAAGTATTCATAAACTCCTGCATCACGTGGGAGTGTGGGATTTTCAAGCTTAGCAATTAGGCTCTACACACATCCTTCTTCCATTTGAATTATTTTATCTTTAAACTCTGATCCGGCATCAGGTTTTTTTTGAGACACAACATCGATTCAATACTTTCCAATCCAAGGAAATCGTTGGAAATTGGCACTTCACCATCCCTAATTTTTTCCACAGCTTCATTGAAGCTCTTCATTAGTGTCTTGTCATCCATGTTCCCATCGTCGAACTGTAGGATGTCCATAGGATTAACTACCTTCATATCCTTAATGAGTTCTTTGTGCATTTCATTAATTTTATTCACTATGCCCTACACTTCTTTAATTACCTCCTTTTAAACTGACTCCTTCTAGCTCATGTTGTTCTTCATGATGAACATGGAGGGATCCAAATTTTTCATTAGGTTCTCATTTAGGAACTTGAGGACCTTGAACCTCTCAACTTCAGCCACTTGAAAAGCAATTGCTTGACATCAACCTAACTTTGTTTCCCAAGCTAGAACTAAAGTTTGGATCTCTCCTAGCAATGATTCTCCCTTAGCATAAACATTATTAAATTCTAAAATAAATTTATTACCTTCTTTTATGATGATGTCCACCCAGTCCTTCACAACATCAGCTAATTGTTTCCCTTTTTGCATCTGCTTCATCAATTGCTCACTTCCTGCCAAATTAGGATCAAAGGGCTATGGGGCTTGAACAATTGAAAATGCACCAAGGTTCATTAGATAATCAATATATCCAGCCATTTTCATTACCATGCCCTTTAGTTCTTTCTTTTCCTTGCTATCATTCTCAGATTGTGTCAACATATGATTAGCAGAGAATTTAAGGAAGTGATTACCAGTGCTTCTGTTGATAGTTCCCAATTCAACCAAGGTAGCCTTGAAGTCTTCATCATCAATATCCCTAGACTCCTCCTTCTACTTGTAGGTAGCTATTTCAGCAGTGATTTTTCCTATTACTAGGTCCTTGGTAAGGTGAGCATCTGTCTTTAACTTCTTTGCCTTCGATCCCCTAGCCGCATATTTAGTGATGATGTCTTTCACCAATGCAAACCCTAGTTGCAAATTCCTTTTCTTTTTTATTATGTTAGATAGCTAGGAAGGAATAACAAGGCTCACAAACATTGCCTAGGCATCTCTAATAGGAGTTAGGAATCTGGGTTGATCAACTTTAGGAGCCTTGATCAACTGAACATGGCCATTAGCACTATCTCAGAAATTGAAGCCATCATTCAAATCCTACCCTTGAGTCAACATTCTCTCCTTCTGAACTTTATGTTGCTTCAAGGCTTCAGACTTAGACTATGATCTAGTCCTTGGAGCCATAGTTTGCAAATGAAGGGGCATCTTCCTTTGTTTATCCTGAGCCAATATACTACTTGCAAGAGGAGAAAGTGTGACGTTAGATGGGGATGGTTTAGAAAAGGAAACCACCGCTGAAGATGGTTCATTGATACTTCCTTTGCTCTTTTTGTTTGACCAGTTGTCTATGAAGACAAGTATAAATCTAGCTCTTAGATTGATATCATCTTCCTCATCTTTATTCTAGTCAATTGTTACAGACTTTAATTCACTAGGTTCTTCCCAGCCAGGTTCAATTATATCTTAGCCACCTTCAAGCACTCCCTCTGATCTGAATTTCAATATGAAGGAATTAATTTCCTACAAAGTCAACCTTGAATGATCTTTTCTCAAACCTTCTCCTTCATCCTTACAATCTTGCCATAGGTCTTCCAACTGTGGAGTTTCCAACAGGTGAACTTCAAGGCCGAGAATTTGTATTGCATACCCTTTACTATCGAAGTTCCTTCTGCTATAGTATGAGCTGAAATTGAACCCAAGCAAATTACTTCCAATAATAGAAGCATTGGTCATGCTACTAAAAACCAACAAACCCAACTTGATAGGAAAAACTGTTTCCCAATTATCTTGTAGTAAATTATCCTTTATAACAAAGAAAAGTTGCCTACATATCTTAGCCAAAACAAAATAGTCCAAGGCATACCGTGGTAACTTTGTAGGTTCTTCTTCGAATCTGCCTATTCTCAAGTAAGTGAACCTAGGGAAATGTATGAAGTGAATGCCATATTGCTGAATTAATCTTTGGGCTTTAGGAGACAACCAAGGCATCGACACTTCTTTCAAAGACATATAAACATTCTCCATTAACAAGTCATGAACTTTCTTGAAATCTTCCAAGACTCTATCTTTCCATAGTAGAGGGCAATACTAGAAAACTATTATTTCTTCACTCCATACTCCTCGAAAGAGGGATAAGATCACAAGTACATGCAATGCAGTAAGTTAAATAGTAAGCCATATGAAAATCCTCCCAGAGTTCTTTAACACGTTTGAGTTGAGACCTCAATGAATTGGCAATAATGTCTACCAAATCCACCTATTGTTCACCCTTCAAGATAATTTATATGTACATATACATCCATTCTTCAAAAAGAAACACATCGGCTAAACCTTTGACCCTATGTAACAACACCACTAGGTCATGAATATGGGGTTTTAGGTGATCCTTAGTGATGACCTTGGGTAGTCTGGAACCTCCACCATACATGGTCTCAGTCGATTTCCTAGCTAGGGTATTGTGATATTGATTTGGGGTTTCTTGATATTCAGCCTGGGTTTGAATAGGGGAAAATGCAACAAAAGTATTCTCTTGCAAACATAGTATAGAGGCAATAGTGTCTCTTGAAATTGAGAGTATCGTGTTACCATTTTTACTTACAATACTCTTGCTTTTAACATCGTAGTGATCAATACAAACTTGAAGAAGTTCATGATTCACAAAGGCTGGGGGAAAAGCAATAGCCTCAATTAACCCATTGGTTAGGACTTCCATACACCCATTCACCTCATTAGCATATTCGAGAAAATTTTCCTATAAATTCTCCAACTTCACCCCTTGCAAATTTGTATCAGAAATGACTAGTTTTCTACATTCTAAACTTGCCACATTACCAAAGAAATGCAATACAGATCTCATTCTTAATCAAACAACAAGGCTTCGAATATATATGCTAGAAAATATAGAGATTTTCTGAACAAAAAAAGAATTGCTTAGTTCTCACCTATATTTTGCTGAAAAATCAACAATTTTCTTTATCTCTATTGGTGTTTTAAAATGGACTAAAACTACTAAGCAGCAAAATGCTTAATACCAAGATGACAATACTCATACAATCTAAAGACTAGCCAATTCTTGTTAACAATTGCATGTGCAAAGCATTTGGGCCCAACTTCAACAAAACCAAAGGTGGTTTTGTACTCTTCTGGCTCTGCAAAACCAGGGTAGGTATACCCAGGGATGCTTCAAGACTGGGAAATTTGTATGAGGATTATTTCTAATTTCATTCTAATTCTTATCTCAAATCCTCAAATACATACACAATTCTTGATAACTTGATAAACACATCCCATATAACAGATATGGCCAAAAATTCTTCTATAGATCTGCAGATGTTCTCAACAATAGTGGCTAACTGAAGCTAAAACATTCCATGCAGACAAGTACAGGCCAACTTTTAAGATCTATAGGAAACAAAAGTAAAATTGATTTAATTCTACATTTTTGACAACCATTTGTGACATACTCCTCTTTCAGCTGGATCAAATTTGATTAGTGCCTAATCCATTGGGGTTCAGAGTCTACATCAAATCGTTAGATCTAATTTTTTTCCTTACAACAAATTTTATCAGCAATTCTTATCAAAATTTATCATTCAAAACCCTTTCCACTACTATAGCAACCTTACCACATTCACCAAAGCTTTTACTTAATCCATTGAATTAACAGCAGTGATAAACAGATATACAACTTAACTGGATTACATTCAATTGCACAGACCTTTACCTACACAAAATCAAGATAACCAAGTAATCAAAAGGAGACAAAGTTTAGAAAGAACTGATATGGGGATAGTTCAAAATTTGTATTCATTTTCCTTGAAAATTGTATACAATTTACAATAGACTCAGAATGACCTTCAGAAAGAAACACATATCATTCTATATTCATGTATTCTCAGAGAAATGACAGAGCAAATACATCACAAACTTGCTTTCAAAACATTGGACCAAAGATAGACTAAGCATATCACTTAGAAAAATAGAATTCAAACCACTCCTTAGCCTTGGAATCTCACTTAAATAATGTGAGATGCAACAAGCTTTAGGCTAAGAGAAAGTGATAGGTGTCTTTTAGAAAAGGAAGACATAGACATCTGTCAAAAAGAAAAAGACTAACAGGAAATTATGCCAATCAAACATTCTCTTGCAGGCTTCTTCCTATCACCTTCTTTCGTCAATTTTTCTCCAACGATGATTCTGTCGTATATGTAACTGCTAAGCTTGTCCCTGACAAAATCTATTCTGATGATTGCACTCTATCCTTGACCTGGGGGTTTTGTCAAGATAACTGCTTTGTGAAACTCATCCTTACTTCCCACTCTTCTTTGATCATGCCAGGCTTTAGAAATAGTTGAAAAGTTACTTAGTGCGCAACCTTGGAGTAGGGAGACAATGTGGCTGTCAAATATAACAAAATGGGTAACTTCTGCTTCCTAGCCACGTCTACTTTCTTAACCACCCTTTGACCAAAATTTTCCATCCACTAATACACAAAAGGTGTAGGCTAACAAAAAGCGAGAAAGATCATACCCGTGAGTATGAAATCTTCCTCAGCTTCCTCAAAAACTATTCACACGACCCCACACATTTCTGCTACCCTGGCATCAGGCTATGATATCTTGAATTTTTTTTAAAGGATGATGTTACTGCTGAGAGGGCTGTTATCTTACCAGGTTCATTCATTATCCTTCTCAAAACCTTGGTTATTTGACTACAACATCTTACCATAGCTTCAAAGAGATGAAACTTTAAGAAAACACTCAGGATTACTAGTTTTCCTCTATCAAAAATCGAAATACTTCTACATAGGACAAAACACTTCTTTTCTGCAAACTAGTTCAAACTAGTATACGAGATATTATAATCCCAGGCCCAAGTATTTTTGCCTAGTAATCCCTCTACTATCCACAACCCAGGATCTAGTGAACTCTTTGGAACCATCCTTTGATTAAACCATACAAGACTATAAAAAATTGGAAACTATGGCATGAGAACTTACTTGGAGATTTTTGCTCTTCATAATTCTGCAATTTATCTTTGAACCAATCGCTTCACACTCATGCAAAATTTATCTCAGTCCTTGCAGTAATTATCTTCATTCAGAAAAGATTTCAAAATCTTTGTTCATGCAAGGTGAAACTGAGAAAATCTTGCCTGTTATACTCTGTTATTAACTTCACATGCGAAACTTTTCACATCTTATTAATGTGCAGAATGCCACCATCTTCAGTATTTAAAACTTTGCTGTCAGTCTTAAAATTATACGATTGTGGGGTACAGAGAGAGACAACTAGGTATTGCACTTGACAAGTTGGCCCTCTAATCCAATGAGAATCTCCCACGTACATAGCTCTTTCCTTGATGGCACTTTTATCTGGATCCACTCGCAAATGAGGACACATGTCGGCAGGTCATTATTCGCTATGCATAAAGAACGAGAACCTTGCCATAGCAAAGTAGCAACAACCATCGATCTGATCTTAATCTAGCAGATGATATGTTACTGTACTTTCTTAGAAAGATGGCGGTGGGCCCTTATTCGCTATGTCACTATACGTATCTTCCTAGCAACTCTTCATGGTGAGAAGACGATGGTCTTTGATCTGAGATGGAATCAAAGGTGGGGAAGCTGCACGAAGTTTCTTGAAAAGTGGTGGGCCCTACACTATGTCACAAAGACTAAAAATCATGCAACTCTTTATATAGAGATGGTGAGGATCGTTGATTGAAACTTGATCTGGTGATTGAGATCTCTCAAATGCTTTTACGAGTCCAAGACATTGCTGACGTAGGAGAAATTGCACTGCTGGAAATCAACAAAACCTTACTTCGAGCTTGGTCAGCGATCCATGTTTCCTCAGGTCCTACTGGCTATTGGTTTTTATGGTGCCTTGCTACTTCGCTAATGGCAAGATGTCAAGTTTTTTCGATAGCAAGGTAGTGAGCTCCAATGACTTGAAAAGTACTTGGCACCATGAAATACAAAGACCTATCAAATTGTTATCATTCATGTCAACTGTTTCTAACATCAATTATTGCTTGTCATGCCACCTGGTCATACCATAGTTACTGATAAACTTTGAGGCCACTGTGCTTTTGATTTTGTGGCACCTCGCTACTTCGCTAACGGCGATATGGTAAACTTTTCTGATAGTGAGATAGCGAGATATCAGAGAAATCATCATTCTGGCGCCAATTTTTGATTGTCTCCAACTGGGTCCCTTTCCTGATCCAACAGCATTTTCCAAGTGTCCATGACTGAATGATCAGTTAAAATTTTTTGCTTGTTGTGTCTTCATCTTGTGGTCCCATTTTACATTTTCAAGCACTTGCTACCTCGCTGTACATAAAGAGTGCCCATGTTTTCATAACGAGGAAAGGACAATGGTGGATCTACTTAGATCAAATGGCTGGGAAATTTTGGGAGGAAAAGTAGATCAGAGTGCAGAAGATATAAAGGGAACAGAATATTCGCTTGATTTTAAACATTTCACACCCGACCGTTCATGAAGGGAAAAAGACATAGGGTTTTCATAAAAGTTTCAAAGGGTTACAAATAGAAAACTTTTTTAGAAACCCTATTTATCAATTTATGGAGACAATCTAAAGATTTTATATCTAGGCAAAGGATTTCTATCATTTGAAAATTTAGACCAACAGTCTCCCTTAACAACTTCTTCTCCACACTTTCAGTTCTTTGCATGACAATTAGAAAAAGAAAGCCGAGCAAGTTTTAAAGGGAAAGTACTTATGTGTGGAAGTACAGGCTTATTATAAGGCATTAATGACACATCACTCCTTGTTAACATTCGCACATTCAGAAGCCTTGTTGCATAAACTTTCCATTTAATGATTTCCTTTTCAGATGTATTGGTAATGTTTAATTTTAATGCAACATCCAATCTCTTTTTCAGCTAAAGATTTTCCACTTTCCCCATAATGATGACTTTCCACATTGGGAATAGAAATGTCCTTTTATTCATTATTCTCTTACATGACCATTAATTTCCTTGTGGGATTATGGTGCATCGTACACCAAGATTTAGTATTGCTAGATCACCTTCGTCGATGAACAACTTTCAACTACTTCAAACCAAGGTTCAAAGTGGTTCAAAGCGATTCAATAGAAAACTCCACCAAGTTGACACATATCACTTGGCAAAAAAACCATTACTACAAAACCTTTGGTTGAACTGCTTTGAACTACTTTGAACCGAGGTTCAAAGTGGTTCAAAGTGGTTCAAGGGAAGAGATATCGACTAGGAACAAAAGGAACTTCAAATAATCACTTCGGGAGATAGTGAATTCATAGAGCAACAAGGAAAAGACTTCAATAAATGGATGGGAAAAACTAAAGGAAAAACCTTTGAAATAAAGTGGCAACTCAAAGAACTACTAACACAATTCCAAGTGTAATAGGGACAACTTGTTGTTTACATGGAGATTATGACTAGGGGAAAGTTCCACAGTACTTGTCAATTCTATCATTGACACTTTTGGTACTGTACTAGTAACTATTTCACTTGGTAGTAATTCATTAATTATCATAGGGCTTGTTGGGTAAACACATTCTTCATAAGTACATAGCTTTAAAACAAAACTTTCAGCAATATCTCTGGCCACGATACACTCATTGGTAAGAATGCTTTGTACTACATCATCTTCCTCCTGTATTTTCAGAAAAAAGTCCTATGCAACATCATGAGCTAATCTACAAAATTTAGCTCTTCCTCTTCATCTCCTAAATCTGGCCAAATAAGTTCTCTCAAGTCTAGTTGGGGTTGGGTAGGTGGATATAACATTAGCTTCCTTATGGTTTGACCATTTTAAATTGCTGTATCTCCTGATCTACAAAAAATTTTAGCATCAGTGGTGGCTAACCAAGGTCTCCATAATATAACATGATAGCCAAAAAGTTTTACTTTGGGTGATAGAATAAGAAAATTAATAGGGTATTCCCATGAATCTAAAGTCACTATCACATCTTCTATGAGATCATCTGGAGTGACAGTTGAACTATTATCAAGTTGTAACACTGTGGGAGTTGTTCTTAAGCCTTCCATATGTAACCTATGCATTGTATCTTTACTCATCACATTTATTGATTCTCCTAGATCAACTAAAGCATTTTTTATAGCCTATCCATTTATAATTAGATTAACTACTGGACTACCAAGATTTGAATACTTTGGTATCACTACCTTCCTTAACATGATATCTATTAATTAATTACCTAACAACATGGATTGTTTTAAGGATCTTTCTTCTTTCACCCTGGCTTCTTAAGGCATGCTTCCTTAATAGCCTTTCCATAAAGAGGGACATCCTTGATAGCTTGGAACAAAGGAATTTGGATGTGCATGTTTTTCAACTGTTTAAAAATGTCAAATGTCTCTTCCTCTTGGGATATAGATTTCTCTTTATTTAGCCTATGTGGAATGGGAGGATTCACAGAGGTATTATCAATAGTCCTGCTTGGTGCATTAGTTGGCAGATTGGTATTTGGCAATGTAGCTTTTGGAAGTACTCAACTTCCATGATAATAGGGTATTATGGTGTAGGAAAAGTTGTACCTGATCTCAAATGGATAGTAGATATCTCTAGTGAATATGTAGGGCACTACTGAGTATCAATAGTGTATTTTTGTTGTTGTTGTTTCTTGTTGTTTTGGTTGAGATTGAGCAAGCAATTGGGTTGGCTTAGGACTAGTATTATTTACTACAGGACGTGGCATTATTGCAAGTTGTTGCAGTGGAGGTGGTAGTTGTGATTTACCAGGATTTTGGTTAGGCCATTATGGAGGCCCCCTTTACTGGTTATTTTTCTGCTAGTTTCCTTGTGGTAGTTTCCATTGATTCTGTTGATTTTTCCATTGGTTGTTTTGCTAATTAGGCCACTATTTGTTTTATTTGTTAGGACACTAGTTGTTTTGTTGATTAGGCCACTGGTTGTTTTGTTAATTTTTCCAAGGAGGTTTGGAGTACTAAAAAAGATTTGGATAACTTTGGTTTTGCCACTAATTATTGTGAGGATTTGAAAATTGTAGAAGATCTTGAGGTATACCTTGTCTTGAAGCCCATGATTGATGTTGAGAAATGAAGAACATTGGATCATTATCCCCCTCTATCTTCATGTACTCAGTTGGAAAATGTTGATTCTCTAGATTGGCTACCAACTTACATGTACAATCTTGCTTTTGTTTGTGATAGTGAGGACAATACTCCACCAATTGTGATTCATCTTCTACATGCTTCTTCTTTCTAGTCATGGTGTCAAGATGTGTAGCGACATCATTTATGATGTCCTCCTTGAAATATGAGAATAAATTAGATATCTCAAGCTTTGAAATGCCTTGATTGATCCCTTTAGTGGCTGTGGACCGATATACTCTGCCTTTCTTCACATTTGACCTTGAATAGTTAAGACAAATTTTCCTGAGGACATCCCAAGAAGATTGGTATACATCACGACTAGCGATTAGGTAATACTTCTAGACAAATTTCCTTCACCCTCTCTCAAGAGAATTAGTTTATGTAAATCCTTCGCTAGGACATGTTGGGGGTTCTTCTACATTGTATACAAAAAATGTGAAATATAGTCTTCTAATGTTTCATCCTCCTTTTGTGATATTCTAAAAATATCATCTCCCCTTGGATCAGTCCCCTTATAGTAATCTTTGTACTTCTCTAGAAATAAATTTTACATCTCATCCTAGGTACTTGCTGCCTTGGCTCCTAAACCCATGAACCATCGTAAGACTGATTCTTTCAACATTGCTGGAAACATCTTGAGCTTGTGGGCATCAGTGTTATAGTCAAAGCTATGATAGAGTATGTCAAACTCAAATAAGAAAGTATCAAGATCCTTAGTTATAAGGCCATAATAGTTTAGAAGAGCAACTGTGGGTATATTTTTTAGATTAGCATTATTTATGAGGCTCGAGAGAGGAAATGGAAAAGTAGTGTATGCCATTACTAGAGGTATTTGATTATGGGGTTGCTACTAAAAAAGAGCATTGGCTATGAGATTGTTAACAATATGTGGATTTGGAACAGAACTATTAAGAAAGCTGGCCAAGTTTTCAACAAAAGGTTGAAGACAACTTATATCCAAAGATTCTACTCTAGAGGAAGATGTTGTAAAAAATTGAGGGTTGCATCCTCAAAATGCAACTCAACTTCTTTAATTTTGTCATTCAAATTAATAGACCCTTGTGTAAGAAATGTCCCATATTCATCTCATTGTCTTCCTCTTAAATGCATGCAATTGAATTCTTTACACTTATGAAGTAATTTTTAGGACTACAAATCTCTAGAAAAAAACTAAAAAAATAATGACCCAAAAAGATGTTCCTAGCTTGACACCATCCCTGGCAATGACACGAAAAATGGTCCATCTCACAATAGGTATGTGATAATCATGCCCAAGGCCTTACTTAGGAATAGTTTATTCAATCTAAGGATTACTTCTCCCACCATGAGGTGCATTTAATTTGTCAATCCAGGGATGTATACTTGAAATGATCAGCACAGTATGGGCACCAGGCTTCTTAAGGAGTCATTATGCTTATGCTGTAGGAAAGTAAAATGCATACAAAGAACCTAAACTAGTGTTGCAAGAAGGTAACAAAATTAAATCTTTGCTGAAATGAATGCTGGAAATACAAATCTATGCTAACCTATATTTCAATTCAGACCATTAACCATAACTACTCCCACAGATGTTGTAGGAACATTCACAAAGTACGATGTTGTAGGAAGAAACTTATAACTTCTATCTAAAATATTGGAAATGCTGGAAGTAAATCTACACTACTCTAATTTAATCCACCTCCCAAGTGGGGCCCCCTGGTTGGCTTGTGCTAATCTACTAACACAGAATGTAAACCAAGAATTACTTCATTATATTTCAAAACTCCTTACATAAGGTCAATACATAAAACTACAAAATAACTCACTAAAAGAGTCTACAATGTTTTTTCATAAACTTTTCTCAACTCACAAAACTATAAATCCTATCCCTATAAATAGATGATTGACACTTATTCTAAAACAAGAAAGAAGACAAAGTGAATAGAAATCTGCTAGAGAAGAAGAAGGAAATATAATAGCTCATGGTATAAGTAATAAAGTTTGGGTAGCCAATTCAACACAATAGTAAACGTAGAGGGAATATAGCAACACTTCATCCCTAGATTCCTAGAATAATATCTCCTCCTTTGTAGCAGTCGTGTCTCCTGGTGCCATCATGATTCCTCTGCCACTGTTTGGCCTTGATGCTCCTCCTTGAATGCAATTGACCATTTTCCATCTTCTCCCTCTCCTAACAAGTTAGTTGTGATGCAGGAATATTTATACAAATAAGCATAATGAAATTAAATCCAATTATTAGTACACACATTCCAATGGTTATATAAAATACTACATTCTATGTATAATATTGGCAAAATATGACATAACTATCTACCCATGGGTTAACGGTTCTTATCTGGATTTTATCATAAGTTTAGCTAGTTATAAGTTAACAAATGTCTTGACAGTATCAAAAACAAAGTATTAAAATTAACATAAAATTGAGGCAATAATTGGCCTCATCAACACACATAGGTCAACACATTGGTGTGGTAGAAATTGTGGAGCAACTAATGTATCTAGGAAAAATTCAATGAGGTCTCTCCCCTCTCTAGTTTTGTTTGTAAATGGTAAAATGACTAAGAAGAAGAAGGAAGTAGCTATAAGAGACATAGTAGTTTATCCTCAACAATATACATTGTTAAAAATATTACCCTGATCTCAAGATGTGGGGATGAAGAGTTTAGTTATAGATAATAAAAAGGTTTGTGGGGATTCTTACATACCAATTCATGGTAGGTCATTCTTTTAGAAACACTTTTTAAAAAGAGATGATGAAATTCCAATATGTAAACACTAGCAGTTAGACATAGCCAAGATCATAGTGCCCAATGTATTTTTTGATACCAAATTAGTAGATGTTGTTGTAGTTCCACAACCCATGCCCCATTTCTAATAGGAAATGGGGACCCCCTACTTTAAATATTTGACTTTTGGACTCCTAATCTAGGATCCAAGTCATTTTTAGGTTTAATCTAGTGCCCTAGTTCACATTTGAGTCCAGACGGGAAAACCAAGTTGACAAAAATTAGAAGTTGGGATGGAGCAAGCTTTTTTTTATATAAAGTAAAAGGAGCAACAATGCACCTTAACAGGTGTGCTAATGCACTAAATTTGTAAAAAGGTGTAATCTAAGTCACAGCTACGCAACTGTAGACTTGCCTATAGAGCCCCCCCTCTTGCTCTTCATTCTTACCTTCTCTCTCTGAACTCCTCACATCTCTGTGTTATAGCAAGTCCATCTCCACACCTTGCACATCGTCCCTGCTCTGCACTTGAATAGGTGTGACACACTGCACCATCTTCCCCAACTCCTCCACACCGTTCTTCACCCATGACAAAGCAAGAAAACACACCAAATGTCAATAAATTGGTGTGCATTAGTTCACCTACTCAGCTGTGTTGATGTGCACCAACTTCGTTCAAAAAACTTGAAAGGAACTTTGAAAAATACCAAAACACAAAACACTAAAAAAACATCATTTTGGGGTGCACAGAGGCACACCTAATTGGGTGCACAAGTGTGCAACCCAAAGTACAAAGTTTAAAGAATAAAAACAAAACAAAAAGCCTAAGTGAGGTGCACATTAGCACACCCCATGAGGGGTGCTAGTGCACACATCACTATTAAAATTTGGTTATAAAATATAGTGCATCGGGTGCACCTAATAGGTGCACCAGGTGTGCTAGTATTTTTTGAAGATTTTAAAAGGGTTTGATGGTGTTTGCAAAACTTTTATTTCTTTTCTAGGTTTTCTCTATAGTAGTACTAGAGTTCAATTAATTCATTTTTCTCCAACCTTGGACTAATGGACATCTTTTTGTGTAGATATAATGGCATCCTTATTAGCTTCACTTGGAAAGAAAATGACATTGAAACCTGTTGTCTTCACGTCCCAAGGCATTCCAACTAAATAGAGGTTCTAGGGTGACCACTCAAAAATCAAGGATACAGAACTGGGGCATACTGACTTGGGAGAATTTCTTAAGATTTGCAACAAACCTACTGAAAGGTCACCAATGGTCTCAACACTTATCCAATCTAGACTGTACAATGCAGCTTTACACTCGGTGTCAGTGCAATCTTTGTAGCTTGTTATGAAACTTTCAGAACATTAAGTCTCTGAGGAGAGGGTAGTGAAAAGTGTAACATGAGAAGGTGTTCTTGACATGTGCCCAAAGAATATTGAGAAGGTGTTTCATCTCCTGAGGATAGATCAATTCATCAAAATTACCTATGAACAAGTAGAAAGGTGGTACAAGGAACATATTGAGGAAGCCTCAAAAATCATTTAGTCCTTGTAGCTTATCGAGAAGATTCCCTTGAGGAAGAATATGGGAAAAGTTAATATGAATAGGGGATATATGATTGAGGATATCAGTTACTCCATCATTCTTTTGAGCAGAGTTATGGGTTTACCAGCAGCCGGGCACCTAAATATCTTTATGGTACACTTGATTGAAACAATCAAGAAGGCAAAAATGCCACTAGATTGGGCTTCTTGTCTTAGTGAGAATTTGTGTGAGCAATTGGTGGTGGTAAAGCACAAAAGGAAGTTCTATATGACATCGTATTTGATTTATTTGTTGGCTGCAAGAGCAAAAAACTATCCATGGTTGTATAGAAAGGCTAGCATGCAAGATCCTAATACCTAGCCATACATTGTTTACCCACAATTAGTGAAAAAGAAGCTCTTAGTACAAAGAAAAGAATACAAAATTGTAAATGATGCATTTATATTTTCCATAATCAAATTTATAGAAGGGGATTATGCAGAAAAGTTATTAGATGATGTGATCACATAGATAATGGTACTCAGAGCATATTTCATTCAATTCAAAACATTCACATATTTGAGGGTAGCAGGTACCATTATAAACCCCAAGAAGCTCTCGAGGTACCCTTGTGATAGATTGGTTCTCTTAGAGATCTCTCGACAAATCTAGTCTACCTATGACAAAGTAAGAAGGCAACATAAAAAATGTTGGACTTGGCTGTTGGTTATAGGACCCTTTCAGGTAGATCGAAAGCAAGACATCCACTCTTTTGAGTGTGATTAGGATCAATATCCCTTAGAGGAGTAAAATTCTCCATGGCCATGTTTTGACAACATAGGGAGAGTACAATATTTGACAGGTAAAATATTCACCCATGAAGAAGCCATCGAGGATCACTGGATGAATGCTACAAATAACTACAATATTTGGATAAGGGATTATTGTAGGATGACTTTGTACTTGGCAAAGAAGGCCTTAAAGATAAAAATTACCTTGAACTTATTGCAACAAGATTCTAACAAGTTGTTGGATCCTCTATTTAACAGGTATAGAACAGGTGATAGGCCTATTATGAATGCAGAATTTGATAGGGAGGAAAATTCAAATATCAACCACACGGCAAGGTATGTCATTAAAATAATGTAGGAATGGATCAAGAAACCATTTGAGCTTTATCCAATTCCTAAAATAGTAATCTTTCATGCACAAGCCTGCCCAACCAAAGGTAGAGGGAAGAAAGTCACCATCCTTGCATTTGTAGCTCAATCTCTCGTGAGGCTAGAAACAATACACCAACTTGATAGGCCAATGGGTTATTATCAGGCTCAGAAAGGTAGAGGCCAAGGGAAGAGGAAAATAAGTTCTTCCTAGAGAGTTGAACTAGAAGACGGTGAAATCCTAGCACCTCCACAACAAGGAGAAGTAAATGTACAAGGACTGAAGGATACTGGGGCATCACAAGTTCAGAATGAACTGCAACTACCACTAGCTACTAGACCCATCCAAATGGAGATAGAAGTCAAGATTCAAGAGGTTTCCCCTAGTCAACAAACATAAAAAATTGATGAATCTTTTAGAGATGGATGAGAAATGGGTAGCTGCATTGGAGCACATGGCTAAACCTCAAGCATGTTAGATTGTGGTGACTCATCAAAAAAGTACTATACATACTTCATAAATTCTTTGGGGCTCTATTTTATCAGGATTTTGGGCTGACCTGTAATTATTAATTATAACCCTAAAGTGGTAAAATTATTTGTATAAAAGAGCTTAGGGTAAGGTATTATTTTATAGTGGTGATGTGAAAGTGGTTCTTGTGGTGATATTGAGCTATAAGGGATTACAGATTGTAATCAAGTTGTAATCACTGGATCATAATATTATTGAACTTGGTATTTGGTGGACATAGCCCACAAATTAGGTGAACCACGTTAAATCTTGGTGTCTTGTGTTCTTTTATATGTGATCTATTCTATTTTGTTAGTGGTTATATTTGCATGTAACTGTTATTTCTATCCCTGGTTTAATCCTAACAAAGTAGTCATCAAGAGATGGTTTGACAAGAGGGCCACGATAAGATCTTTTAGAATTTTTGACCTTGTTCTACTTTGGGATAAGGTGAAGGAAAAACCAAGCAGCCACACTAAGTTTTAATACTTGTGGATTGGTCCCTATTAGATTGTAGAGATTCTCAGAGCAAATAATTTTAGGCTCAGTTCCTTATAGGGGGAATTAGTTCCAATTCCAGTCAATGGGAAATTTTTGAAACATTATTTTGAAGCCTAGAAGAACCCCAAAAAATAAAAATTTGTTAGATTTCATTTCTGCAAGTTGCATTAGTTCAAGGGGTAGGTGCACTTGAGATTTTATCTTGAGATATTTTACTAACTACTCATTTGGTTCCAGTTTTAGGAAGAGGTATTTATTTGTTAGAACATTTTGACAACCGTGTGTCTTATACCACCTGAGGAATGTATGTTACTTGCAGTAATAGGGGGACTTTCAGTCTTGAATTCAGGATTCTAGACTGACAAGATCTCAACACTTTGCAAATTTAAGATTGATTATTTCAGGTGTTGTCAAATTAAGGTTGAAGACAACAAGGGATGATCTAAACCCCAATTGGTTCAATAGAAGGGTCTTCTCGAAAGGACTGCTAAGATCAATGTTTAGCGTGAGAGTTTCCAAAAGTTCTAAAAGAGGAATGCAAAGGATGTTCATAAAAGATCAAATCCAAGAAATGACACTAATGTCCTAGCTACACAATCTAAGCATAGTCAGGATACAAAAGGAAAAAAAAAAAAAAGAGGAAAAAAAGAGAAGAAAAAAAGAAAGAGAATGGTGTTAAGATTGAAGGGTTCTAAAAGATTTAAAAGGGGTAATATGATAAATAGATACAAAATGAGCTATCTAGTACCAAAACATTGCTTCATCCAAGAATCAAATGGTGACATTATGAACTACATGGAGCAATTATTTGAAGGATATCCAAGAAATTCAAATAGGGTGACACCTCGCCAAGAGCCCTTGAACTAATTCTCTCATCTGGACAGACAAAGAATTGACAAATGACCTTTATGGAGATTCCTGATGGATGAGCTAGGAGGGGTTGAAGATTGTGTTCATGCTCTTGGAAATTTTTGATAAGACTACATCCTGAGATATCAAAGGAAATGAATACATGGAGCACACACTGAGCTTGGAGGTTTTGGATCTTGAATTTTTGATAGTAAAGTCATTCAAAATATGCTTGGAATGGTCAAGATTCAGTTGGTGTTTGATATATGTTAGAGGAATGTTTGCTGATGAAGAAATCCCTTTCTAATTTCTTCCCTTTGTCAGGGCTATTTTTTGTGGTTCCCCATTTCTGATAGGAAATGAAGATCCCCTACTTTAAATATTTGGCTTTTGGACTCCTAATCAGGGATTTGAGTCATTTTTAGGTTTAATCTAGTGCCCTAGTTCACATCTAGGTCTAGATAGGAAAACCAAGTTGACAAAAATCAGAAATTGGGATGGAGGAGGATTTTTCTTTTAAAAAGTAAAAGGCACATCAGCACACCTTAACAGTTGCACTGATGTGCCAAATTAGTGAAAAGGTATGTTCTAAGTTGCAGCTATGCAACTGTGGACCTCTTTATATAGGGTTACCCTAAGGCTTATAAAGCCCCCCTCCCCCTCTTCATTCTTACCTTCTCTCTCTGATTTCTTCACATCTTTGCACCGTTGCAAGTCCATCTTTGCACCTTGCACATCATTGTTGCTCCACACTTTAATAAGTGTGACGCTCTGCACCATCTTCATCGACTCCTTTGCACCATTCTCTACCTGTGACAAAAAAAGAAAAAACACCAAATGTTAAAAAATGGTGCACATCAACACACCTACTCGAGTGCATTGATGGACACCAACTTCTTTCAAAAAACTTGAAAGGAGCTTTGAAAAATACCAAAACACAAAACATTAAAAAAAATCATTTTCGTTTGCACATAGGCACGCCTAATTGGGTGCGCACTAGTACAAAGTTCAAAGCATAAAAACAAAATAAACAACCTAAGTGAGGTGCACATCAATGCACCCCACAAGGTTTGCTGGTGCACACATCACTATTAAAATTTGGTTATAAAATAAAGCACACCAAGTGCACCTAACAAGTGCGCCAGGTGTGCTAGTATTTTCTAATGCTTTTAAAAGGCTTTTATGGTGATTACATAACATCTATTTTTTTCTAGGTTTTCTCTGTATTAGTACTAGGGTTCAATTAATTCATTTTTCTTGAAACTTGGACTAATGGATGTCTTTTTGTATAGATATAATGGCATCATGATCAGCTTCACTTGGTGAGAAAATGGCACTAAAACCCATTGTCTTCAAGTTCTAGGGTGTTCCAACTATATTGAGGTTCCAGGATGACTACTCAGAAATCAAGGATACAGAATTGGGGCCTATTGATTTAGGAGAATTCCTTAAGATTTGCAATAAACTTATTGAAAGGTCACCAATGGTCTTAGCACTTATCTGATCTAGACTAGTCAACACAGCCTCACACCCAGTGTTGGTGCAATCTTTGGAGCTCATTATGACACTTGTAGAATATTCAGCTCCTAAGGAGAGTGTAGTGAAAAGAGTAACAGGAGAAATTTTTCTTGACTTGCGCCCAAAGAATATTGAGAAGGTATTTCATCTCCCAAGGGTAGATTAGTTCATCAGACCTACCTATGAACAAGCATAAAGTTTGTACGTGGAACATATTGAGGAAGCCTCAAAAATAATTTAGTCCTCATACCTTATTGAGAAGACTCCCTTGGGGAAGAAGACAGTGATAGGCCATGTTTTGACAACATAGGGAGAGTACAATATTTAGTAAGTAAAACATTCACCCCTGAAGAAGCCATCGAAGATCATTGGATGAATGCTACAAATGACTATGATATCTGGATAAGGGATTATCATAGGATGACTTTGTACTTGGTAGAGAAGGCCCTCAAGATAAAAATTCTCTTGAACATATTGCAACAAGATTCTGACAAGTTGTTGGATCCTCTATTCAATAGGGATAGAATAGGTGATAGGCCTATTATGAATGTAGAAGTTGATAGGGAGGAATGTTTAGATATCAACCATAGGGCAAGGCATGCCATTAAAATGATGTAGGAATGGATCAAGAAATCATTTGAGCTTGATCGAAATTCTTAAAATAGTCATCTTTCATGCATAAGCCTGCCCTACCAAAGGTAGAGGGAAGAAAGTCACCATCCCTACCTTTGCAATTCAGTCTCCAGTGAGGCTAGAAATAGTACACCTACTCAATAGGTTGGTGGGTTATTACCAGGCTCAGAAAGGTGGAGGCTAATGGAAGAGGAAAAGAAGTTCCCCTTAGAGAGTTGAACTAGAAGAGGGTGAAATCCTAGGACCTCCACAACAAGGAGAACTAAATGTACAAGGGCCAAAGGATATTGGGCCATCAAAAGTTTAAGATGACCTACAACTACCACCAGCTGCTACACCTAGCCAAATGAAGATAGAAGTCAAGATTCAAGAGGTTTCCCCTCCTTAACAAATAGAACAAGAACCCCCTTCCATGTCTAAAAAGGGAAGAAAGATCAAGACTCTTATCAAGAAAAGGAAAAGGGTGATCTGAAAAGTAGTCCCTATCTCATCAATCTTGGAACCTATTCCTAAGGAAGATGAAGAAGAGGATGATGAGGATGATGTAACTTTGAATAGAAGAACCTGACTAGCAAGCACCATAGAATAGGAAAGGAGAAGAAGTTATATTGCTACACCACCACCAATCCTCGAAGAACCTCTGTAAAAAAAAACCTGAAAGGATGAAATGTAATAATGGGTTGATGAGTCGGATGTGGAGGGTATTAATATATTTAAGATGTCAGATTTTGATTTCATGCCCATAGGGATTGAGCCAATTGGGGATAAGATCTAGGATACACCAACTAATGAACCCCAATAGGAAGATTGGACCCAAATGCCACTAGAGTTACAAGGTCCTCAGATAACTCCTTCATCCCTATTACAAGTCACAGTTGATAAAGGCTCTACTACTCCTTTGCCACTAGGTACAAAAGAAGAACAAGTTCAAAAGGAGTAGGAGGAAGAGCCTCAATAGGTATTTACCAATGAAGTTTCTAGAGAAGGACAAATGGTTGAATATCCTCAGCGAGTTTCCCAAGACACTAAGGTGAGAACTGTGGGTTCTACTGATACAGAAGCTCCTAGTATAGATCCATCATAGAAGGAAAAGACTTTGGAGAGGAGTGATAAGGGAAAAGGCATAGCTGAAATGATTCCTTCATCCTCCAAAGGTAGAACTTTAGTGGAGCAGATTCCAAGATGGTTGCAAAAAGAAATGATAAGGAATTAAAAGAAACAATTCAATGCTGATGAAGAAGATATGATAGAGCTGATTGAGGTTCTAAGGAAAATTGAGTCCCCATAAAAAGAGGCAAGAGTATTAACATTTATTAACAGTGATCAAAACCAAGATTTATTCACACAAGTGGCTATCCCTCCTCCTAATTTTAGAAATAGAAGATTTGGATCCACAAGATTATCAAATCAAAGAGGCTATGCTTGGAAAGCCTACATTGGATAAACCAAGTCAATGGTCACAATGGGGATGAAGTAGGTAGTTAGAATTTTGGAACAAGAAGGTGCATAACTGATAGCACTTTGAAGGAAAAATAAAATCCTAAAAGGATATTTAGCCAAAGTTGTTAGTCTCTTGGATCTTGAACACCTCGAGGAGACTCTAAATGTTGTACTTAAAAGAAGAGATGGGGGAGGGGTAAAATTAGATCCATTTTTGAATGCCTTTCAAAAATGGTGAGAAAGTTTTGAGGAAAAGGCATTCTTATCATCCAAGGAAATCTAAAGCTACTTCATGCTATGCAAGAAAATGTGGATAAAATGGTAGCAATTTTGAAACAAGATTTCAATATTATGGATGAGGTACGTGCATGGGGAAAAGATTTACAGGTGCTATAGGCGATAAAAGGTTAGTGATATACAATGCTCATAGATGTATATACTATAGAAGAACTAACTTTAATTGATGATTGGATAGAAAAGATAGAAGATATCAATAAAGTGATGAAGTCATTACATGTGGAGATCTACCAGCTCAAGGACCAATCCCAAGAGCAAATTTTGGAAGCAAAGAAACATTATAATGATGCATGTCTAGACATTTTTGAAGATAATGAATGAGAGAGATTGATATTGGTAGAGGTAGTAGTGTAGAAATTTAGGAAGATTTTTGATGACGTTTCTAGTGATGAGGATATTTGGCAGGCATTCAGAATAGAAGAAGCCTTGCTAGAGTTGGATACTAAACTTGAGGATTTTGCTGAGACTTGTACTGAGGTAGAAAACTATAGGTAGAAGGTCAAGGATAAGTATAATTCTTAAGATTTATTGGATGCAGCAAAAATCATTGAGATTATTGAGAAATTCAAGGGTAAGCATCTAGACATAGCTCTGGTATGAAGGGGAACAAAACCCAGAAGCTAAAAATTTTGACACAGTAAAATTTTGCAATTTTGGACCTTTTGAGATGTGCTAGTGCACTTTTTGTCACAAAGTGTTTGAAGAATTTTGAAGAAGTTAGAGGTGTGCAAGTGCACTGATGTGCTTTCTTCTGAGGTGCACATTTCTAGAGATGTGCTAATAGATAACTACTAGTTCCCAAAATTACAGCTTTCCATGTATCGAAAACACATTCTGATTGCAGTTTAACTCTAAAAAATGCCCAGTGAAGGGTTAGCTTTTGTTTTTGACACTTCCAAAAACTTCTAAATAACCTAAAGGCTCTCTTATTCTTTTTCTCTCATAAATTCTTTTTTTTATGACATGTAAAGGCTCATGCATCCAATTAATGATATAAAAATGGATGGAGTCCTAATTAGCACTAGTTAGATGGTTAGTTTGTATATAATTAGTTTGTTTTATTAAATTAGAAGCATATGATTGCATGAAGATATCTCTCAGTCTCAACATAAATTGAGGAGATGATTTCTTATAAATACGAGATTGTAATATGTAATCAGGGCCGCCATTATTTTGTAATAATATTATGCTTTTGGTGCTCGCATTTGGAGTGTAGTGATTCTTGCCTAAATGTGTCATATTTTTTGGGAATTTATGTTCATGGAAATGTGTTTGAGCCAAAATTTTATGGCATTATTTCTAGTTGTGTGATCTTTTAGTTTTGGTATTTGCTATGGTTTGATGAATTCCACTGATGTATATAGCTCAAGAAGAAATCACCAAATTGTGCCTGCATAACTTTTTGTATCGCATGAGTGCACTTTTCGTGGCCTTGCAATTTGATGAAGACTGAACCATAATATAGTTATTAAGTTTCCCATCAATGATTACATCAGTAGAATTAAGGAAGTGCTGCTCCTACTTTCATTGGTTACCTACCAATTTTTTTGAAAGCTTAATTTGCAAACGTGTTGTTTTCGTAGCTTATTCTGTTAGGATTTTACTTTCATGCTATTTGCTTAAAGTTTCTTGTTACCTTATCTTCATTATTTTCTTAATTAACCCCTTGTTAAATTAGGAGCTCATATTAGTTGCATTGTTAGATTGCATTCATTAAAAAAAAAAAATACAAAAACATAGTTCTTTTGCGTGTCTTATTTTGAGGTAGCGAATTTTTTTTACATCATATCCAAGATCATCCAATTCAAAAAAGGCTTCCTTGTGAAAAAAAACATTTATCTTCAATTGAGTAGATTCCAATAGGTCACAAGATCACCTAGAACCTTGGAGTTGATTCATAAGACTGACTTTTCAAGAGAGGAGTTCAAAAGAATTCTTGCTATTTAACATCATGCATAATGACATCTCAACAGATACATTAGCTAGAAATTATAGGCAGCGACCATAATGAGACTAGAATGATGACCTAAAGGTTGATAGAAAGACACTCCTAGTTGTAACCAAAAATATGATACATAAATTCTTTGGGCTGAGTATTCAAGTGATTATTAAACTTGATAAAGAGAAAATTCCCATGGATTTTGAGTGCATGGTAAAGAGTGTTGATTTGAAGGAAGTCACTATCTTCATGAATAGAGAGGATAAGAACAAAAGGATTCAACTATAAGGTAAGGCATCTTTTGTTACTACCATTTTTATGTGGTTCTTTCAAAGGAGATATTAGGGTTGGGAGAAAGTGTTGGGAGAAGACGATAAATCTAGAATGTCTATCGATCTCATGTACCTTTCTACGAGGACTCATAATGCCCACCTAACATAGGTGTATGATATTGCCTCTAAATTAGAGAGTGTTTTGAATAAATAATAGATTGTATGGAAAAATATGATAAATTCAAATACTACTCTCTATTGTGTCATATGATTTATTTCAAAATAGTATTAAATATTTTGCAATTTTCTAAAATTAACCACTAAGGATGGCAAGTGAAAGAAAATTATAGTGTGTTGTAGGTTATATGGAAAAATATAGTAGAGAGGATAACTATGCATAATTCTATGATAGGTTAGTGCTATGTACTCTTAGGGCCTTGGGTGATGAGGTAGTGAGAATTCCTAGTACAAATTTTTTTGTCTATTTTCTTCAGTCATTGTAAAGGGTCTTCTTCTCTAGAGACATCTTAAATTCTAGTAGGAATTCATGTAAAATACCTAATCCCTAAATACAACCACTATTTGGAATTAAAAAAATAGAAGAACGAATGGATAAGTATGCATGAATAAAGTTTGAATTATTTTTGAAATATATTACAAAAAATGGTACTTGTGAATAAATACCAAATTGAAGATAAGGATCAGATGAGTTAAAATCGCATGAAAAATTGTTTGGTTTACATATAGATAAAAAAGAATATACAATAGGGAATAGTTCATTCTTATGTAATTTCTTATTAATTTGTCTTTGGTTACAAACTTTGATTATTGCATGATGTTTATGAGTTCTATTGAAATCTAATTGAAAAGATCACTAAAAATGAGATTGTTAAGAGGGAGATCATTGAAGAAGACTATGTATTTCAATCATTGTTTTGTCACTGATATCAAACCTAAAATTTGTTGGAAAGACAATTTTTTATAAGATTCAAGTGCTATCACTTAGTTGATTGATGGGGAGGATTTGATCAATAAGATGTAACAAAAGAAACTAGAGGAAAGGTTGAGTTAGGATTATGTAATGAAGTACAAGAATCAGTTAAGACAATGATGACATGATGAATTGATGATCTACTTAAGGTTACAAAATGGCTGGCTACAGTTAGAAACTTTAGAAGAATAAGCTAAACAAAGTTTGTCTACCAAGCTTGACCGAGAGGATAGTAGGTGCTGAGCAAAGTTAGTGCAAGTTGAGCACAAAGTTAGTTGGAGCCAAGTAAAAGAAAAATCTAATGGATGACAAGAAACATAGTTGATGTCGAGTAAAGTTTAGTTGATGCTGAGCATCATCAAACTTTAGTTGATGTTGAGTGATTTTATAGTTGATGCCGAGCAACATAGTATGTGCCAAGCATCAAAAAGTTTATAATACTGAGCTATTGTATTATGATAAAGATTAAAGACTCACCAAATTCAAGTTGACAAGTATATTTTCTTGAAACTTGTGAACCAGGAGGAAGATAAGGTTGATGAGCTAGTGGCATAGAATTTGATGTAAACCATTTTTAGGCAAATTCAAATGGATTATAGGAGAAGTTTCTAGAATAAGACAAGATATGGGGTAGATACATCGTAGCCTACCTAAGCCATCCAAAATTCTAATTTAGATGATGGATAATAAGTGGAAAAATATTTTAATTTCCTATTTATAGGAATATCCAGTCATGAAGTAAAGAGGCTAGAGAGATTGATGTCATGTGTGAGAACCTAAGGAGGAGAAGGAATTAAGGGTTTTTCTTCATCAAGTGACCCAAGAGAAGAGTCTACAATGGCATATTAAACATGAAGGCTTAAGGAGATGAATGCTTGAAGGGTGAACAAGCTGTTAGATCTAAAAAGTATGAAAGCCAAGTAGAATTGAGGACTGAACAGAGATCTATAATCTACAAGTGAAGTTGTAAGTTGTATTAGATAAAAGCTCTACTGTTACTCTTTAAAAATTGTATCAGTCTAGAGTAAATCCTTTGGATTAAGGTTGACCTAACAGTCATTGGAAAATCTATTAATAGGTTGGAATTCCAAGTGAATGGCCTAAAGTCCTCTAATAAGGATCACTTTTAATAGGGTGATTGAAATCCTTTAACTAGGTCACATTTAATTGTGTGTATTGAAAACTTTAACGGGGTTGGCCTTTCACAGGGAATCACTTCAGAAGAGTGAAAAGGAGTAGCATGTTACTAGTGTTTTTTTCCAAATTAGGTTTTCACATAAATCATTGTGTCAAGTGTGCTGATGAATGTGTTGTGTTTCATGCTTTACATTTCTGCAAATTGATTTGACAATAAGATACAAGTTTTAGTAAATACACAATGGATACATGCATGGGTATGAATGTTTTTGGGGTTCACTAAATTGTGAAAAAGTTATATTTATAAATCTTGACCTTGAATAACTGATTCACTCCCCCTCTTAGTTATTCTAAAGTAATCCCAACAATTGGTATTAGAGCCATTTGCTTAAGAAGACTAGTTTTAAGGTACTAGAAGCGCAAAGATCAAGATGTCTAAAAGAGAAGCACCCAAGCTCAATAGAGATAACTTTCCTACATGGCAAAGTTTGGTGAAGCTACACCTTGGAGGACTTGGAAATCATGCACAATCTACCATTGCAGTGGAACATGTTGATTTAGTTGGAGCCCTAACTATTGAAGATATGAAAAAGAAAAAGGAACACAATTAGGTGATGTTGGAGATTGCCTCTGCCCTAAGCTATGCCAAATTTGATGATATCAAAGGATTTAACCCTACAAAGAAAATGTGGGATACCCTGACCACCATCTATGGAGAAGACAAAAATGTTCAAAGAGCCAAATTTGAGAGCCTTAGAGGTAAGTTTGATGATATGAGAATGGAAGAAGGAGAAAATATTGCTCAATATGTTTCTAGGATAAAAAAAGTTCTTAGTGCAATAAGAGGAGCTACTGGCCACATAGATGATGATACTATGTTAAGTCTTGAGAACATTGCTACCTATTTATGCTATTAGATTCTCTACAATCAAAAAGTTGAGATGTATTTTAGGAAATGATCTAACCCTTGAAGGTCTAGAAGGTAGAATCACTAATTTTTAGCTATCTAACTTTGATAATTACAAACTAGAGAGTCTTGAGTCTACTTTCAAAGCTAAGTTGTTATTGAAGGATTCTGATGAAGTGAAGTAGAAGAAGAAGAAGAAGAAGAAGAAGAAAAAGAAAAGGAAGATAAAGTATGTATCCAATGATAGTGATACAAATGGGGAAGATATTAAACAATTGGAAGCACTACTAGCAAGAATATTTCATAGAGGTAAAGGAAAGTTACACATAAATTGTTTTAATTGCAATAAAGTTGGTCATATTGCTGTAAGATGTACACAGAAGAAGAACTATAGAGAAGGGAGCAAGTACAAAAATAGAAGTGAAGATGACAATAGAGATTACAAAGAGAAAGGAAAGAAGTCATGCTACATTGCTGATGAACAAGACTTTGATGAATGTGATGATGAATGTTGATCTTAGAATGGTTTTGACAATGAAGTGTCAACATACTTAAGCCATTTTCTAAGTTCATGTTGATCTAGCAACATATGCCAAGTATAATATATGCACTTGTCGAATGGCAATAAGTGTTGAGTTAGAAAGATAGTAAGTGTCGAGTCATTTAGGTGCCAAGAAAATAGACAGTACCGAGCAAGTATGTGTGTTAAGTGAATAACTTATGCCAAGCATATTGAGGTACCGAGCTAAACAAAATTTTAGTATGTGTCAAGAAATAGTTTTATCAAGTGTCGAGTAACACATAATCAACATATGAGTTTGTGCCTTCATAGACTAAGATGTAAATTGTTTTGCATGCTAGTTAATGGATAGATCTCAAAGATTAGAGAGAAGATCAAATCTATTTGATTCCCTATGTAATCAACATGCAACCAATTAGAAAAAAAGGAATGCTAAAGAGGAAAAAGAGGATGAATCTTAGCCACAAATTCATACCTAACCCTAAGTCATAAAAATATTTTAAGGAGGTCGAAGCCCCATAATTCAATAGAGTGAATAGAGTATGAGTGAGTGAAGAGTAGAAGGAAAAAGGAGTGAAGTGTTAAGAGGACATACAAGATGGCTTAGCAAGTTGGAAGATCAGTTAGAAGAATAGAGTATCGTTACTACAAAAAATTTCATATCAAATCAACAAGTATCAGTTGGATTGAGTAGAGATCTAAAATCAGCAATATTAGATTGCAAGTGATCATGTCAAACATTCTACTATACTTTCTAACAATTTTATTAGTAGAATGGAATCCTATGGAGATAGGTTGGTTTAACAACCATTGTATAAATCCTTTAATAGGGTGACATTCCAAGTGAATGTTTTGTAAGTCCATTAGCTAGACACACTTCTAACAGGGTGCTAATATCCTTTAATAGGGTAGGATCTAACAATCCTTGTAAGCCTTTAATAGGGAAGGCCTTTCATAGGGCAGATCATGAGAATGGTAAAAAATAAGTAAACTTAACAGGTGAACCTTATTGTTGCAGTAGTGAAGAGTTGTGGGTGTCATCCACACCCTAGTTTTACCTTCTCATTAGAGGGTTTCTGAGTGATCAAATCTGGTGTCAACTTTTTTCATGCATGCTTTTATTTTCATGTTATTTAATTATGTTACATGCATGAATTGATTCAAAGTTGAATGTTTTATTGGTTAAAATTTAGTACTTTTCATTCACCCCCCTTCCCTTAGAAGTATACTTCCCACTTTTAAATCCCAACAATTGGTATTAGAGCTGAGTTCTCATCAAGAGAAGCCTTACAACTTGGAGAAAAGATCTTGAGATGGAAGTCTACAATTTGGGAAAGACCATTGAAAATTAGGAGATTGAGATACACCTTTTACTCCAACAATTGGATGAAGCCAGAAATGCTTTGAGGAGTTCACTAAAGAGAAGGAAATAGATTTCCATAGTTGAGAATGATACCCAATACAAGGAGATTGATACCACAAATTTATTTGCAGATGGTAACTCATGTGAGTTTGGTGCAAAAATTGCAAATCTTATGGACAAGAACATAACACAAGCTAAAGAGATCAAAAATCTCAAATTGGAGCAAGAATCACAAACAATACTACTATGTGAAGTGATTGAACAAAAGAAGAAAGCCATAGAGGACAAGGCCATGATTGAAGAAGACAAAAAAATCTTGTCAAATAGTTTGGAAGAAAAATCAACAGATTTGTCTAGGATCTCAAACATGTAGTTGGATACCCTAAGCCAAATGATGAATGCCCATCATGAGTTGAATGTCAAGGACATTGAGATAACTATGTTGAAGTTGCAGAATCAACAACTACAAAATAACCTAAAAAGAGAGAAGGAGTTTGCTGAAATCTTCAACAAGCCAAATGAAGTCATCAAGTACTTTGAGCAACTACTAATATCGCCTAGATCTAGTAAAGACATATTAGGTTTAGGCTACACAAGCACTAAAGAAGGAGAGTCATCCAAGACTATTAAACAAAAGAATGACAAAGGTAACAACTCCAAACCCACCTGTCATTTTTGTGGTAAGAAAGGACATATAGTTAATGTTTGTAGGAACAAGAATGGTAGTCAGAATGCTAAACCAAAGAATATGACACATTGTTACAAGTGCAACAAACAAGGTCATCAGTCATATGAATGCAGAACTAGAACCATGCATACACCAAGATTTGAACGACACTATTACAATTGTTAAAAGTTTGGACATAAAGCCTTTGAGTGCAGATCCAAGACCACATGGTCATAAAACAAGGGTGGAAACCAAGAAAATTCCTATAATTGGGACTATAATACACGACATAATTGTCACTACTATCAAGAGTATGGACACATCCCTGAGAATTGCATAAGAACACATTTCAATGGAAGCTACAATAGATGGTTAAGCCAAACCACATGCTTTAGTTGTTTGAAGACTAGTCATATTAGCAAGCATTGCCCAACAAGGACAAATGCTCCTAACTTAGATTCAAACAAAGGAAAATGCAAGGTAGATGTTGAGCACATTAGAGGAGAGATGAATAATACATGGAAGAAGAAAGATGGATGCAACACATCAAATGGAGGGATCACTTCACCTAAAGGGTCAAGTGGTCAAACTTCATTAAACTAAGAAAAAAGGTATGTGGGATTGATATTTAAATGTCTTATCATGCATTAGTTCCTAGAATAAGTTAGTACTAAAATGGATAGATCAACATGAATAAAGATGTAAGGTTAAATCTCTAAAGTTTTCACATTGTTGACGAATAAGGAAAAAAATTGTCTTCAAATGCCGAATAAAATCCTAAGCATATGTCAAGTTGTTTTCCAAGTTAGTTAGAGTTGAGTTAGTAATGGCTACTGAGTAAAAGGAAATTCTTATTGAAGCCAAGTAAGGGAAACTCTAGTGGATGTCAAGTGTTGGAAAATCAATGGAAGTCGAGTGAAACATAAATTGCATAAGGAGCCAAGTGGACAATTGTATATGCACTAAGCATTAAACGTTGTGTATTAAAAGGTATAAGGTCAATTTTTTGATCATTTCTCATCACAAAAAACATAGAGTGAAGAATGAATGAAGCAAAGAAGTGATTTCAAGAAAGGACCAAGCATTCAAGTAGATTATAATAACGATTTAGAGTAATATCATCAATTCAAGGTATTTACTCAAGTGCCAAGTTATGTTGTTTTGAAATTGTTAAACCCTAGTTTGGGAAAATGGCTTCTAGCTAAAAAAATCCTAAAGACAAGGAGCCCTTTTAAGTCCACTTAGTTAGCAAAAAGGTTAAACAACCACATTTCAAGCCAATCCAAGAGGTGGCATACAAGAACGACCTTGTTGGTGTGTTATCCATCATCCTGCCAAAAGTTGTTATGGTCGAAGAAGTCAGAAAATGCTATAATTGAAAAGTTGGAAGTATAGGTGATATGGAGATTCATGAAGCCTACAATAAACTATGTGATAATGGTATATTGAAGGAGGAATTCAATATTGTTGAAAAGAAGGGACTTACTCATGCCCTAGATTTCCCTATGACCTTCAAGATAGAGTGGATTAGTTTAGTATTGAGTAGAACTCACAATGATTGCTTATGGTTGGAAGGTGGACCTACCAAACTAAAATAAAAAATCATCCATAGAGTCATAGGTTACCCAACCCTAGATCGGCCAAAGACTCTAAGATGTGACTCCAAGGAGGTCATTGAGAAAAACACTGGTGCACAATGGAATAAGAGGGGTATGGCAATAGAAATAATTAGAGACCCACTCATAGAGTTTTCTATAAGAGTCATCTCACAAAAATTATATCAATCAAGAAGATTGAATAGTGTGCCTTGCATTGTAGTAGATGTAGGCTATAATTTTTTTAAGAAAGATCGTACATATGATCTAGTAGAGCTACAATTGCAACAGATAATGGAGAATTTCTGAGCCATAAGAAGATCAAAAAGTGTTTAGTGTAATTTTGGGTCAATTATGATATGTACATTCTTTTATGTTCAAAATGAATTTCCTTCTTTTGGCTAGATAAGTTGGAAGACCAATAGGTCTATAGCAGTACAGATTAATGAGTATATAGAGTAGATGGGAGAAAACTTTGAAACCATCATGACAAGCTATTTTGAAGACTTCAAAAAGTCTATGAAGCAAAGGCTCAGAATACCAGTTTCCCTTATTAAGAAACACATCAATGATATTTTCTTTTTAGTTGATATTGATTACAATTACATCTAGGTAGTAGCACCAAGAATTAAATGGCTAAGGCCACTTGGATATGAGATAAACATAGATGAGGCCTCAACAAAAACCACAAAATTGCTTGTGAAAAAAATTGACAAAACTACAAAACCCTTTGGCACTTATTGTATTGCAATGCCAAAAGTGGAAATGGAACTAAAAATTGCATCCACAATAAAGAAGAAAGAAAAATTGGTAAAGAAACTTAAGGGCACATTTGGAGAAGGAACAAAAAATGGAGAAGAGGATGAAGAAGAAGAAGAAGGAGATCAAGGCCAAGGGCCACTTGCCTTGACACAAGGTATAGGAGAAGATGAAGAGGAGGAAGGTGCCAAGGAGGAACAAGCTAAGGAAGCATCTAACAAACTTGAGCCTAAGAAAAGAAAGGCAAGCACAAAGCTAGCAACAAAGTCAAAGAAACAAAAGGTTGCTTAGCTAAGCCCTACAAATCCCACTACAAGAGAAAGCACAAGGGCTACCACTCAAAAGGCCAAGGAGCAAGCCAAAGAAAAAAAGAAGGCAACTGAGCAACAAGGTCCAAAAAAGAAAAGACTAAGAAGAAAATATGTTGCTCAACTTGACTTGGATGAAGATAGAATAGAGTCAGAAGAAACAAGTCGATTTAGAGTGGTAAGTCATACATTAAGATCTGATTTAGAAAACATTTGTGACAATGTTAAAGATAATGCTATCTTAAATGGCTTGAAGAATATTGAATTCAGTAAGTTAAGTAGGAATGAGTAGAACATGGTTGAAGAATCAATTTATACCAGGATGGCCAAGTTCAAGACCACCCCACTTGAACTTGGCAATTCAATACCAAAAGATTTATATTCTATTGTTGAAAATAAATGGCATTATTGCCTTAATATGGAAAAGAAAATAAGAGAGTCTACATTGGCTCGAGTAATGCCAGAACTTACCAAAGGACAAATAATAAAGGCCAAAAAGAAGCATGGGATCAAATTTGCACCCAAATGTGGAGCCTTCAACATTCTTCAAAACAAGATTCAAGATGTTGTTAAGAAGTCCACTCAAATGTGGAAGTTAATATATGGGATAAAAATAGTTAAAGAAGGAGAAGAAGATCCCTTTAAGGGAAGAAATAATGAGGAAGAGGAAGAGAATGACAAAGAAGGAGAAACAGAGAATAAGAAAGGAGACAAGACAGTGGAGGAGACACAACAAAGAATAGATAAAGTGGCAACTACCAATGATGAGCAAATAGAATAGAGTGTGCCAGACACACAACTGCCACCCTTGAGCCCTCCACATGACACCTCTAAACTTGTAGAACAATAACTATAAAGGATGTTCCTAAAAACTCTAGTTAGAACATAAACCCATTGACTACAAAGGATCTCAAAAAGATCCTTGACCAAACTACTTTGTAGGCACAATTGTGCACTAATCCAGTTTTGGTTAGTGTGGAAGAGTTGCAAGAAGCTATAACTGATAGGACAAGAGATAAGGTGAATCCAAAAGAATCACCTTCTAAAATTTCTATAGCTACAAGTGGACAACCTATAGAGAAAACAAGTATAGACACATCTACCAAGGTTGATTCCACAGTTAAAGTCTTGATGATTAAGCACAAGACTCAGAATATAGAAGAGAAAGAGCCTGCAAAAGATCAAAAAGGGTAGATAGACACTTCTATCTCTATAGCACAAGAACAAGGTGCACCCCAAATAATAGTGATTGACAAAGATAAATTAGAAGAGGACAAAGAAAGTCCAAAAGAAATGGATCAGGAGGCAATTCACACTTTGGTAAATTTTCCAACCACTAGAACTCCTACAATGCTTTAGAAGCCAAGCATTGATGTCATGCCATTACAAATCACTACACCAAGCTTGAGCTCTACAAAGGTTGCAAGGATACTTCACTATGGAGACCCTAAATTAGATGAAGAAATAGTCATTGCAAAGTATGACTATGCAACCATGAACATTGATGAGATCAATGAAGTGCAAGAGGCACTAGAAAGGAAGAAGAAGAAGGAGATACTAAAAAATGAGTATAAATAAATGTAGGCACTACATGAGATCAAGGAAATCTTCTTAGATGTATTTAGCCTACAATCACCTAATGAAACACAACCCAGTATGGAGCAACTTTTAGAAATAGTGGACCAGATGCAAAGTGAAGACCATGATACCAATGCAAAACTGATGGAATGGTCAGAAAAGAAGTTTCAAACAAGGTGAATGAAAGAATATCTAGTGAGATAGAACTTTCATAGGTAGAACTGGAAAATAAAATAGATAAAGTGAAGGAATTACTTGAGAATATCTTCTCATTGTACTCAAAATTGTGTGATCCTTCCATTTTCACACATGAAACTAGCTAGAGAATAATGAGCTTGGAAAGGAACTTGAAGATATCTAGCATGCAATTGCCAAAAGATCCAACTCAAAGTTAGAAGAATTTTCATAGAATTCTTCACACATAGAAAGAACTAGTTGAACTAACAACAGATGAGGCTAATACAAGAGCCAAATTAGTTTAGATTTAATCCACCCTAACCCCTCACATGGAGATTTTGAAAAAAGGACTAGCCTATGCAAAAAATGTGATAAGGAAAGATCCAAATCTTTCTACATTAAATGGTTTAGTTCACCTTGTAGTAGAGATAGCTATCCAAATCAAATCCCTAGAAGTTGCACTACAAAACTAGGATGCTACTATAAGGTTTGTGGAAGTGAATAAAACCTTTTTGGCCAAATACTCAGTTAAAGTATAGCCTTTTGAAATAAGTGTCAAAAAGGGGGAGAAATTGAAAATAATGGGGATAAATTGGAGAGAAATTGTAAAGCCAAAAGGAGACTTAATCTGCAAGGGATACATGTGAAAGAAGAAGTCAAAACACAATAGAGAAAACAGCAGACAAAAAGGGGTAGTGAACAAAAAAAACACAGAAATAGAGCACATTAGATAATGAATCAACATGAGACAAATATGCTATGAGAAGTTTTGGATACAGTAAAGGCACATCAACTCAGGCGAAGTTACAAATTTTGAGGTGTATAGTTCTTCACAAAATTTTAAAGTTTTGTATATATGCCAAACTATAGTTATACCATACTCAAAGGAGTTAGATATATCATGTATAGTTAAGTGTTTTTGACACTCATGTCAAAGCGAGAGATTGTTGATCTTAGAATGGTTTTGACAATGGAGCGTCAACACACTTAAGCCATTTTCTAAGTTCATGCCGAGATAGAAACATATGTTGAGTATAATATATGCAAGTGCCAAGTTGCAATATGTGCCGAGTTAGAAAGATAGTAAGTGCTGATTCATTTAGGTGCCAAGCAAATAGACAGTGCCAAGCAAGTATGTGTGCTGAGTGAATAACAGATGCTAAGCATATTTAGGTACTGAGCTAGACATAATTTTAGTATGTGCCAAGGAATAGTTTTATAAAGTGCCAAGTAACACAAAATTAGCATATGAGTTTGTCCCTTCATAGACTAAGGTGAAAACCATTTTGCATGCCAGCTAATGGATAGATCTCAAAGAGTAGAGATAAGATCGAATCTATTTGATTACCTATGTAATCAACATGCAACCAATTGGAAAAATGGAATGCTAAAGAGGAAAAAGAGGATGAATCTCAACCACATATTCATACGTAACCCTAAGTCATGAAAACTTTTTAAGGAGGTCAAAGCCCCATAATTCAATAGAGTGAATAGAGTGTGAGTGAGTGAAGAGTAGAAGGAAAAAGGGGTGAAGTGTTAAGAGGACATACAAGGTGACTTAGTAGGTTGCAAGATCAATTAGAAGAATAGAGTATCAGTACTACAAAAAACTTCATATTAGACCAGTAAGGATCAAATTGGATTGAATAGTGATCTAAAATTAGTAATAGAAAATTGAAAGTGATTAGGTCAAACATTCTACTATAATTTTTAACAAATGTATTAGTAGAATGAAATCTTATGGAGATAGGTTGATTTAATAGCCATTGTATAAATCCTTTAATAGGGTGACATTCCAAGTGAATGTTTTGTAAGTCCTTTAGCTAGGCACACTTTTAACAAGGTGTTAAAATCCTTTAATAGGGTAGGATCTAACAATCCTTGTAAGCCTTTAATAGGGCAATCCTTTCACAGGGCAGATCATGAGAATGGTAAAAAATATGTAACCTTAATAGGTGAACTTTATTGCTATAGTAGTGAAGAGTTTTGGGTGTCATCCCCACCCCAATTTTACCTTCTCATTGGAGGGTTTCTAGGTGATCAAATCTAGTGTCAACTATTTTCATGCATGTTTTTACTTTCATGTTATTTAATTATGTTACATGCATGAATAGATTCAAAGTCGAAAGTTTTATTGGTTAAAGTTTAGTACTTTTGCTTCACCCCTAACCCCCCCCCCCAAGAAGTATACTTCCCACTTGTAAATCTCAATAGATGAAGTGGTATATGTTGCAGTGAAGCACAAAAATGATGAGGATGAGGTAACTACACTTGGACTTGTGTGAGCAAGAATGATGGATGGATCATTAATAGTGAATTCCCACATCACATGACTGGAGACAAAAGTAAGCTCATTACTTTAACTTTTTATTATGGAAATAGTGTAAGATTTGGTAATGATGCACCATGTTTGATATAAGGAAATGGTCCTATCAAAATCATAGACACGATTTCATGTGACAATGCTTACTATGTTGAAGGACTAAATTATAACTTGTTAAGTATGTCACAATTGAATAATCTGAGATGCAAGGTTGAATTTGGAAACAAAAGTGCCAAGATATATGACACAAATGGGAAAATGATTGGAAAAGGTGATCAAATTAGAAGTAATTTGTTTTATCTGGATATAGAGAATGCTACTTGTCTTGTTGCAAAACTTGATGATGTATGGATTTGGCACAAGAGATTATGTCATGTTAATTTTAATAACGTGGATAGTATCAGTAACATCAAGAGAGTTAGAGGATTGCCTAAGTTGAAGAAACCTGATAATATAGTGTGCAAACAATGTGAGCTAGGCAAAATGTCAAAGTCAAGCTTTAAGAGTAAAGCTTATACCTCTGAAGAAATACTAGAAATTGTTCATACTGACTTATGTGGACTAATTGAAGTGCAAAGCTACAGAGAAGACAAGTACATAATGTTATTTGTTGATGATTACTCTAGAATGATGACAATTATGTTTCTAAAACAAAAATTTGATGCTTTTCAAATTTTTAAGTGGTACTTGGCAAGAGTTGAGAAAGAGACAAGTAAGAGTCTGAAATGCTTGCAATTAGGCAAAGGAGGATAATTCACTTCAAATGTGTTTGAGATGTTCTGTAATGATAGAGGAATCAAAAGATAGACATCTGCCCCAAGGACCCCTCCACAAAATGGAATTATTGAAAGGAGAAATAGGTCTATAATGGACTATGCTAGAACACTTATGATGGAGAAGAATGTTTCTCTGAAATACTAAACAGAAGCTATAAGTACTATTATATATACCTTGAACCTTGTGCAAGTCAAGAAAGGTACTCATTCAACACCTTTTGAACTATGGTATGTGTATCACCTATTTTAGTAGAGTAAAATGAACACTAATCTATAAAAAGCATTCTCAATACTAAAAAACAAATAAACACTTAAGATAGGACCAAAGAAGACAAAATTGAGGAAAGTAGACCAAAGATGGTAAACTCCTCAAGTGCTTCTCATGATGACGAAGCTATGTCCCTGATGGATAGTGGATGTATGCTCACGATGTGCTCAAGCTCCGAATGGATGAGTGATAATCAAATATGAGTGTGGATGAATGATTCAACAATGAAGGTATGGAGGGTTTTCAGCATTATAATAGTATTTTGGTAGTTTTTAGGCTCTCAAAATAGCATTATAAGTTTGCTTCAAAAGTGGATGATTTTAGTGAAGGGAGAGGCTTCTATTTATAGGCCAAGGGGTGGAAGGATGGACAGTCAGGATGCAAGGATGGCAAGATGGTAAGGGAGGGCTAGGATGCACTCAAAGGGGAACACATGGATTGTGCTTGTTTAAAGCCAATTAGGAGGTGACACATGTCACAAGGTGATTGGATGTGAGAGGGTAGGATATGGGTTGGTCAGAGGAGTAATGAGGGAGGTTGAGCCATAAATGGGGATGGTTGGGTCAAATAGAGATGGTTGGGTCATAAATAAAGATGGTTGGAAGGAGGATGAGATTGTTGACTTTGGCTTAGAGGTGGTTGGGAGGAGGATGAGATTATTGACTTTGGCTTGGGTTAGCAAGTCTTAACCCTTGCTTAAGTTATGCACATGATTAGAAGAGGGATTAGGATTAGCTTAGGAGTTGGCTAACCTTGTTTAGGGAATGTGACAAGGTTAGGAGGGGATTAGGATTAGAATTGACATCTTCTAGAAGAGTCTAGGCTTTTAGGATGAGGATAAATAAGATTTTTTAGAAAATAAATAAAGTTTTATTTATTTCAAGAGTTTAGGTTGAGGAAATATTTATTAAAATATTTTTAATAAATATGAGGATTAATATTTAATCTTAATTAAATATTTTGAGTTGGGATTAGGGGTAGGAAATGATGGGATTAGCCTTTAATCAAAATTAAAGAAGGATTTAGAAGATTTTGGAAGAGGTTAGTGGTCTTAAGGAAATTGGCCAAGTTTTGGACAAAAAATAAATAAATTATTTATTTTGAGATTTTTGGTTAATTTATTAATTAAATAATTAATAAATAAGGAAATAATGCTTAAATAAGATTTAAACATTTTTGGGAGGGATTCCTTAATTAAATATTTTTAATTAAGATAAAGGGATTTAATGGCATAAAAATAAATTAAATAATTAAATAATTAATTAATTAATTAATGATGATGTCATCAGGGATTTTTTTCAGAAAATAAAAATACTTTATTTTCTAAAGGATTTTTAGGTGTCTACAGTATGGATGTCCACCCAATTTAAAATACTTTAATGTATTTGGAAGTAAATGTTATGTATTCTTAAAGATGTTAGGAATGGAAAGTTTGATGCAATAAGTAAAGAAGGGATATTCCTTAGATACTCCACAAGAAGCAAAGCTTATAAGTGTTTAAATACTAACACTAACAAAATTGTGGAAAGTGCAAATGTTAATTTTGATGAATTTATAGAAGTACATGAGGCTGAGCCTATGAAAGAACTAGAAGAATATAAATCATTTGTATACTTTTATAAAGGAATACCTGCTGAAGAAGAGGCTGCAAATAAAGTAAGAAATCAACAGCAAGTTTCCATAACTACTGAGTCACACCCTGTGAATGTTGAGTTGCATTCAAGAATTGAGCTACATTTAGAAGCTGAGTTGCAAAATAAAGAAGATGCACATTCTGATTCTGAGATTAGTACACATGAAAGAGATGCTAAGATACCTAACAGAGATATACATAGTGACTCTAAAGCTAAAAGAAAAAATGTAGAAACAAAATTTGAGCCAAGATTGTTCAAATATGTTAAAAGATGTCATCCTATTGATCAAATCATTGGAATGAAAGATGCTAGACCAATGATAAGAAATAGATTGAGAAGTGAATCATGTTTGTTAAGCATGAAGGAGCCCAAAATAGTAAAAGATGCATTAGTAGATGATGACTAGTACAAGGCCATGGAAGAAGAGATTCAAAAAATAAAGAAGAACAAAACATGGAGTCTAGTTTCTAGACTAGAAGACAAGAATGTGATTGGTACCAAGTGGGTATTTAGAAACAAGCTAGATGAGAATGGTGAAGTCACAAGAAAAAAAGCAAGATTAGTTTGCAAGGGATATGCACAAGAAGAAGGAATTGACTACAGAGAGGCATTTTCTCTTGTTGCAAGAATGGAAGGAGTAAGAACTCTACTTGCTTATGTTGCATACAAAGAATTCAAAGTTTATCAGATGGATGTTAAATTTGCATTTCTAAATGACATACTAGAAGAGAGAGTCTACGTAGAGTAGCCAGAATAATTTTTTGATAACAATAAGAGCATGATATGTAGAATGCAAAAAGCCCTATATAGATTGAAGCAAGCACCAAAAGCATGGTATGAGAGACTTTGTACTTATCTTGTGAATATTGGATTTGAAAGGACTGATGACAACAACAATCTGTACATAAATGTAGAAAAAGAGAAAGGTATTTTGCTATCTAAAATATGTGTTGATGATATCATATTTGGAGGACAAGATGTCTTATGTAAGGACTTTGCAAATGAGATGAAGAAAGATTTGAAATATCTATGTTTGGAGAAATCAATTTTATTATGGGATTGCAAGTATATCAGATGAAGATATACATCACTTAATCAAAGTTTCTCAAAGAGATATTGAAGAAATTTGGACTAGAGGATTCCAAACTAATAAGTACACCTATGGTGATAGGATACGAGTTATCAAAGACTGATGATTTAGTTGAGGTAAATTACACATTGTATAGGTCTATGATTGGCAAATTGCAATATTTATTACACAGTAGACCTTCTATTGCATTATCTATAGGGATAGTTGCAAGATTCTCTGCTAATTCTAGAGAGAATCACTTAATGGCTATAAAGAGGATAATGAGATATTTGAAAGGAACATAAGAGTTTGGTCTATACTACAAGAAGAATGAAAGGTTTGACTTGAGAGCCTACACTGATGCTAACTAGGCTAGAAACATTGATGACAGAAAGAGCACTATTGGAGGAGCATTTTTCTTAGGCAAGAGACTAGTTACATGGACAAGAAAGAAACAAAGTTGTACTTCACAATCTACTACTAAAGTAGAATATGTTGTTGCTACTGTAAACTACACATTGTATGGATCAAATAGCTACTTAAGGGAATGAAGGAAGAAATCATAGAACCAGTGATACTTTATTGTGATAATACAAGTTCTATCAATATATCATAGAATCTAGTGATGCACACAAAGACAAAGCACATTGCAATCAAGTATCATTATGTAAGAGAATTAGTTCAAGACAAAGAGGTGAAGATGGAATATGTTAACTTAAAGGAGCAAATTGCTGATATCTTCACAAAACCATTAATGAAGGATGCTCATGACTATCTAAGAGGTAAACTAGGGGTGATACCCCTATCAAAGGCTATGTAAGAAATAGAAGGAGTGCCCTACATCAAACAAACTAACGTTTATATAATACAAATTGGTGCAGTGGATCTTACTTTAGGAACTACCTAAAGTAATCATAGAGCTGAAAAAATTCAAATCAGTCACAAGCAAGGTGATAGAGGGAGAAACTAAGGAATTTGCAAAGCTTATATCTGGATATTTTTAAGATGAAATTTTTTTGGTATAGGTCTTTGTCATTTTTGTTAGAGGGAGAAAGTACATTAAGCTAATCATCATTAGAAGAAGAGTTTTATTGATCAAGTGCAAGAGATAAGTGGAAGAAAGACGATCAGAGAGGGAGAGATAGAAAGATCATATCATAGGGAGATACTCTATTGATCAATCTAGTATAAAAGAAAGAGGGAGCAATCCTAATCTACCTAGTAAGAGGGAGATACAAGAAGGAACTCGAAGGAAGTTTTAAGAAAGAGTTTTGTAATCTAATTAGAAGATGGAAGTTGTAGAAGGAAGAATACAAGTTCTTTGTATTGCCTTACTATTTTAACCTAGTCAAATTGCTTGAACAAGATGTTCATCATTTGATTGACTTGGTTGATCAATTTGGTTTGCCATCAATGCCAAAGAGGGAGATTGTTGAAATCTCATTGAAAAGATCACTAAAAAAGAGATTGTTAAGAGGGAGATTATTGAAGAAGACTATGTATTTCAATCATTGTCTATCACTAATGTCAAACCTACTATTTGTTGGAAAGATAATTTCTTATAAGATTCAAGTACTATCACTTAGTTGATTGATGAGGAGGATTTGATCAATAAGATGTAACAAAAGTACCTAGAGGAAAGGTTGAGTTATGATTATGTAATGAAGTAAAAGAATCAGTTAAGACAATGATGACATCATGAATTGATGATCTACTTAAGGTTACAAAATGGCTTGCTACACTTAGAAAGTTTAGAAGAATAAGCTAAACAAAGTTTGTCTACCAAGTTTGACTGAGTGGATAGTAGGAGCTGGGAAAAGTTAGTGCAAGCTGAGCAGAAAGTTAGTCAAAGCCGAGTAAAAGAAAAATCTATTGGATGTCAAGCAACACAATTGATGTCGAGTAAAATTTAGTTGATGCTTAGCATTAATAAACATTAGCTAATGCTGAGTAATTTTATAGTTGATGCTAAGAATGTAGTATGTATCGAGCACTAGAAAGTTGATAATGCCAAGCTGCTGCATTATGATAAAGATCAAAGATTCACTGAATCCAAGCTAACAAGTTTCTTTTCTTAAAACTTGTGAACTAGAAGAAAGATAAGGTTGATGAGCCGGGGGCACATAATTTGATGTAAATTTAATTTAGGTGAATTCAAATGGATTCTAAGAGAGGTTTCTAGAATGAGACAAGATATGGGGTAGATACATTGTATCCTACCTAATCCGTCCAAAAAGCTAATTTAGATGATGGATAATGAGCAAGAAAATATTCTAATTTTCTATTTATAGGAATGTCTAGTCATGAAGCAAAGAGGTTGGAGAGATTGGTGTCATGTACAAGAACCTAAGTAGGAGAAGGAATTAAGGGTTTTGCTTCATCAAGTGATCCAATAGAAGACTCCGTTGTGACATATTAAGAAAGAAGGTTTAATGAGATGAATGCTTGAAGGGTGAACAAGCTGTTAGAGCTACAAAGTATGAAAGCAAAGTAAAATTGAGGACTAAACAAAGATCTATAATTTGGAAATGACGTTGTAAGTTGTATTAGATCAAAGCTCTACTATTACTCTCTAACAATTTTATCAGTGTAGGGTAAATCCTTTAGATTAAGGTCAAACTAATAGTCATTGGAAAATCCTTTATCAAGGTGGCATTCCAAGTGAATGGCCTAAAGTCCTCTAACAAGGTTCACTTTTAATAAAGTGATTGAAATCCCTTAACCAGGTCACATTTAATAGAGTGTATTGTAACCTTCAACAGTGTTGGCCTTTCACAGGGCATCACTTTAGAAGAGTGAAAAGGAGTAGCATGTTACTGGTGGTTTTTCCCAAATTGGGTTTCCACGTAAATCATTGTGTCAAGTGTGTTGATGAATGTATTGCGTTTCATACTTTACATTTATACAAATTGATTTGACAGTAACATACAAGTTTTAGTAAATATACAATGAATACATGCATGGGTATGAATTTTTTTTGGGTTCACTAAATTGTGAAAAAGTTTTATTTATACATCTGGACCTTAAATAACTAATTCACCCCCCTATTAGTTATTCTAAAGTAATTCCAAAAAATTCAAATATATAGAATTTATTGATATCAATGTTTCATAGTACACTCTATGGTCTATTGTTAAAAACTTTGATGCTAGGTGTTGTGTTGAAAACCTCACTTGAGATTTTGTAGATATCCTAGATATGTTGACAACTAGACCAATTTAAGACATTTGGTCATGGTGAAAAACATGCTTTTGGATTCATTTAGTTTTTGTCTTTGATTTGGGACATTTTTAGGTGATGTATAAATGTATTTTTAAAGTTATAATTTACACATTTATTTCTATATATTGGACTACTTTGAGGTGATGTCAAAAAGCATTTGTAGAGACCCAAATGGCATATTTATGTTTTGAGATGGTAGCACCATCTACTTAACTGTATGTACTCAGTCTTATGTTAATTGTTTAGTCTTATTTTTATAAGTTGTATGTACTCACCTTCAATGACATAAAACTAGCATTATTATATTGTATTTGAAAAATAAGTAAATTAATGAAATGTGTAGAAATTGATGAAGTTGACGATTGTAATTTTTAATAATTATTTGGAGTAAGAATTGATATATTTTCCTAATTTTTACAGATAATTTTTTAGCTACTAAAAAGTGCTAAAAATTAAGGGTCTATTTCCCACCAGAAAACTTATTTCCCTTTGATTTCAGACTATGTTATAGATAACATATATGGCTAAAACAATCAAAAATAAAAATTGTCTTTAGACCTATATTTTTCTCTTTTATAATGATTCAAGTTTTAACTCACCTAAAATTGATAGTATTCATCTCCCACCACATTTTTCAAATGAAATATATTCTAACTAGAAGAAAAATTATACATTTTGGAAGAGGATTCTCCCCTCTAGAACACCATTTAATTTTAATTTTTTTAATATTATTTAATATTTTTTTCTTTCTCAAAATTGTCTTCTTTTTTAGTGTTAAAATATGTGCTTGTAGAATTTATTAATAAAAATATACTATATCTATTTAAAACACTACAAACTCTATATGAGAATATTCTTGAAATTGAGCTCTATAAAATAGTTTTTATATGTTATTAAAATAATATTGTAAAAAATAGTAAGAATTATTGAAACACTAATTTTTTGAAATAATTTGATTTCTTTAATAATTGGATACAAACTAGTATAAAACATGAATTGAATTGGAATTTCCAATTGGAAAAGTGTGTGACCATATATAACTTAGCTACAATGAATTTATCTAGATCATATATTTGAACAAAATTGATTTTTAGCTAGAAATACTCAGATTTAGTCATTCTGATAAGTCAGCCTGAAAGGTGACACAACTTTGTACTTCAACCCTACATGGTTTCAAATTAATTGATTTATTTGTTTAATTTTGGTTATTGATCAAGTCCAAGTCAACATCGATCTATTAGGTTCCTATGTTATATATATATATATATATATATATATATATATATATATATATATATATATATATATATATATATATATATATATATATATATATATATATATATATATAGGTGTGAAGTCTCTTTCTTGTTTGTTTAATGTTTCTAATTACAAATTCAAAATCAAACATATTGGTTAGGTGCAACATATAACTTGGTCCTAAGGTAACTTTGTACCTAGTGCTATATTAGTCAATTTGGTCAAACTTATAGTTTGGTCCCATCAAATTCTATTTGTACCTAGACTCATATTTTAGTTGATTAGGTTGAGCTTATGAGAACAAACTTTTGCATGTTTTCATATTCCAAAAAATTTCCAAAGCCAGTTAGGTGTTGAATATTTGTTTCAATTATAGAAATTGGATCCATCTTCACATTGCACAAAAAATCAAGTTTCTCTAAACATATAGTATGCTATTTCTAGAAAAATAACAAATTGAAGATAATACAATTTTGTTTTGTATTTTTATTATACCAGGGAGATAGATTATAGGGATCATATTAGCGAAACAAGTATGACAATTTATCATATTATGTAAATTTTGGCTTGTACACAGATGTGTACAATGAAGAATAGCTTGTCCTTACACAAGTCCTTCTAAGTTATTTTTATTACAAACTTAGATAATTGTACCTTTTTTATGAATTCAAATGCAAAGAATTTATTTGCATAAATGTTGGGGGTTGCACTCCATGATCCATCATTAGGAACTTAGATACTAGTTGTGGCATCAAAGGGCTCGCCTAAGATTTTGTGTTTATTTCCTAGATAAGTTGACACCCAAGCCAATTTAAGACTTTTGGTTAGGTGAAAAATGTTTTTTTGGATTCATTTAGTTTTTGCATTTAATTTGAATAGTTTTTTAGGTGATGTCTAAATGTATTTTTACAATCACAAATCACATGTTTATATCTATAGATGAGACTTTTTCGAGGTAATGTCTAAAATAATTTGTAGAGAGACCAATGACAAATTTATGTTTAAAGTAGGTATTGTTTATTTAATTTTGTTTGTACTTAAACTTATGTTATTTTTTTTAAGTCTGATAGTCTTATCTTTACAAGTATACAATTTCATATCAATTAATTTCATTTTGTCTAAATTTGGTTATTGGTCAAATATATTTAAGGGTAAGTGTAAGAATTTGGGTCTCACTTTTGGGCAAAAAGTGAAAGTTTTTTTCCTATTTTTGAAATTTCTTATCAATTGATGTCAAAATTTTAGGCATTTAGAGAGTGAATATAAAAAATATTTAGAAATAAAGAGTGTAGTGCTTGGAAGCTACTTTATGAATATATAATTTATTTGTGTACTCATATGATAGATTTTATTTGGTATGGATATTTAAAAACCACTTTTTCAAAATGCATGTTTCGAGACCATACCACACTCGTGTATGAACACCGTAATTTGACACAAATAAATGAACTTTTGTAGATCTTTTTAAAGGAAGTTACCTAACACACCAAAGATTGATGAAAATATTTTTCCTTAAATTTTAATTCAATAATTTTATTATATAAACTTTTAATTGGCTACAAAGATATACTTTAAAACCTCTCATGTACGGACACCATAATTTGATCAAAATTTCATTTTTTTCAAAATTTTTTTTTTTTTTTTTTAAAACTTCAAAAGAATTGAATGTAGATTGATGACATATAAATTAACTTTTAAAAAACCATAAAATAAAAAAGTTAATAAATTTTTACTGTACCTCACTATTTTACATTTAGGTACCACCTTTGATTAAAAAATAATGCAAAAATAATTATATTTCTAAAATTTGGACAATGAGAACTCTAATGGGTTTTTGTTTCATAAAAAAAATTGATTGGGAAGACCCTGCTCAAGCCGCTTTCTCCATACTGGATCAAAGATATCCCAACATAAACTAACCATTTACCCTAGATTGACCTTCGCTCTCACCAGACACCTAATGAATGAACCAATAATGTCATTGTTTGTCCTCCAAGAAGCCCTGTAATAAAAAACCCCTTCTCTGATGGCCCTACTAATAGCAATCCTAGTCATGTCATCAACTAGATTGAGCAATCTATTCCATCTCTCTAGTTTGACATTACCAAGGAAGGCCATAGTGTGATTTTTAGTCGTGTGATAGACATACATGTTGGTATCCATTTGCAGAGAAAGAGGGGATCAAATGAAAATGATGGATGGTGACTCAAAATGAAAATAGGGGCAGTCAAAAAATCTAGAAGCCCATAATGACGACAACTAATAACATCATTTGTAAACCTAGACAAAGGAAAGGTGTAAATGCCATAATGATATAAAAAAAAATGGGGGAAAATCAATATCACGAGAATACCTAGGCGATCAAATACCATACTCTAGAATGATGACAAAAGGTTGATTTGAATACTGAGAGAAATAATAGGATGATGTAAAGAGACAAAACCTGAGTCATAGGGCTCAAAAAAAGTAAAACTCACATATGCAAATAGCAAATTAAGTGACAGAAAAATAATAGATGAAAGTACAAAGTATATATATATATGTATATGTATATGTTTATGTATATGTATATGTATATGTATGTATATATGTATGTATGTATGTATGTATGTATTAAATATTATTATTTATATAAACATGTATGAACAATAGATTAAATGACAGAAAAGAATAGATGAAAATATATATATATATATATATATATATATATATATATCAGAGTATACATACATATATAAATACTAATAAAATACAAATGCATATGGTAGAAAAAACAAAATATAAAAGAGATAAAAGATCAAGGAGTCTAAGAAGAAAGTAAAATCTAAAACCTAAGAGAAGAGGGGTCCGCATTAAAGACCAAGGAGTTGACACCATCGGCCCCCAAATTTTCTAAATAATTTACCTTCTGGTTTCCTTCTCAAAAAATATGACAAATCCTACTGTCTTCAAGTTTATCAAGCAAAGTTACCACTTCTTCTAACTTAGAGTTAAAGACCCAATTTGGGGTAGAATGTTTCCTAATAGAATTTAGAATAATCTGAGAGTCACCTTCTATTATTGCTTTGGAGAGTCCTAACCGACGACACAACTGTCGACCATGGTTTAGAGCCTCTAATTCTGCCAGATTGTTGGAAGTTAGTTGAATCGACATGGTTTTTTTTGGCTATCCAATGACTAGTGTCATCACTGATGATACAACCAATACCTATCCTTCTTGGGTTGCCTCTAGCCACACCATCAAAATTGAGTTTTCCCCAACCTTTCAGAGGTAGGGTCCATTTGTAGTTTTTCCTAGCCTCCTTGCTATTTTTGACATAGAGGAAAGGAGAGGTGATCAGTTTTGACCAGTTCTTCTTTATTTGACCATCCCAAAAGGAAAAGGATCCTTCTTCTAATCGAGCATTTCTTAGGTATGAGTTAACCATTTCAACTATGCAAGCTTCTATCTTTAAAATTAACTCTTCTAGCTGCATTTCTATGTTTCAAAAAATGTAGGAATACCTTTCTTTCCATATTTCCCATGCCATAATGAAGGGGCAAATATTCCATAGTTTACTATAAATTCCTTTAACCAAGTTAGAAGGCCATCCTTTGAGCAGATCAAAGAATGTTTTTGGTAAAGGCAAAGGCCAAACTAACATCATTTTAAGCCATTCCTAGCATCTTTGTGAGAATGGACAATTGAATAAAAGATGATCAATGTCTTCACTACTTTATTTACATAACTCGTATCTCAAAGGACCTTGAAAGCCAATTTTCCTTAGTCTATCTGCTTTAAGAATTCTTTGCCGAAAAGCCAACCATGGGAAGAATCCAACCTTTGGAAGACATGTTGCATCCCAGTAGAGTTTAAAAGGAATATCCACTTTGTCCCATTTTTTAGAATGAATCAAGGCTTTATAACCATTTTTCACACTATATTTCTTGACATATTATGTTGCCCATATAAGCTCATCTTTCCTCTTTGGTTTCTTAATCCTCTTATTGGCTAAAACCTTTTTGAAAGCTTTTGTCATAGTTGAGTCCAAGCCCAAACCATCCAAGGATTTCCATATCCATCTTGATTTATTTTCAGAAGTAACTTCTATCTTGTAATCACAAACTTTGCTACCCTATAAATTGACTAATTTTTTTTATAGATCCTTTGGAAAGGTGTTCTTGATCAGAGGGGGATGCCCATCCCAAGAATATTCCCAAATAAAGCTTCCTCACCCTTACCTATATCCCAAGTCAAATATTTGCAAGCCAAATGATGACATTTCATCATAAAGTTTCAACTTTGAGAACCTTTGGGTAAAGTTTTCATCCTGAAGATCGAGAGAGGATCATCCACATTAAGATATTTATTGTAAAGAATCTTTTCCCACTTCTAATCTCTTTCCTTGAAAAGATGCCAGATTAATTTGGTACCTAAAGCTTCATTTTGCCATTGTAAATTCTTGATCCCCAGCCCACCCATTTCTTTGTGTTTACAAATGTTCTCCCATTAGATGAGTGCCATTTTTTTTTATCTTCTTCACAATCATTCTACAAAAAATTCCTAAGTCTAGATTCAAATTTAAGAAGATGCTACTTGGGAAGAGGAAGACACGAAAGACGATATGTTGGAATGGAAGATAAAACTGATATGATTTTTATAAATTTTTTAGCCTTAGTTAACCATTTGTCCTTCCAGCTCCCAAGCCTTGAATTTATTTTATCCAGGGTGTTGCACCAAGCCTTACCATATTTTAAACCTTTCTCTAATGCAATACCTAGGTACTTACACGGAAAGTTCCCTTTTTTGCAGCCCATGATTTTGCAGATCTGCATTTCTATTTCAGGTCTTGTATTAATGAAATAAATCTTAGATTTAGATTTATTCACTTTTTGACCTAAAGCTTCCGTGTAGGAGTTAATAATGTTTCTAAGACCAAAGGCCTCAACCGCTATACTTTTTCTTGGCAAAATAGTGTCGTTAGCATATTGTTGATGCGTGATATTGGGCATAATATTTCAAATGGTGATGCCTGAAATCTTTTGATTCTTATGAGCATCCACCACCACTCTCTTGAAGGCCTCAACCATGATAATGTAAAGAAATGGTGATAGAGGATCTCCTTATCTAATACCTCTAGAAATATCAAAAAAACCTTCAGGAGTTCCATTAATAAGGATCAAGATTTTGGGGGTTGATATGAATTTAAAAATAAGATTGATCCACTAATGGGAGCATCCAAAGGCTTCAAGAACCTTGCATAAGAACCACCAATCAACCATACCATAAGCCTTTTGGATATCAAGTTTCACTAACATGCATTCTTCTTTATTTTTACAAGTAGAGTGGATCATTTCTTGAATGGTAATGATGCCATCAAGAATGGATCTTCCCAGGACAAAACCTATTTGTTCTTCCAAGATTATTTTAGGAAGAATAGCCTTAAGTATATTTGCTAAAACCTTTGAATAAATTTTGTAAATAGTATGATTGACCTAAAATCTCTTAGGGTCTCTGGATCCAACTTTTTAGGAATAAAAGTTAGAAAATAATGATTGATTTTTGATAAAATATCCCCACCATTCCTAGAGGCTTCAATCACTTTCTATAGATCTAAAATGATGATATCCCAACATTTATGAAAGAAAAATGCCTGAACTCCATCCAGGCCAGGTGATTTGTCGGGATTCATGTTGAAAACAACTAACTTAACCTCTTCCAGAGTAATGGCTTGGTTTAGAACCTTATTATACTCAATAGTTACTATTTTAGGGATTACTTTGAGAAGATTATCTTGTGCTATTTTGTTTGAACCCTCATAATTATTTAAGATATTCTGAAAGTATTTTCTATTTCACCTAGTTTCTCAGTTAAGATACCCAAGTGATTTTTGATACTGGATATTTTACTCTTTGATCTATTGTATAGAGTAGAGTTGTGAAAATATTTTGTATTTCTATCACCTTCATCTAACCATCTTTCACAAGATTTTTGCCTCCAAAAGGTTTCTTCTTTAGATAGAATGTCTTCCCACCTCGCCAATAGTTCCTTTTCTTGTATGTAACTATCATTGTTCATACCTTTCTTGAAAACTTGTAAGTTTAAATCCTTTAGTTTCTTTTCTATATCTAAATTTTCTTTGAAAATATTGTTAAAATGATTCTTATTCCACTTGAGATTCTATTCCTTAAGCATTTTCATTTTAGTGACAAAAACAAACATCTTCGATCCTTCAAAGTTGTCTTGTGTCCACCATACTTTAATATTATTTATGAAACTAGGATCTAGGAACCACATTTTTTCACATTTAAATAGATTTCTCATAGGTTTATGCTGCTCTAAAAATTTTAATCTAACTGATTAATGATCAAACCCCATGATAGGTAGCATGGAAGAATGAAAATTCAAGTTTTGGACATCCAATTCACCTTTAATCAAGAACCTATCTAGTTTTTCAACAATGTAAGAGAAATCCTTCCTTCTATTTTTCCATGTAAAATTCCCATTATTGCTTAAGATATCAACAAACTATTGGTATCGCACCATTCTTTAAAATCTTAGGAGGCTTGAGAGATATATTGACTACCTCCTACTTCTTCATTGATATCTAGAATCGTGTTGAAATATTCACCTACTAAAAAAAAACTCCCCTTAAAATTGTTCATAAATTTGGCAATGTCATCCCAAACTATTTTTTTGTCTATATTACTAATAGGACCATAAACATTAATGAGAAGAAACTTAAGATCTAATTTTAAACTCTATACAGTCCCACTGATCCATTTATTGCTATCGTAAAGAATGTCAATAGTGACCTTCTTGGGGTCCCAAAAGATTCCTAAACCCCCTAAACCCCCTAGTGACTCTTGAAAGAAAACCTTCCATATGCCTAACATTTTATCTAATTTGACACTTCCTATCTTATTTAGTTTTTTTCCCTAAATTAAAGTGATATCAGATTCAAATATTCTAAGGTTCTATTTTAGTAACCTTCTTTTGCTAGGGGCATTGAGACCACTAGCATTCCATGTTGTGATCTACATGGTTCCTTGGGAAGGTCCTTCCCCTTCCCTTAGTTGAATAGTTTATCTATCTTTTGTTGTTCTCTGTTGAGCCCATCTACTTCCCTGAGTTCCTTTAAGGATCTTCTTCCACTTTTGCCTTTCACTTTTTCGCATTTGGGAGATTTAAGACCTTCTTGGTTAATATGAATCCGAGGATGTTCTAAATTAATTTCCTCATTCTGAATAGTAACAATCTTGTTGCTAGAATTCGTTTCTGTTTCTTCATTTACAAATTCTCTTAACATTTGATCTATAAGACCAGGATGATTTTCTAAATCTGTAGCTGAGTCTAGTTTGAAATAAATACTTTTAACTTTATCCTTCTACTCTCTATCTATTTCTTTCTTATTAACCATGGAATGTGTTGGTGTTTGAAAACGCTGGAGGGGTTTCAATTATCCCACTGAGAAATTGACACATCTAGGGGCAGCTAACTCCCATTTTCAACATGCCTTTTTAGACAACGGGCCAACTATAAGGCTTGACCCTTCTTCTACTTCAAGCTCTGCTAAACCTAGGTGGGTGGATCTCAGATTCAAATGATACTGTACTAGTGCAAAAAATATATCCCTGAATCTACTAAGTAGATTTTACCCTTATATCTCCTAGTAACTCATGAAATGACACAAATCTGCAGTAGCTAAATGCAAATCTAGAATATTCACAAGTTGAGTGAGGGTATAACATTTAGGTGCTTTAACATAAAATGTAAAGATTATTTTAATTTGATTTGATTTTATGTGGGTGGGGAAAGTGGATGAAAACCAAGTATGAATCAACAACTAATGACCCTATATCTGATCAGTGCCTGATCCATTGGGAAAACTTATGAATCTCCTTCATGCATTTTAGATATCTAATACTTATTCCTATATTTAGATATATGATCTATCCATTCACCTTGTAAATAAACATCAATATTTGATCTAAATCTCATTCTTACCTGATATCTCCCTCAATAAAATTGTAACCTTGTTAAATCTATGAAGCATTTACATAATTTCTTGAATTACAAGCAACAATGAAGCAACATACAACTTTAAGGAACTGCACTTATGATCTAGGCTCTTTGTTCAAAGACCATAAAATATCACAGATCAATTGAGAAAGGAGACATGATTTAGACTGAAACTAAACACCTGCTGCTCACTGTATTAATTTCCTTGAAATAACACATGAAAATACATGAAATGACTCACCAGCTACCTAATAAACCAGACTATATAATAACAAATGCTATCATACAAGAGAGAAATTGATGGGAATGAGAAGTTGATGGGATGGGAAGGGGTTATCATAGCCAAAGCATAGCTTCCTGGTCTAGAACCAGCACATCCCAGGTCTTCCACTTAGACTTCATCAATTCCAAGGCCAATTCTACTAATTACCCTCATTCCAGAGACTTTCCAATCTTTTTCCAACCTTACAAAACAGAAGGAAGAATAAATAGAGAGCAAGCAATTCTCGTATTCATTTTGAAACTAACATGTTTCCATTCAAAAATCCTTCCCAAGAAGAATTAAAGCTTCTTTCTAACTTCTCTCTATAACTGCATATCAGGTCCTCTTCATTCCACCTCTCAAAGGCATCAAAATATCTCAAAATCTGATGATGAGAAAAGTAACTAATTTTGGTGTAAAAATGAACTTGGGGAAAAGTAACAAATCAGTTAAAAGGTCTTGAGAAGACAAGAAAACAACCCCAAGTTGATTTTCTTCACTCTCAGATTTCAATAAACCTTTTAAAATTGTCCTGCAACAAACTCTGATGATTAATGATCACACTTGCCTGTTCTATTGCCAATGCCCTTGATTTCACAAATTGACCTGTAGCTCAAATTGGTGAAGATCTACGTATAATCTGACTCCAGAAATGGAAAATTCAGCTCTTCCTGGGTTCGACAATATATTGGAGTGCCCAATTCAAACAAAAATTGCCCTAGTTATGGCCATTTGAAAATATGGGTTTTGAGACATTATCAGACATTTAAAATTAAAAAATTCAAAAATTTACATAGTAGAACTATATAAACTTTTTAAAATTTATTCAAAATTTTCATCCTATGCGTTTGAAGCTTCTGAATTTGATTTTATCTTGAATTCTCTTTATCCCTCCATTATTGTGATGCCACATGTCAATCCTCTATTAACCATCAATATTTGAAACATGTTTAATTAATTAATATTCCCTTAATATTCATATCATCATCATCATCCCATAGAATGGTGAACCCTTGAATACCTCTTTACGCTTTCAAACTTGAGCTTCACTTTAGTCTTTACGACCTCAAGCGTATCCGTGAAGCCTTTAAAGATTTGATTTACACCTTTATGCTAAACGTAAGGGCATCAGCCTATCATTTGCATCTCCCACTCATACTCAATATTTCCCGTGAAGCATTTAAAATTTGCCTTACACCTATACAAGCTTCTTCATTCTTCATTTTTCGTACGGCTGTAATCCACATGAACCCATCTTTACGCTCTTATGAATCTCCTACCTTTTTATTCACCGTAGCATCAGGAAACTTTTTATATATCCTTACGTGCTTATGTAATGTGTTTGCACTCTACCTTCTGCTCTTCCGACTGCCTTCCGATGCTGCCACGTGTTGCCTCCAAGTGTGAGTGTCACATTTGATCAAAACCTTGCCTTTTAGCTGCCAAACTGGCCGAAGGCAGGCTCCTCTAAAAATAAGTAGTACCTGTTCTTCCAACATGTCCATTTAGACATCTGATATTCTTGTGATCGGGCATATAAATGCAAAGATTAGATCCCCACATCAAATGTGGGATAAAAGAGTGCTCTCTTCTACATGTGCAGAGCGCTACTTGAATGTGCAGGATCCTTCTCTTTTTCTTGCTGTTGCCTTATAAAATGTGGAGACTCTGTTGTGATGCCATGGGCAGCCTTAGTGCGTAGACCCCTGCATCTATTCCTCACGTGCCCCCAACAAAAATGTGGGGCTACCCTTTCTCACAATGTAGACCACTATGGATGCTGCCTTTACTTGGCTGCGTGAGCTCTATTTTGTCTTTTCATAGTTGTGTGAGGCTTTGTATGACGTCCTCTGAAATGCGTGAGCTTTTATGGCTTCTTTCCTATGCGTGAAATGCTCTTTGTCATGACTTCCTTGTCCCTTGGCAGCTTTTTCTTACATTGCTGCAGGTTACTTAGTTTCTTGTAGGGTTGGTGTTGTTTGAGCTTTGATGGCGTGGCTTTCATCTTAAAAGGCATGAAGTCCCTTTTGGTTCCAACTGGCGCTGACCTTTGGATCTGCTCTGAATGGCTTTCTTTTATTGTTTAATATTGACTTGAGCTTCAAAATGCGCCAATCTCTTACACTTTGATGGCTTCTTCTCCTTTTAATGCCGTGGCCTCATTTTTTGATGTGCCTTTATGCAGCATGGTCTTTACCTTTCAATGGCGGATTTGATTCTTCTCTGCCCGTTGAATGTTTGGTGTGGGCAGTCTTCCCCTTTTTGCATGAGTTTTACGCATAGAATGGCACCTTTAATGCTGCACAGGTTTCTTTCATGCCCTGCAACTTCTCTTTTGTTGACTGCGTGTGGAGAAATCTTCCTTGCGTGGGTAGTCTTCACTCTTTCATGGCGACTTTGGCCCTCTTTTCTGATGCATTGACTGATCTTAAAACTGTGGCTTATTTCATTAAAAATGGCGAATCTTTCCTTTGAAATGCATGATCTATTTCTTTAGCACACAACAACATCTCCATTGACTTCAATTGCATCTCAAGCTCTGAAATTTTTTCTTCTTGTTGTTTTTCCAAAAGGTCATGTAGGTGCCTATCTAACTCATACGGTGACACAGCATAGTTATCCGCATCAGAGATCTTTAATTGTGCCACTAGAGTCTTGTTTTCAGAACAACTATAGTGGCCAGACAAACCATTAGCACAAAGCCCACCCTCTACCATAGCAATTAAGGACTCACTAAGATCTAACATGTTTCTTTGATGGTTTGAGAAATTTGGTTCAAGAAACTTTGTTTGTGTGTTCTCTTGCGTAGGATGAGATCCTTTGTCAACCTCAGCCATCCCACCAAACTGATGCACAAATTCATTAGTGATAATGCTTCCTATAGATGCATTCTCTTCAGATGGAGTTCCAACAGAGCCAGATCCTCTGTTTGGATGGTGATTTGCAGCCATCCCTAGTTTGTCTTCTTGAAATGTGAGAATGTTTTGGTGGAAAACAGTCATGAATACATCAGCATTTCCCATATAGTTCTTATTGGCATTCAACTATCCTTTCAATTCCTGAAGCAAGTCTGCTATCTGACTAAGTAGAAAAGACAACTCGTCAATTTTTTGTTTTTCGGTGGAAATCATGACCATGACCCCAATCCCTACTCCATAACTTAGGCTTAAATCACCTTGGGGTTGCTAGCAGTGCTCGTTAACAATTTTAGGCTCCTTTCAACTGATGGAATCAGTCAGGCCCTAAAGTGGGTCCGGCTAAAAAAAATTCATTTTCAAATGACTGAAGTCTCAAACTGATACACTAAACATCTGATACTAATTTGAATCAAAATCCATCACTGAGACATCATTTTAACTCATTTCATCACTTATCTACAACTTTTGACTTTCTACTAACAGGGCCTCTCGGCTGGCTTTAAAAACTGACCCGGACAAATAACTAGGCTTTGAGATCAAAAGTACTGAATCTTTGTTCCGCATATTCCTACCCTATCAAATCTTGTCTCATGATGAATTCAGGATCAAAAGATATTGACCGTCAAAGTTGCTTACTTAGAATTACCTGCAAGAAAACATGTTAGAAAACAATAAATTGGGTTTAGAATCGGCTTTGAAAACTAAGCAAACTGACAGTTGGGGAAACAAAAACTGGGGCACTGGTTCTCTGTCATGAGGACATTATGAAGTTGCATTTTGGGCTCATGATGAATAACTAAGTACAAATGGCGAGCGGTCAAAGTAGACTACTTGAATTTTGTAGACTAGAAACACTGACAGAAAGGTGATTTTGGCAAAGGGAATGGACCTAGAAAAGTGTGCATATGGATTCATCAAAGCTCAGAAACTAGCACACTTGGAGTATTTTCAAAGGAAAATACAGGGGCATAGTCCATTTGATCTCACGAATCATGGATTTCAAGATACGACATCACGAACAGGGGTTCCAATCAATCTGCATTTTGACAGTAGTTAACGAGTTATAAATTACGTTTGGAATCACGTTAAAAAATTGATCAAACGGATTCGTCAAAACTTAAAAATTGAAACATAGGAAGTCTTTGACGTCTACAATGCAAGGCAAAAGGAATTTTAGCATTTTGGTCAACTAGTCAAAAGTTATAGCTTGTCAAACATGGCTTTCCAGAATTATGTGCAATGTGCATCAGCACGACAAATTTAAATGACCAACTTTGAGGGATTCAAAACCTAGTCAAATGAACTCAAAATGACTCAAAATGTAAAACATAGATTCTCGAGTATGGATATTATATACTCCCAAAGTGGCGAATCATGACACAATTCTGGGTGTGAGATATTCAAGTGCAAACAGGGCCTCCTATCGCTATTTGACACAAGTGAATGCAAATTAGATATTGGCTCAAAATATGACTTCACCAAACAACTCAGAATATCAATTTATCATTACAGAATATGTAGACGAGCTGAATGAAGGGTGTTAGAAACATTGAACACCTCATGGGGCTCAACTTGACAGTCGGGTACATTTGCATTTATGGGGCTTTCATAGGCTTGATTTGATTCAAAATTTTAAATGGACGCTCAAAATGAGAAAGAAATTTTGAGCTCCAATAGAATGACTCATACAAATATCCTCCTTAATGATTAGAAGATCTCTTCTCAGGTCTTCACAAGTATAATTATTACCCCCTAATTTAATAATCCTCTATATTAATTCTTTCTTCTGAGCTTTAGAACTATTATAGATATTTTCAAAATTGAATACCTAAATCAATTCATCCCATTAGTAAATAAGACTGTCCTCTTCTGATTTGGATGTGCTCACATTTTCTGCTTCTATATCCAAAATATCTTTATTCAAGAAATCCTAAACTACCTCTATCAAAGGCTTATCTACTTTTTCTTTTCCTTTTTGATTGTTGTCTAGTGTGAATGGAGAACTTATTGTATGTGCTAGAGTTTGCCAAAACTTATATAATCTATGAGAAACTAGAGTAGCTTCTTTATCTACAGGTAATTGCTTCTGCACCTGGCCATGTACCATCTCACTCATATCATTATGAAATTGATGTCCTTCTGTCTTATTTGAGTTTGTATCAAATAACAAAGCATTTTCTATGTCGTCTATATTTTTTTCTTTATTGTCCCATGTTTCCTTTGCTTGTTGAGAACTTGAAGTAACTCTGTCTTTACCATCTTCAAATGAAAGGTTCACTTCAACTTCTATAGACACACCCTTAATAGGGGAGTTGATTACCTTTTCTTTGTCTGATAGGGGATTTGAATTTCCCATTTCTTTTTCCTTCCACTATGATTGTTGCTACAAATTTTGTATTTCTTTTCTTTCACTATTTATACTGACTATGTTAGATTCTTTTGTCAAATTTTGTCCCATACTACTTTTTAAGGTTTTTTCTTTCCTTTTAACTCTCTATTTCCTTTTAGGCTTATCCTTTTTTGTAAATTCTGAGTTTTCCTTATGATTTACCACTATGACTAATTTTAACTTGACTTTTTCAGCTAGAGAATCATCTATCTATCCCTTGTTTGATCTGTTTAAGTAGAAAGGTTCTATCTAAAATTTAAATTCCTCATGATAAGAAGTGTCAATGCTCTAATGTAGCAATTCTTGATTCCTCCTTTTCTTCATAACTCTCATCCTTGAGAATTTACTATTTAAATCTGAGGTAAGAGGAAGAGTCTCATATCTAATATTGTTATTACCATCCAATCTTAGAATTTCTGATATTTTACCTTCAAAGGTATGCACGGTTAGATCAAATGTGGCATTATTTGTTGTTACTTTCCTTTGTATCTATGATGGATGATTGAACTTGGTTTTGACAGGTATTCTAACATTATTACAACATTGAAATGAAGCATCGATACCTAAAATCTCTCCCAAAGAAGATCCTAAAGACTTAAGAATATATATTTAGAGAAGCTTCGAAGGTAAAGATGGAATATTAAACTAGGTAGGAATCATACAATCTAAGCCTTCTATTTCGAAATTAGGGGACCATTTTATAAATTTAACTACATGAACTCTTAAGAAGCATTCTAAAACTAAAATCAATTCATTTTTGACTGATTCATCCAAATAATGCAAGTAAAGAATTTTATCAGAAAAATGAAATATACTTACCTGATCCATGAAGATTTCTTCTAGCCAATTAGAGAGAAGGGGCAGATCTTTCTTAGAGCGATTCCATACTGCAAAAATTCCTACACTTTGACATTCTAGCCAGGAGTCTTCAACTTCTTTGCTTGAAATGATTATGCAATTGTCTACTTGTTTAGAAGAAGATTTGGACTCAGGATGCTAATTCGGGTTACACGGGAAGTGAATAGATGTGACAGAAGAATGGTGATGGTGTGGAATGTATGAGCAAGGGGAGGCGATAGTAGGAAAAGGAAAAAACCTAGACCTATCCTGATGCAATGGATCATCAAAGGCATAAAAATCTAAACTAATTAGTTTTTATGAAAAATCTCACCAATGGGGTTGAGCGTATTTGGTCAAATTAAAAACCCTAATCTAGTTTTCTAAACCATCAACAGTGAAGAAAGACCTAGAATCAAAACTGTCTAATCTATATGAAGAAAATGTAGGTCTGTTGGTATAAGAATTTACTACTCTTTGATGCAAATTTGTCCCTTGCTATCTCTAACAGCTCTGCTTTTGATTTTCTTCAATTTTATCTAGCATGGAGAAACTATTGGTAGTTTCCACTGCACAAACATCTCTGTGCAAATCCCTATTTGTCGATGTTAAACGGTGAGGATCTTTGGAATGCATGTATCGAATATCATTTTCCTAGAGATCTTTGCCATGATTTTTCTTCTTGTTTTTTTAAAAATGTGACTGGCCTAATTTTTTTGCAATTCTATGCACTTTCACCATTTTGTTTTTGGTAAAACTTAAAAATAAAATTTTAAATTTTTAAAAATAGATGTCCATTTAAAAAAAGTTCAAACTTAAAATTAAAAAATTGGCACCCAATTTTTAAAAAAATGGATGCCTCTTTATTTTAATTCGGATCAGGCATCCAAACCTAATATAGGTGGCCATTTTTAGAAGAAGACAATCTCAATCCATAGACTTCTACAGAATTAAGACTCATCTTTGTGCACTTACCTTTAACATTGATCTAATTAGGTTTCTAGACCTCATATATGTGATTGTGATGCGAGCTTCTTTCTTGTTATTTACATCTTTCTAATTATAAATTCAAAATCAAACATGTTGGTTAGGTACAAGTTATAATTTGGTCCTAAGAAAACTTTGTGTGTAGACTTATATTAGTTGATTTGGTCAAACTTGCACTTTTGTCCCATCGAACTCTATTCATAGCTAGTATTTGTTGGTTTAATTAGGTAGAACTTTAGTCCCTTCAAATTCCATCTATACCCATTCTTATGTTAGTCGATTATGTCAAACTTACACTTTGGTCATAATATTATGTAAGTTAATTAGGTTGAACTTACACTTGGTCTCATCAAATTTAATGTTTATTGCTTATTATTATATTTAAATTTATGCAATTTCATACTTGTTACCCGAGTAAAAGCCTCATACATCTTACTGAAATTTTTCAAATTTTTTTTTTCTTTCATCTGAGTTTTGAACTTGAACCTTGAACTCAATTGAGTTCAAAGTTCAATGTTCATCTCTTCCTTTTCCTATTGGGTCAATATTCTCAAATATTTTTATCTCCTTTCAATGAACTTGAACTTTGAACCAATTGAGTTTAGAGTTAAAAGTTCATTTCCCATGTCCATATGTTTGTCCAAGTTTGAAGTTATCTTATCAATGTTATTTGTCAAATTCTAGGTGTCTTTGAAATTGAACTTTTGGTAATCATTTGTTCAAGTTCATAATTTGTTAGTCACATTTTCCTTCCTGAGGTCAACGATGGTTTCATACGCCAGAATTCCTATAATTATCAGCTTTGAACTTGAAGTCTTGAACTTCAAAATGGTTCAAGAGTTCAGTTTGCTAGCCTAAAATATTCACAAAGGATGACAAGAGATCATACAAAGTTTTACTAAAATCTTTCTAAAAAGGTTGAAGTGACACCTTATAAGTAATGATTGGTATGAAGGATGATAGAAAGATGTGTTTCGTGTGAAGGAAATACACTCATTAATGATTTAACATTCATGCCAAATCGGTACCTTCCATATTGAATCATGGTGGGATTACCTGTATAAGGTTTTTTTAATATGCCTTTCTTTTCCATTATGATATTTATTGAATGAGGTAAGTGTTCATACTTTCTATGGAGTCATAAGTAGCTTGCAACAAGGTTTGTTTATGGAAGTACACTGTCATTTCATCTTTGTAGTAAGTCCTTTTACTCCCCTCATTGGTTTCTATTACATTTCCATCTCTAAGTTGGGTAGCCCTATTAAACCTTTTTCATTTCCATCCATTCTTACTAGTTTGAAAAGGGATTGTGTTTCTATGGTTGGGTCTCGCCCAAAATTACCTAAAGAAAAACCTACCACCTCCCTTACCAATTTTCTACCCGCACTAAAGGACACTTTCCTAGCTAAAAAGGAAGATGATAAGTTGTTGACTAGGTTTTCAAAGCTAAAACCTAGGTCCATCATAGAAAAGATAGCCAAGAGTGGATTTTTGCAGGCTAGTGGTTTTCTAGAATCAATTCTTTGTCCAGAGCTTGTTTTAATGTAGAAATAGGTATGATACCACTCAAAGATGTATTAAGACATACCTAGGACAAGTTATGGTGTATGTGAACAACATTACAATCATGGGTACCTTGAGTATTCTACCACATGAAGAATATGAAGCCTGGACAATTGACCTCTCAGAAGCCAAATTTGCATCAGACCCAAACACATTCAATAATGCCATTGCCAAAAAATGGTTACTCAAGCAGAGAAAGGAGGCTCCTGTCTCCCTCACCCTTTAACCAGAGAACACATGATTCCTAAAGTAAAGAATGTAATTACCCTCTTGGATGGAGTCAAAGGAAACAAACACACCTTCTACTAGGAAAATTGGATGCACTTCTTTATTCAAGCTATCCTAAGTGACAATAAGCACATTGACTAGGTGAAAATCATAGAAGATAGGTTGCATGAAGAAAATTCCCAAGTATCTAGAATTTTTATAGTTTACATGATCTCATACTTGTTCTATATATTGGAATGTTTCAAAGAATGGGTCAGACTTTCTCATGCCTTATGGGTTAATGGCATGCCCATATATGAATATTTTCTTCCTTGCAAAAAAAAAAATTAGGGTGATTTTAAAAGAGTACATGATACTTTCCTTGCTAAATTGGTTGTCAAGGTACAAGGGAAAGAACAAAAAAAATTGACTGAAGAAGCAACACAATTTATATCCATCTAATGTAGCTTCTTTACCCATTTCTCTAAATTCAAATATATCTGAGTTGGTGGGTATGAAGGAAAGCCTCTTAAATTATCCACACATTTCTTAAACTATCATGTTTTAATGGAAGTCTATAGACAAGTAGTAGAGGTTGACAAGAGTTGAAAAGTTAGAAGGGGTCTAGTTCTACCCTTCCCTTAGAGCTCGGTCATTATAGGTGCAAAACTATACAAAGTGCTCTTTCCCTAGAACATGAATTAAAGATGATGGGATCTAGAAACCTATATGGGTCATCCTAACATTGATAGCAAGGGTTTTTTCTCAACCCCTATTTGAATTACATCTTGCATTCTCACATGTTCCTCATTTAGAGGATCTATGGGCTGATTGTGAGGATGATAATGAAGTAGGAAAGAGATGGTGATCTAGGCTTACATTAAAACAGATAAAGGAATATAAACTCCATATAGACAAAAAAGGTGTAAAGGAAGACAAAGATGAAAAAGTAGTAAACCCTTTCTATATAGCCCAAGTTGAAGCCTTCCCTTTGCCAAAAATAGTTTGGGGTTCCTGCGAATAAGATGACTTGCAAGCTACAATAGACCCAGTTATTGAAAGACTTAAAAATTTGATTAAAGGAGAAAAGGAAGTCTAAGATGAGAGATTTAGAGGAAGCCCCACGATAAACTTTCATCAATTCTAGTTCACTTCCACCTATTCATAATATTGATAAAGGTGTCACCTTTCCCTGTACAGGTATTTTGAACCTTGAAGTTGAAGTTGGACCCAAACTTTAAAGTTTAGTTCAACCTTCAAGACTAGTAAGGCAGACCCACTCTCACACTAAGAAAGAAAAATCCCAAAGAGCTATTGTGGAAGGTACTAAGATAGATCTAATAGAAGTTGATGTTGTGGCTTAATCATCTAGAGAGAGTGCAATAAGTTGTGGATCAAGGTGATCAACAACTACTAGGTGATGTCAACACTCTAGGCTTAATGATTACTAGTATTTCTTCCCTTGTTTTACAAACCCCTCCATCCAAGGGCACTTCCTTAGTGCCAAATTGGTTTGACTTATCAATGAATAAGAAAATAATTATAGTGCAAGTAACCATCTCAATGGAAGACATGATTGGGAAGTGTTTGGAAAAAACACCTAAAATCACAAAGCTTAAGATAGAAACCTTAGTTGGGGTTGATGAGCAGATAGGGGACCAGGTTTCTGATGTGTTCAAACCCACCAAAGATAAAACTCTGGATAACATTATACCCAAAGATTACACTATAGAGAAAAAGGTTCTTGGGCCATTTTCCAAAGCTGTGGATATGAAAATCTTGGATATAGGACATGCTAGAGCCACCAATCACATTTGGAAAGACTGGAAGGAGAAGAAAGAATTAAAGCAATCTATCTATCTTCAAGAAATGTACATCCATAACTTATAAAATGTGGAAGTTGAATGCCAACATCAAGCCATTTTCATGGTTGATATGACTTCTTCAACTAGACAACAATTCATTGACAAAGTAAAAAGGGATAGATTAGTCTCTTGGGCATTTGACAAATGGATTGAATCTATTATTTATCATGAAGTTAACTATATCACCCACTTAGCTGAGACAAAGGTAAAAGATAAACAAATAATGGTAAATTTGGAATCAAAGCTTAGTGCCTAGGCTGAAGAGAAGGAAAAATGGGAAGATGTTGTAGCTCACATCAAAAAAAATTAAGAGTATGGGGTGGATAAGTTCCTATTGGAAAAATAGAACTCTAGCATTGGTGCAAAATTTTTGTATGTCTTTAGAACCAACCTAGAGTGGGGAAATATGGTTATGGAGCAATGATTAGAAGAGTGTTCAGAGTTGGTTAAAGAGCTTTATTGTCTAAAGAAAATTCTAGATAAAAACATGAAGTGCATTGATGTTGAAACCTTAGGTAACAAGGATCAACGTAATAAGAACCTAAAGGAAATAGAAGAAGCTTTCCAAGATAAGCTACAAGCTCTAAAGGACACCAAAGAGGTCTTGACTATGAATTTCACCATCACCGCCTAAATGGATTTGATGATCTTAATTAGGGATGATCATCTGATTATGTAGAATAAGAAGCTAGAGCATGGTTTCCAAGTCATCACCATCTGAAAACTGAGGATAGAATAGTTGGGAATCCGAGAGAAAAAAAAAATCATTGATTTTGAGGTTTCCTACAAAGAATGGAAAGACGTAAAAGGCAACACACCAATTGGACAAGGACACCATGACACTCTAGTCAATACCACAATTGTTTAGCTTAGAAATAGGGCTTCAATTTTTGTTAGTTTCATAAGTTAATTTCTTTTGGTTCTAAGTTTAGCTTTATCAACTCCAATTGGAGTTAGTTTCATAACTATTTTTTGTAAAGCCTTTCATGGCTATTTATTATAAGACTTTTAATGTTTTTGGTATCGATACTTTTGTAATGTTGTTGTAATAACTTAAGTTGTTAAGGCAGGTTTAGGCTAAACCATTTTGTGATGCCATTTATTTGAATGAAGGAATAGAAACAAAAAGCTCTTTTTGGTTTTTGCGACACTTCATTTTGCCACTTAAGATCATATGGTTTTGGGTAATCTTGATTCATTTCTTAAGCAATGATTTCTTGGTTGTGATAAATGATTGTGTGTTCTTTCTGTAAATAGTTCTAAATCATCTTATTCAGTTGAATTGATTACTTTTTGTTCAAAATACATATTATACATTTGATAAAGTCTTTTGGCTTGATACTGAACCAATTACAATTTCACAATACTTTTACATTGATATGGGAAACTATTTTTATTAAAGCCTTAGTTCTTTCTAGTAAAAAGATCCCATCTTGTTCAATTCTTTTGAAATAAAGGAAACTATTGATTATTATTTAAGGAGGGAGTTGTGCCTTAAAACACAGAGAGTTCAATCAAGAGAACTCAATTGTGGTGGAAGTTTTTCTTATTATTCATTTTTCATACCACATTTGTAAGAAGGAAAAATTGTTCATTAATAATACTAGCTGAAATATTTATTTGATTTTGATCATTGATCTAATGTTTTTCATCATTTTAATCCAAGTTCTTGACCTAGGGTATACATGCAGCTATGAGATCATTTCTTTTATAATATTTTTATTTTTTTTATCATAAAATCAAAATTAGGGATATCCATCAAGGTGAGTGCACCAAAATGGTGTACAAAAAAGTGGACACCATAGGAAAAAAAGTAAAAAGTACACATAATGTGATTGCATTATGTGTACTTTTCATAAAATTAAAAAATGGGTTTTTCTCATTACCGAGCCAAGAAAATAATATTAAAAAAATATCACACTAAACATAACATGGCAATATTTTTACATACCAAAAACACGATCGTGTATTTATTAGGAAAAATAAAATTTTGTTTGCCTACAGACTGGGTCATTTTTCTTGTCCAAATGAGTGACAACAAACCACATGGTCCAAACAATACCACAAATGCAACTAGGTTTTCCTCCCTTATGATGTAGCACACCGATCTCAACTCACAAAGAACTTAATAACTCATGAAAAAAAAAACAATATAGATTCAAAGTCTAAATTGTTCATTACCAAAAAAAACCTTCTACATGGATCTCTAACTCCATTAAATAAAAACTGACTCTAAAAAGAGAAAATAGGAAATTTCCAAATTTGGAAGATTTAGACAATTGGAAAAATATGCCATTTTTGGTAGCTTCTAAAAAACCTCTAAAAGAAAATTCAAAGTTTCCTATATCTACCTTTTAACCATAGAGGTGAATTGCTAACTAATCTTTGAAATTTCCTATATCTACCTTTTCAACTGTAAAGGTGAATTGCCAACTAATCTCGAAAATTTAGAAAGAAATTTTGAAGTTATTACAAAGCAAAAAAAACAAAAAAGATACCTATGATATTTTAAAATTGAAATTTGGAGGTCAAGATGGAAAATTTGGCTCTCAAAAAATAAATTAAAAAATCCCTAACAAATTTGGCTTAGTTAGAATCCATGTCAACTATAGATTTTGAAAAAAAACTCAAAAAAATCCAACAAAACCTAGATTTGAGTGAAAAGTTATGACTCTTTGAACTCCTTGCATCGCATAAACCTTGAATTCATCTTTTTTGTTGGCAATCTTCAATGAAGCCTCCACAAAAAGGTTAGTTATTGTTCTTTTTGTATTTTTGTATTGTATGTTATATTATTTTAGGTTTCTTTGTATTAATTTTTTTTTTATATAATAATTTAATAATCAGATACATCTGGATGCAGTAAATGGAAAGGAAATCGAAGTCTAGCTTCAATGGAAGAGTAAAACATTAACCTTGAATAAACAACTCAAAATGAACCACAAAACTCTCAAGAGATAGCCCCAAACACACAAAACCCTCAAATGGTTGCCTCTCAAAAATCACCACCATGCCTGGGGTCTCTACGAATGCCATTGGATCATTTGAACTCTAGTCAAGAAGACCTTGTTAATCGTCTCTTAGAAAATAGTACTAGGATAACTAATTTGGTTAGTAGGTTAAGGTCTTTAAGCCTTGGCCACCACTCCACCCTAGCTGACACATTACAAAGAATGGGCACTAGTGCCAATGAGGTGACTAAATGGAGTTCATTGAGGGATAGGTGTTACACATATTATATGGATGGGTTATTGTTGTCACAGAGGTTTGCACCCATGTCCAAAGTTTATACCTAAGGACAACCTTGTGAAACATGGAAAAAACCTTCAAGCTGTGGAACTTGAACTGTGAGGTTGAGTCTCTAGAGAAGGCCAAATTCCTTTACTATCAGGGTGCACCTAACTACTCTTGGAGAGGAAAAGGGATAAGGAATACATGAAATAAAATCTACTTACTCTAATCTAAGGAGGTGATGCACCAAAATAGAGTGTTCAAACCAATCTCTGCCCATACATGCACTGTTGAACCATCATGACACCAAAAGATATACACATCTAGACTTGTTTTAATCTAACAATCACATGCAGATCAGGAAACCAAAATGAATGACACAAGAAAAGAGAAGATTCACTTATATATCATTCATAGGCCAAAAGAGATATAGTTATGCAGATTGCAAATCTCTACAAAACACTAATAAGAGGCAAATAGTTCTTGCACTTTCACATTATTGGTTGAAGGAGATAAGGTAGAATGTCATAAAGTTCAAAGGCAAAGGGAATTTACACATGAAATTGCAGAACAATATCAGAGAAGTCGAAGAAGAGTCGACCTTAACAAAATCTACAAAATTTGCCTTTATAGCTTAGGCATAATTGAGATATTTTCCAACTTAAATTACTCTACAACCACTACCATTAAGCCCTATAAAGAATAATCATGGAGATCTAAAGAAAATATGATCTAAGCACAGATCTAGATGCAATGATACCCGATCTTTGTTGGAACAAGGCCTTGAGAAGACATAAATGATGCCATAAAACTATTCTGACCAGGTAGATGGATCAACTGGGGAAATGGGGTATTTTCCCATGTTCACTAAGTTCAACATTCATCCAAGAGTGATTGGCATTGATCACAAGGATCAGATCACACAACAAAACTTGATTTCCCCTATTTCTAGCTAGTGAATCAGTAGGGTCAAATAGTCAATTGAATATTGCACCCAAATTAGGCCACATGGGCCAATAACTTCATTTTATTTTGCCACCCTGCAAGTCTCCACATGGTTGACCAACATATTCTTTACTAACTGTGCCACCTTCTCAAAAAATCGTAACCATGACAGTCACATAACCACTAGCCCAATTGTCAATGCTAACTATTAATACCTTGGTCGGGCTTCATGGGACACATGTCCCTCGGGTGCTTTCTCGCATTGCTTAAAGTCCTCGTATCTTCATAATGCAGGAAAGCACTGATCATTGGTCTCCACGAGATCAATGATCGCAAAAGATCCCTATAATACTATGCTTGCCTCTAAAAAATTTTGGGCCCACAAACCACTCATCATCTGACTCAGCCTCACAATGACATGCGACAACAAGGTGCTTGCTTGCATTGCTTAATTTCCTCGCAACTTCATAATGTGGGAAAGCGCTAATCTTTGATCTTTTTGCATAAAAATGGTGGATCTTTTTGCTCAATATAATACCACCTTTTCAAACCCACGTGTTCTGACAAGTGCCATGATAGAATTTTATTTATTTCTCTTGAGAAGAGCAGGCCCATGATGTCACACTGTGCTACACATCGCAAGGGTGCATACCCACATTGTTTAATTTCCTTGCAACTCCTTATGGCAGGCATGCACTAGACATTGATCCTAGGAGATCAGATGGTGGAAGGTACAACTAGGATCATGGGACATCGTGGGACACGTGTCACAAAGGGGCATTCTTGCATTTTTAGAAAGCCTAACAAAAGACAACTTACCCTGCCACCTTCTCTACCCTGTCTATAGCGGCTCAAAGAAGATGGACCCAACTGCCACGCAAACGAAAAGTGCTTCCCCGCATTGTCAAGAAATCTGACAAAACTCAGAATGCGAGAATGCAAGCGCCAATAGAATCTCCAGCTGGACTGACCCTCCTCCCTTCTATGACCCACACAAAATGAAAGGACCCACTGATCCACATGTCGCAAAGGGGCTTCCTCACATTATGTAAAGGTCGTGCATTTGGAGAATGTGGGAAAGCACCCACCATGGATCTAGGAAAGATCTGACGGTGCAAAAAGTTGCAGACTGACAGAAACAAACTTAGGGAATATAGAAAATACTATAAATTTTTGATCATTTTAATTTTTTGTATTTCCATGACATTTAAAATAATATTAAAATAGTAAGTGTCATTGGGTGGGGTAAGTATTTACATTCAAATTTTGGTGGGGGGGGGGGGGCGGGGCAAAAATGGTAATATTTCTAGTGACTTAGAGGGGGTGCAAGCCTGCTATGCATAAGATCAGTGGCTTGACACATCCATTGGGCTATAGAGTTGTGAAAGATGTGGATCAGTGCACTATAAAACCCTAACCCTACCTCTATGGCAGAAAAACACTAAAAATCTCTGTCTCTGCAATTGGAACTAGAAACCAAAAAACCTCAAAAACTTCAAAACTGGCTATCTCGCAGAGAGAAAGCTGTGCTTGTGCACTTCTTGGAAAGCTGGAAACCAACAAAAGAAAACTAATCTAATATATACATGAAACTTCAATGCCTATCATAGACATTGCTTGAGATAGATCCCATTAACTGGGATAGACAAAATTTCACCATTAGGCTTGTTTAATTGAAAATCATTGGCCTGCTTGCAACTGACAATCAGATAGGGACCACTCCATAGTGCATCAAATTTTGAGTGCCTCCATGGCTTTTCCCTATCTATATTCCATTTCAAAACCAAATCACCCTCCTTGAAGGTTCTGACCCTAGCCCTTTTGTCAAAGCTCCTTTTCACCTACTGTTGATGTGTCTCTATGGTTTGCATGGCCTGATTTCTTTTCTCTTCCAGCTCCATTATCTCTACCATTCTTACTATCATGGCATCATCTTCAATTAGCTCTAGTTGATGAGCTAGCTCTAGGGATGGGAATTCTAATAAAATTGAAAGCCTTGCTTCTCTGCCATATACCAACATAAATGGGGAATTCCCTATTGACCTCTTTGGTGTTATTCTGTCAGCCCATAGCCTAGTCCTCAACTTTTGATGCCAACACCTCTGGTTATCCTCTATAGTTCTTTTCATGATCCTAATCAAGTTTTTTTTGGATGACTCAGCCAAACCATTGCCCTAAGGATAGTAGTTTGAGGATGTGTTCAAGTAGATATTATGATCAACTGCCCAAGCACAAATTTGAGCTCCAACAAAAGATTTTGCATTATCTAAAATAATGGTTGAAGGGGCACCAAACCTGGTCACAATTCCATCAAGGAACTCAACAAATAAAGATTATGTGGCATCCTTCAATGCAACTACCTCTATCCATCTAGTGAAGTAGTCTGTAGTAGCCAAAATCCATTTGTGACCAGAACTAGAAGGAGGATTGATAGGGCCTATGAAATCCAATCCCCATTGAGAAAAAGGCTAGTCCACTTGAATGGGATGAAGAGGAAGAGTTGCAAGCTTCTGCTTACTAGAAAAGAAAGCACATTTTTCACATTTCCTCACATACCTATGACAATCATGGAATAGGGAAAGCCAGTAGTAACCAACCTTCATGACCTTCATTGCAGTTGTCCTTGTTGAGAAGTGACCACCATCAGGGCCATCATGAACCTCTATGATCATTCTTTTAGATTGGTCTATGTCAATGCATCTTAATAGGGCTCCATTAAAATCTCTCTTGAAAAGGATACCATCAATTATGACATAAGGGATTGACTGTAATCTATACTGTCTTCTTTTAGTTCTATCTAACCCTTGAGGATATCCATTGCCTAATAAGAAATTTTTCATATCATCAATCTAATTCCTTGGATCATCACTTTTTGCTTCTTGTTGCTCTGTTAGTATCATAGCAACATCCTCATCTGATTCTTGAGATGATATCATTTGTTTACACAACCCTTTCCCTCTTACCAACTTGGTGATCTAGATGTCAACATCATATTCCATTACTTTAGTAATCCAACCAGCTCTCTTCTCACTAATATCTTTTCTCAAAAGGAAATCTTTCACACTAGCATGGGGCACTAATAGATGAATTTTATTATGACATAGGAGATGTCTAAATTTCTTTAAAGCTCTAATGACTGCAAGGGCTTGCTTCTCTACATAGTTGTATTTTTCTTCATACTCTTTAAGCCCTTTAGTAAAGAAGGCTATGCGCTGCTCTTCATCTCTATCATTTGTTTGGGTCAAGATAGTAGAAATGCTTGACTCACCACCTAGGGTATAAAGGATGAAATCCTTTTCAAAATTTGGATTAATGAGAGTAGGGGCTGAGGCTATGGCTACCTTGATCTCTTCAAAACTTTCCTTCCCTTCCTTGGTCCATGCAAAAACCATACTTTTCTTGAGCATAGCTATAAGGGGTTTTACCATGGTAGCAAGATTAGGGATGAATCTTCTCACAAAATTTATCCTACCAAGGAAACTTTGCAACCCCTTCTTACGTTTAGGAAGAGGGAGAGCAAGTATTGGTTTTGTTCTTTCTAGATCAATGGTAAAACCATCCTCAGATACAATGTGTCCTAATAATTTTCCTTGATTGGTAGCAAAGACACACTTGCTCAGGTTAAGGGATACCCCAAACTCTCTACATCTTGAGAACACTTACCTTAAATGATCAAAATGATCTTCTACATTCTTTGAATATACTGTGATATCATCGAGGTAAACTAATACAAACTTTTCAATCATGTTTTTGAAGGCCATCTCCATTGCCTTTTGAAATGTAGCACCTGCATTAGTTAGCCCAAATGGCATCTTACAATAAGCATAGGTACCGCATTTGGTAGTAAATGCAATCTTGTACCTATCAGACTCTTTGACTAGTACTTGATTGTAGCTAGAAAATCCATCAAGAAATGAAAACCTCTTTTAACCACTGACCTTGGACAAAATTTTCTCCATGGAAGGGAGGGGATGGTGATCTTTAAGGGAAGCTTGGTACCCAACGTCCCTAACGTCCACACACAGTCTAATTTCTCCATTCATCTTCCTAATAGGGACAAGGTTTGCTACCCATGACAAGTGCTTGATGGGGAAAATTATATTGGCCTCAATCAATTTGAATAGTTCTTTTCTCATTAAGGATTCAATTTTGGGATTCACTGGCCTTTTTTTTTGTCTTGTTGGTTTGACATTATCGATTAAATCTATGGTATGTTGAAACAACCTTCGGTCAAAACCCTTTAAATCATCATATGTCCAGGAAAATAAATCATTAAATTCTTGACATAAATGAATAAAACTCTCTTGCTCAATCTCAGAACATACCTACCCCATGTTTAAGGATTTTCCATCAGCAACCATGACTGGGGTGTGACCATCTTCGTTAGCAACTAAGTTCATGATTCTACCTCTTGCTTGGTCATTAGGATTAAAAACACTCTCTAATGTAATGAGACCCTTAGGAAATTTTTTGGAACTGAAGTTAATGATTTGATCACCATACTAATCCTATAGTCTCGACTGGTTTCTATCTAAAAATTCTACTTCTTTCTACAAGAAGCTTACAATTTGTTCATCAGATTCAAACACTTGCCAATGGATGTTGTTGTTAGGGATGGTAGACCTTACTACCATCCTAATTTGTGGTTTCTTCTTCTCCTCAAGATTCCCTAGTACATCATGAGACGCACCTATTTCTGTAAGCCTATCAACATGTTTATTTTCTTTTCTAGGGATGCTTTGAATATTAAATGCATTGAAACCCTCAAGAAGATCCCATACCCTATGTTTATAAGACTTTAGCAAACCATTCTTGGTGATACTTTGATTTCTCACTTGGTTAACCACCAACTCACTATCTCCATAAACACTTAAGGTTTGAATTCCTTTTTTTTGAGCAAGTAGGAGACCTTGAATCAAGGATTCATACTCGGCCACATTATTAGTGCAACTGAACTGGAACCTAAAGGAGAAGTAGTACCTTACTTGTGTAGGAGAAATCAACATCACACTAGCCCCTGATCCATTCTTATTCCTTGATCCATCAAAGTACATACTCCATACCCCACTCATATCTTCTTTAGTCTCCACAAGATTGGGACCTAGAGCATCTTTCTCTAATATACAATATGTACTGAGGCCTGCCTCAAGGGTTTCTGACATAGGATCAAATTGATATGCATTAGCCCATTCATCTAAGAGAAAATTAGGTATCTCTGCTAGGGAAGTAGTAGGCTCATTCATTATGTCATTCTCATCCACTTCTAGGATAGTGCAATTCATGTTGATGAGATTAGGGGTGTAGGGTTCAATGTGATGGAGGGCTAGAGGCTCTGCTCTGATTGAAGCTTTTGTCCCATATCTTGTTCTAAAAAACATATATGACCAATCAGAAGATATGTGACCAACAATTTGGGTAGTGAAGTCTCATGACAGGTAGATGGCAAAATGTGGCTTGGCTTTAGCAATGGATATATTTTGAGTTACAGTACAACTAGGGCATGCATATAGGGACATTTCTACATTCCTATGAATCCCTATAGTCTTGATAGTACTACCATCCAACTGTAACACATCCCTAACAATGGGTTCATATTTCAGTCCCAAAGCATCAAAACACACCTAGGCATCACCGAACAACTAGCCCCTGAATCAATCATGCAATTGTGGACTAGTTTATCCCCTATAATTAAAGAAACATAAAATGGAGGGGGTCTAACCTTTTTACTTGTTTCTTCCTCCCTTGATGGTTGTACTAGGCTTGTGGCACTTTCCATGCGAGGTGGCTAATCCCTTGGTTCAATACTTTCCAATTCTTGCTACAGCAACCTCTTTTGCATAGGTATAGTAGCAACGGCATCCCACATGGAAATATGCACATTTTTCCTATTCATTTTTCTACCACATTGAATGGCATAGTAGATGCTTTGGAAAAAACCTTCGGAGTTGCATTTGTAGGAGGTTGAGATGGAACAACCTAAGGATCACTTACATCCTTTCTACCATTATTTTGCCTCTACTGCTGAAAGGTATTTGATTGATCATTTATTGCTTGCTCATGAGGTATTGTATTTGAAGTTGAGGCCTGACTAGGAAGAGGAGGGGTAGCATCTTCAATAGCTCTTCTTTTGCTCCTAGTGTTGTGAGCAATGGAATCCTAGTTTACATTATAGTGCTCCTCTAGCTGATGGTTCATAAAGGAGCAATCACCTTGTCCTTGCATGTATGAGGCATCTTTAAATTGGTCATCCTTGTATGATTTTCCTACTACAGGCTCTTGGATGGTCAAAGCCAAATAAGATTCAGCCTTCTGACACATGCAATGGGCATAGGAGTAGTTACAGGAGGGACAAAAATCTTGATCTTGGGCCATGTTTTTTTGAGGAACTATGGCCTTACTTTGGTTTATATTTGAGGTTGAAGCATGGCTATTCTAACTATTCTGATCAAAAGAATTGTTCCCATAATTATGATTTGGAGGCCTACCACTGTTCATAGTTTGATGTTGCAATTGATGAGCCTTACTACCTTGAGCTTGCTGTCTTTCTAAAGTCACCACCTTATTTCTCATTTTTTGCATCACAGACAAACTATCCTCTAGCTTCTTCTCTTGGCCCTGCAATCTCTTATCTATGTTCAACATCATAGATTGCATCATCTCCTTGATTCCATCCATTCCATTTGAAGATGTGGAAGCTTGATGGACTAGAGCAAGGGATTGTGATGTGGAAGTTGTGGGAAGAGGAGCCATTTCCAGTTGTTGGTTTGGAACATTAGGAAAGAAAGGCATGGGAGGCCTTGGAGCTAGCTTACCTCCTTGTATTAGGATGTTTTCTAACTTTATTGATATGTCATAAGCATTATGCAAGGTATCTCCTCCCATAGTTTGAATTGTAGTGGAAATTTCACTGTTAAAAGCTCTGAGGTAATGCAAAAAGGCATTACCAGGGGTAGGTTTTACTGAAGTAGGTATTTTATCCCATGTCTTTTGAAATCTATAGTTGAAATAAACCATACATTCATGGGGGACTCTTTTTATAGTAGTCAACTATTCTAAAAGTGACAAATGGTCACTTTTGTCCTCAAACTGTTTACATAGTCCTGCTCCTAATCCATCCCAATCTGTTATAGAAGCATGAGCCAAACCTCTATACCATTGTAGTGCTTTTCCTTTCAAAGATGAGGGTAGAAGCCCAACTGCAACATCATCTTCTATAATACCATGGATATTACAAACATTTGCAACTTCTTGAATTTGTTCTCAGGGAGAGATAGAAGTTTCACTAGTAAATTTTGGTATACTTTTGAGTGCAGCTATTGGTATGTCATGTCTTTGGGCCAATAAAAGAGGACTTCTACCATTAAAGGTGGCAAAAGTATGGGCTCTAGGCTGTTCCATGTAGACAAGTGATCTATTGATATGTATTGATGGCAACCTAGACTAAGATCTAGTAGTAGAAGGAGTAGAGATTGATCTTGCAGGTGTATTTGTTGCTATTGCACTTCTAATCGGTGATAAAGATACCCTAGTTTTCCTTCTTCTGGGATTTGAAAATGAAAGCTCTTGGTACTGAAATTTACCTCTAGAAGATGCCCTTGTTTAAGCTTTGGGCATGAATTACGACAACTTTGATCTAGAACCAGATGTATTTGAAGCTCAGAGTTGCCAAGTACTCGAAGAATGAGCCTCTTAAAGGCTTGAATAACAAAGCCAGTACTATCTCATCGGTATTAATCTTTTAAATCTTCCTTTTGACACCAGTAGACTTGAAATTTTCTAAATATTGTCCCACCGGGTGTGCCAAAAACTATTGTCATAGAGGTTTTCAACCACATCCAAAGTTTTTACATAAGGACAACCTTGCAAAACATGGAAACAACCTCCAAGCTATGGGACTTGAACTGTGAGGTTGAGTCTCTAGAGAAGGTCGACTTCCATTACTATCAGGATGCACCTAACTACTCTTGGAGAGGAAAAGGGAGAAGGAATGAATGAAAAAAATCTACCTACTCTAACCTAAGGAGGTGATGCACCAAAATAGAGTGTTCAAACCAATCTCTGCCCATACATGTACTATTGAACCATCATGACACCAAAGGATATACACATCCAAACTTGTTTCAATCTAAAAATCACATGCAGATCAGGAAACCAAAATGAATGACACAAGGAAAGAGAAGATTCACTTATATATCATTCACAGGCCAAAAGAGATACAATTATGTAGATTGCAAATCTCTACAAAACACCAATGACAGGCAAATAGTTATTGCACTTTCACATTAATGGCTGAAGGAGATAAGGCAGAATGTCATATAGTTCAGAGGCAAAGGGAATTTACACATGAAATTGCAGAGCAATATAAAAAAAGTTAGAGAAGAGTTGACCTTAACAAAATCTATAAAATTTTCCTTTATAGCTCAGGCATAACTGAGATATTTTCCAACTGAAATTACTCTACAACCACTACCATTAAACCCTATAGAGAATAATCATGGAGATCTGAAGAAAATCTGATCTGAGCACAGATCCAAATATAATGATACTTGATCTTTGTTGGAACAAGGCCCTGAGAAGATAGAAACGACACCATTAAACTATTTTGACCAGGTAGATGGATCAACTAGGGAAATGGGGTGTTTTCCCATGTTCACTGAGTTCAACACTCATCCAAGAGTGGTTGGCATTGATCACAAGGATTAGATCACGCAACAAAACTCGATTTCCTCTATTTCTAGCTAGTGAATCAGTAGGATCAAATAGTCAACTAAATATTGCACCCAAATTAGGCCATGTGAGCTAATAACTTCATTTTATTTTTCCACCTTGCAAGTCTCCATAGGGTTGACCAACATCTTCTTTACTAATTGCGCCACCTTCTCAAAAAATCCTAACCGTGACAGTCACATAACCGCTAGCCCAACTATCAATGCTAACTGTTAATACCTTGGCCGAGCCTACTCGGACACGTGTCCCTTAGGTGCTTTCTCACGTTTCTTAAAGTCCTCATATCTTCATACTGTAGGAAAGCACCAATCATTAGTCTCCATGAGATCAACAATCATGAAAGATCTCTATAATATTGTGCTTGCCTCTCAAAAATTTTGGGCCCACGAAACACTCAGCCTCACGATCACACATGGCATCAAGGTGCTTGCCCGCATTGCTTAATTTCTTTGCAGCTTTATAATGCAAGAAAGTGCCAACTCTTAATATGTTTGCATCGAATGGTGGATCTTGTTGCTTAATAGAATACCACCTTTTGAAACCCATGTGTTCTAACAAGTGCCACGACATTATTTATTTATTTCTTCTGAGAAGAGCGGGCCCATGATGTCACATCGTACCACATATCACAAGGGTGCATACTCGCATTGTTTAATTTCCTCACAACTCCTTATTGCAGGCATACACTAGCCATTGATCCTGAGAGATCTAACAGTGGAAGGTACAATTGGGAACTTGGGATGTCGTGGGACACTTGTCATAAAGGGGCATGCCCGCATTATCAGAAAGCCTTACAAAAGACAAAATATGGGGATTTGGGCACCAATTGAACTGCCAACTCACCTTGCCACCTTCTCCACCCTATCTGCAGTGGCTCAAAGAAGATGGACCCACCTACCACAAGGTTGAAAAGTGCTTCCTTGCATTTTTAGGAAATCTAATAGAACTCAGAATGTGATAATGCGGGCACCAATAGAATCGTCTGGTAGACTGACCCTCCTCCCTTCTACAGCCCACACAAAATAAAAGGACCGACTAATCCACATGTTGCAAAGGGGCTTCCCCACATTACGTAAAGGTCATGCATTTGGAGAATATGGGAAAGTGCCCATCGTGGATCTAGGCTAGATCTGATGGCACAGAAAGTTGCAGACCAGCGGAAACAAACTTAGGGAATATAGGAAATACTATAAAGTTTTGATTGTATTAATTTTTTGTATTTTCATGACATTTAAAATAATATTAAAATGGTAAGTAGTCATTGGGTGGGGTAAGTATTTAAATTCAAATTTTGGTGGGGGGGTGGGGGGGGCAAAAATGGTAACAGTTATCATAAGACCAAGTGAAAGATAAAAACATAAAAAGTGTGATGTGCTATTTTCACCAATCCTTAGACTAGCCTCAGCCTAGAGAAAACTACTTGATTTCCTATTCATTGGTGTGCTCATAGGGGGATCAAATTAGATTTTTGGGATAGGTGGTATATGGTGTTTGACCAAGCACCCTGTAATAATAATGAGGTGCCCTTATATTTTTTGAAAAAATTATATTGTGAGTTTATCCTCAACAAGAAGCCAAATTATTTTAAATTCTACTAGTTCCAAGGTAGAGGGAGGGGATTTGCATAGGATAGACCTTGGGTCCACAAAGTCACCCAACTAGAGCAAAGGAAGTGCCTAGAAGAAAAAACCTTTGATTCATGTTGTACTCCCCACAATTGTGAAGGGGTCTTGATGTCATCATTGAGCATGGCATACAAATAGCCCCGGGAGGGGGTACATCAGCTCCATCACCATCTGATGCTCCACTAGAAGTCATCCAAGACCATGTCACCTTCTCCATTGTTAGGTATTCCATTTGGCTAAACCCCCCAACCTGTTCTGCATGTATGTGTCAGTTGTCATGGTTTATGTGATGGGGCAGATACTGATGTGGGTGAGGAGTGATTGAAATCCCATTCATGTATACATTATGGGAGAAGATGACATGCATCTACTATCAAGGACATGGCCTTACTGATGATCTAATGTAGATGATGTTTTCTGGAAGGAATACAAGGGTTTTTTCATTTGTGGTTTGACATGTTAATAATTAGCTTCACCTAAATTTGATAAATTGAGATAGATTTGTATTTAAATAATAATAGATATTTATACATAATTTATTCATGTTGTAGGGTGCATTGGATGATAGGAACGCACCACATAGTGTTCCTTTGAGTAGAGGTACATGGGTAGCTCGAACACTGAGGTAATGCAAAAAATATTTAGTATGTAATAAAATAATACTTGTTGGTTTGAAAATATTAATTCTCAATAAATATGCATATTTAATCGGTGTTTTATAAGGCTTGTCTATGAGTCAGGCATCCCAAATTGATGATGTGATGCTCTCAACCATTGGCTTTGGCTTATCGAGTTTTGTAGTATCATATCTTGCACTCCTCTTATTTAAAATCTTAACATAACTCATATAGTATCATATTTATTTCTCTTATGTTACTTATGATTTTGTTAGGATACCCCACATACCCCAAAGTCATTAGGAAAGAGGAAGAAATCATTGAGGACACCCAAAGAAAAAAAGGTAAATAAGATCAATTCTACTATATTTGTTATAATAGATCATTATTATTGAATATGGTAAAATTTCTAGCCTATATTGATGAATGCAATTGACTTGCTTATTCCAAATGCATGTAGAAACAAATGGGTTTCATAGAGCCGATGAATGCACTAGATGTCACTGATGTTTAGGAGAGGGAAGATGTAATATTCTCATAGCATGTCTCTAACCCTAGAAAGAAACAAAGAAATAATTTTCTCAATAGGGTCAACTAGGTCAAAACTATATTTGGTCAAACAAGGCTTCCCAAATTTTTGGGAAAAGTATAATAATAAGACATACAATGAACAACCAACTTTGGGGATACACAAGACCTATCAAAACATGTCATAATGACCTAAAAAATGAAACATGAGCTCTCTTATATGAACATTAGTATTAGTAGCACCAAGGATGTCACGTCCAGTGGCGAGAGGGTTACTTCTGCACTCAGGCTTTTCTGCTTCTATTCAGGCTTCCAACAACTCGATCTCCTATGCTTCATGCTGCCAATTTTCTTTCCCATCTTTCATGGTAAATTTTTTGTATTCCCATTTTGATTGCCATGAGCTTTGGACAGCCAAGGTGGTTGAGCCATGCTCGCCTCATGTCTGCAAGTTAATATTATTACAGAATTCAAACGAGTTGCTTCTACTTCTAAATTGTATTCACAATTCACCTGTTGCCAACTAGTAAACACTCCCAAAGTGTTGATTCGTGAAACTAAACCAGGTGCAAAATATTTAAATGTGAATTTGGCCTTTGAATGTTATTTGACACTTGGGCAAAAATAAAAATTTCTCAAATGCTCAAAATAACACCTCAACAAATGATTCAAAACTTCAAACTAATGACTTGAGATGGATGAATATATCAAATACGATGCACAAAACACCTAAAGCACATCATTAGACTCAAAAAGACATCTAGGCACATATGCATAATTTTTTTTTATAAGGGCTTATTTAGCAAAGTTTCTTATTATGGTACTCAAAATCCACTTACAATTTTGAGTCCCAACATCTTGATTAAATGATTTTACTACCATAATGGTTAGAAAGTAACAAATAGGTTGATATGATAAAATAAAAATCACTTTTCTTGTTTAGATCTTCATTCAACTTAAATTCCTAGTTCATTGATTGATCTTCATCACATTCTCCATCTTTGATCTTCTTGGCAGCACTTCAAGCAATCAAACTTTCAATGACTTCTCACTTTTCCTTTACAACTTTTTTCTTCACTTGTTGTCACAAGTTTGCTAGTCCAACCTTGAATAAACTTATAAAACATCTCTTGTGCCTCCTTAAATAGGTATCTTTGATATTTTTTCACTTAAACATAATCATAGATCTTATAATTCAATAGAATTCATTGAATCTACCCATTATTTTGTCCGTCTACTTCTTTCCTTGAAACTTTTGGAAACTTTTCTTGAATCCTTGCCTTAGATCTCTTAGAAAACTCAATTCATGTATTGAATACACCTCTCATCAATCATTATCTTTCATGTGTTTTGACTATTCCAAAAATTCAACTATGTCATCGTCAAATCTTGATTCCTTCACAAATTGTTAATTTGTTGACACTCGGTTATCATTGTGTTCCTCAACTTAGTCATCACCATGTAGCTCAATCTCAATTGATCTTTTCTCACTTAGCCTTCACTATGATTAGTTACTTCTTTTGTTTTCTCTTATCCTACCTGGTCGCTACTATCATTCAACCACTACTATTTTTTTTGGCTATTACTTAAGTTCCTTAGTATTTTGCTTCAACTTCTTCATTGACCTAGAAAACTAATACTCAGTCAAGTTTGTGTTTTAATCAACTTCTTGACTTGCTTCAATCATCACTTCTCCACTTCAACTCAACTATCTTCTCCAATTAATGCAATGATCAAACAACCCATTTTCTTATCAAATATGAACTGATCAAGTGTCTGTTATAGTTCCATCATACGTACTCCTCTTTACTCAATAACTCTACTAGTTCATCATGTTATCTCTCTTTTCAAATCCTCTTCATCAATCAACTAATAGGGCACCCTATGTTGCTAACAAATTTCTTACCAGTAAGGTTTGACATCAATGACAACATAATAATTGTTCCAATTGTAATTTCCAATAAGTTTCCTCTTTGGCATTGATGGTAATGCCTTTAGTTACCATTAAGTGGAAAAATATCTTACTATTAACTCCCTTTGTATTTTATATTAGATATTCATTAATATCCTTAGTTTCATTTATTCTCATCAATGCAATATCTTTTCTTCTTTACACTTCTCCGTCTATGATACCAATTATGATTCTTCATTGATATACCAATTGTATTGACTTTGTCTTTAACATATCTCTCATTATAGTAACTTGAATCTTCTTATATTAGATGGTAACTAATATTCATATTCTCTCTCTTTAACAACAATGCAAAAGACATCATCCATTGTACACATAATCATAATTATTGGTTTTTGTATAAAATTTCTCCCTCTATCATCACCATTTTCTTGCTTGCAACCTTATCAACTCATGCTTGTCCTTCTTTTCACATTTTTCTCACACCTTTAGGAAACTCTTAAAGTACAACCTCCTACATCAATCTGTAAGATATTGTGATCATAACAATTGATGCAATGTTGCATCTCTTCTTAGTTTGTTTCAGATAGGGGAGTGACCCCTAATTTACCTCTTAGATAAACATATGCATCCTTAGGTAATGACTTTGTGAATATATCAATAATGATACTTGATTGCAATGTATTTTGTCTTTGTGTGCACTACATGATTCTTAGATATGTTTATAGCACTTGGGTTATCACAATATATCACGACCAAGTTCAATAATCTCTTCCTTCATACCTTCCAATGATTGCTTGATCCACACAATATTTAGACAATTAATTTCTACAAAAAACATCTTCAATCCCTATTATGCATTGAGAAATATAATTTTGATTCTTACTTGTCCATGAAATCAATCTCCTCCCTACAAAGAAAGCACCTCCACTTGTAATCTTTCTATCATCAACACTTCCATCCCAACTAGCATTTGTGTAAACTTTCAGCTCAAACTTACCACTCTTCTAAAACCATAAACCATAGTATTCTATTCCTTCCAAATATCTTAATATCCTTCTCATATCCATCTTGTGATTCTCCTTAGGATTAGCAAAAAATATTGCAACAATACAAACAAAAAATGCAATTTCAGATCTTCTATGAATAACATATTAGAATTTTCCAAACATTGACCTTTACAATGTCTAGTTTACTTGAGAATAATCACCATTCTTTGAAAATTCATGTCTAGTCACTAGAGGTGTTACAAATGGTCTTGAATCTTCCATTCCATAGTTCTTTCATATCTCCTTTATATACTTTAATTGTGTAATTCATATGCCTCTTTTCATTTGATAAACTTTCCAACCAACATAGAATGTTATCTCTCAAAATATTGACATTTCAGATTCTTTCTTCATCTCATTAGGAAATGATTTCCACATAAAATGTAGTCCTCCAAATATGATATCATCAACAAATATTTCAGCTAATAATATCCCAACCTTAGATTCACTTTTGAAGTACAAATTGTTGTTGTCATTGGTTCTTGCAAAGTCAATTCTTACCAAATATTCATGTAATCTTTCATACCATGCTCTAGGAGCCTATTTCAAACCATAAAATTCTTTATACAACTTACATACCATGACCTTTCTATGATCAAGAAATCCTTTAGGTAGACTTCTTCTTCCAAGGTTCCATTCAAAAATGCATATTTGACATCCATTTGATATACCTTGAATCATTTATCAGAAATATATGCAAGTAATGTTCTTACTTCTTACAATCTTGCAACTAGGAAAAATGTCTCCCCATAGTCAATTCCTTCCTCTTTTGCATATCCCTTAAAAACTAATCTTTCTTTGTTCCTTGTGACTTCACCTTTCTTATTCAACTTTTCACTAAATACCCACTTGGTTCCAATTACATTCTTAACTTTTGGCATTGGTATTTGATCAATTTCCCCATTCACTCTATTAATCCAATCTTCATTCTTTAGTGCTTCTTTAATTGTTTTAAGTTTAAACTCACATAGTAGACATGAATCATTCTTCAACTTGCTTCTTGTCATGACTTCAATCTTTGTCTCCAATGATTTGATCAAGTGTATGGTTCCTTTTCACATATTTTGCTAAGTCATGTTTAGATATTCTTTCTTCGTGTAGTAGTTCACATGGTCTGACTTGCTCATCTTCTCCATATATCTCCTATTGTAACTCAACTTCTTATTTATAACATTTGTTCTCCTCTGTGATGTTCAACTTACTCTCTTTGTGACTCAACTCTTATAACTTGATGTTTGACAACTTACTAATGCTCGTATTGTGATGTGGTGCCTAATCAAACTTGGAGGTCAATTTTCCCCCTTTTCTGTTTGCATCTTCCCATCCTCCCCCCAAATTATTACTATGAGGGTTCAAGGAGACATCCCATTTTGGGTCCTATGAAAATTCCTTAGAAGCACTCCCTATCATAGTATGGGGTGGGTTGAGTGGCAACACCTCCGCAAGGGTTTTTAGGGGCAGTGCCTCCGAAGCCAAAAATGAATTGACTATTATGGAATGTTAGAAGCATGAATCCAAATTATATTCCTACAGGGGATTATTGTAAATATGTTATCATGATGATGTGTTACATTCATGATTGTGTTTGTAATTGATGCCAACATAACAATTTTTTGTGGTATCTAACAGAAGAACAATGGAAAGATCAAGTTGGTACAGATAGATCATGGCATACATTTAGTAGTGAGGTTAAAGGGAGATACTACTAAGTGTCTAGTATATGTAGCTAACATTGGAAGCACAAGATATTAAGTCTGGAAGAAGTTATGCAAGTTTTGGTAAAGATTGTTCATTTATAAAGGCATGTTCTAGTAAATTTGTTATATTTCTTAGCAGATTTGTTATTCTGAGAAGCCAAAGTTAAAGATGTGAAGAAGACATGTTGGTGATGATGTGAATAAGTTCTCTCTTCATAATGTTACATGTACAAAAGATATTCAATTTGCAAGGTGAAATATTAATGCTATTGCTATGTGTAACGTGTTCTTAATGTGATCCTATAATAATTAAGTAAGAAGGTATAATAGCTGACTCAGGGAATTGTTTTATCAATTTGATATAAAGGAAGGACATTTTCCTTTATCATGAGTATTGAAGAGAAGTGATTGTAAGCAACACAAAGAGTAGAATACGAAGTTGAGCAGAGTAGAGTAAAAGTGAAGGAAACTTCATTGCTAAGGTTTTATTGAGTGATCTGACGTTGGATACTTGGAATCGAGATTTGTGACCTGGTCTACAAGGTTTGATAGTGATTGGATTAGTTAAAAAAACAGAGGAAAGAGTTACTTAACAGTAAATTATTGTTTGGGGAGTGAACTCTTCTTGTAATTTAAATTGCATGTTTGGGTAGTGGACTCTTCTTGCATACATTGTACTACAACTTGTAATAGGGTTGGAATCTTCTAATAGGGATTCAAAGTCTCCTAATAGGGACTCATATGTACTAAATGTTGAAATAGACTCCTAAAAGGGTCCATCCTCAAAAAAAAAAAAATTTATATTAGTACATCATCTTGTGGGCATCATTCCCACCAGGGTTTCCCTAGTTAACATATTTGGTGTAATTGTCTATGTGCATCTCTTTATTTCTTAGTTAACAAAGCTCAAAACTTGTAGTAGAGCTAAGAATTTAGATAGCAACTCCTACTTAGGGTAATAATATGACAAATAATTATCCACCTATGTAGATCATTGGAAGCAAACATAAAAGGGTAATGATAAGAAGCAAAGTCGATGAAGAAATATGCTTGATATCTCAAGTTGAACCTAAGAGTATAGATGAAGCATGTAAATATGATCATTGGAAGAAAGCTATGAAAGATGAATTGGATCAAATAGTAAAGAACGAGACATGGGAATTGGTTCCCAAGCTAGCAGACAAGAATGTGATATGAACTAAATGGGAATTCAAAAACAAGATGAATGAACAAGGTGAAGTTGTAAGGGACAAGGCAAGATTGGTATGTAAAGGTTACTCACAACAAGAAGGAATAGACTATGATGAGACCTATACTCCTATGATAAGAATAGAAGCAGTAAGGTTATTCTTAGCCTATGCAACACATAAGAAATTTAAAGTATATCAGATGGATGTCAAGTTAACATTTCTTAATGGAGAAATTGAAGAATAAATATACATAGAACCTAAAGGTTTTCCTTTGACAAATGACAAGGACATAGTATGTAGATTGAAGAAAGCATTGTATGGCTTGAAGCAAGCACCCAAAACATGGTATGCAAGATTAGAAAAGCATTTGACAAAGCTTGGATATAGCAAAGGTATGACATATAGGAATCTATATTGGAAAGAAATTGATGATGGATTAATGATTTTGGAAATATTTTTTGATAATATCATATTTGGAGGAAATGATGATGAAAGTGATAAGTTTGCAAAAGAAATGAAGAAGGAATTTTAAATGAGTATGATAGGAGAAATGAAATATTTTCTAGGATTATCGATTGTATGGGATAAAGAAGGAATCTTTATTTCTTAGACTAAGTATTTGAAAGACTTACTAAAAAGGTTTGGTTTCGAAACATGTAAACGCATTGGAACACCTATGGTAACTGGACACAAGTTATCTACAAAGGATAAGAAACATACTATTGAGCAAAAGGAGTACAGATCTATGATTGGAGGATTAAAATATGTGACTCACACAAGAATGGATATAGAAAATGCAATTGGAATTGTTGCAAGATTCCAAGATGATCCTAGAGAAGCACATTATGCAGCAGTCAAAAGGATATTTAGTTACCTAAAAGGAACACTAGAGTTTGGATTGTGGTATGATTGATTTAATGATTTCACTCTAAGTGCTTATATTGATGTTGATTGGGTAGGTAGTATGGATGATAGAAAGAGCACCAGTGGTGGAGACTTCTTTCTTGGAGGAAGATGGGTTTCTCCGCTAAGAAAGAAGCAAGACTGTATCTTATAAAGTACACTAGAAGTAGAATATGTTGCAGCAACAAAAAATTGCAATCAAGTTATTTGGATGAAGCATACATTGAAGGATATAATAATACAAGTCAGTGAACCTATTGTCATAGATTGTGACAACACAAGAATAGTAAATATGTCTAAGAATCTAGTGTTGCATTGTATGACTATGCACATTTCTATTAAGTATCACATGTTGAGAAATAAAGTTACACAAAAGGAAATTAGGTTGGAGCATGTGAGCACTAAAGAGAATATTGTGAGGTATGCTAGGGGTTATGCCCCTTCCTACATTAGAGTAGATGATGCAAGAGTGCATCAGTCCAGTGTAATAGAGCACCATTATTTGTCTAGACTGAATGTTGATGCTTCCTGTATGGGGGAGTATCTATGATGGATAGAGTCATCTAGGACTCTTGTTGTATGTTGTTTTGAATAGTGTCTTTGGACACTTGAGCTAGTAAGAATTAGTTGTTTTAGAGATTGTTGGTTACTGAAACCTTTGATATTGATGTCAATGAGGGAGAAGTTTAGCATGAAAAATAATGAAAAACAAGCAAGAACAAGTACAACATGTTTGGGAGAAGTTTAACATGATTTTCTTTTGAGAAGTACAGCATGGAAAAATAGAAAGAACATTAAGGTATATCAATGGGGGAGAATGATTGATGAAGAGGATTTGAAAAGAAAGATTAATAGTCTTTTGTAGTTGGCATTCTTGGAACTAGATGTTTTTCATATATGTTTCCATCAACGACAAAGGGGGAGATTGTTGGAAGCAGGGTAAACTTTAAGAAAGCCACCTCCAAAAAAAGCTATAAAATATTGGTGAATCTTTCATTATTTTGAAAAAACATAATTATTTATATTGGCGAAACTCTCAATTTTTTATTCTAAATATGATTAAGTTTGGCGATTATTTTTGAATCATAATTTATTTTTGTATAAAATATTGATGAATCTCAATAATAATATGAAGTTCATTGATCACCATGGAATATTACAAATCAAAATTGAACATTTTTTTACCTTGTGGAATGTTATGAGAATCGTTACATATACTTTAAATCAATAGTGAATAATAAATATTGGTGATATATCCCTAAATTAACTAATAATTATGATAATTATTGGTCAGTTCAATTTAATTTCTCTAATAATATATTATATTTAGGTAACTCAAATCTATTCATGTAATGAATATTGTGGCGAATATTTGAGTTTAAATTTTTCAATAAAATAAATTATTGAGCGATTTTAAATATTCTAGAACTGAATTTTATAAAACTATGGCAATTTAGGTTGTATCAAATCTTAAATTATTAGTAAAATTACTAGCCAAAAAATTCTAAAATTAGCCAATTTACGAATATTAGCCACTAAATTATACCCTAGTTGGAAGAATGTATGTTAATGATATTCCTATGGGGGAGTATTATAGATATGTTATCATGATGATATGTTATATTCATGATTGTTTTTGTCATTAATGTCAATATAGCAGTTTTATGTGGTATCTAACAGAAGAACAATGGACAGATCAAGTTGGTAGGGAAAAATCATGGCATACATTCACTATCGAGGTTAGAGGGAGATACTACCAAGTGTTTAGTATATGAAGCTAACCTCAAAAGCACAAGATATTAAGTCTAGACGAAGTTATGCAAGTTTTGGTAAATACTATTCTGAGATAGAGTTTACAGAGGAATGTTCTAGTAAACTTGTTATATCTCTCAACAAATTTGTTATTCTCAGAAGCTGAAGTTAAAGATGTAAAGAAGACATGTTGGTGATGATGTGGCTAAGTTCTCTCATCATAATGTTACATGTATGGAAATATATTCAAGTTTTAAGATGAAAGATTAATGTTATTGCTAAGTGTAATGTGTTCTTAATGTGGTCCTATAATAATTAATTGAGAGGCTATAACAGCTGACTCAGGGTATTGTCTTATGGATATGATATAAAGGACTTGAACATTTTCCTTTATCATGAGTATTGAAGAGAAATGATTATAAGCAACACAAAAAGCGAAATGTGAAGTTGAGTAGAGAAATGTGGAAGTGAAGGAAACTTCATGGAAGAGTTTTTATTGAGTGATCCAAAGTTTGATACTTGGATCTGAAGTTCATGACCTAGTCTACAAGGTCTAACAGTGATTGGTTTAGCTGACAATATAGAGGAAATGAACTTAATAGTAAATTACTTGTTTGGGCAATGAGCTCTTCTTGTAATTGAAATTTCATGTTTGGGTAGTGGGCCTACATTGTACTACAACTCCTAACTAGGTTGGCACAACTTCTAACAGGTTTGGAATCTCTTAACATAGATTCAAAGTCTCCTAATAGGGACTCATATGTACTAAATGTTGTAATAGACTCCTAATAGGTTTCATCCTCTAACAAGGAATATATATATATATATATATATATATATATATATATATATATATATATATATATATATTAGTACATCATCTTGTGGGCATCATTTTGACTCGAGTTTTCCCTTTGATCAAGGGTTTCCCTAGTTAACATATCTAGTGTAATTGTCTATGTGCATCCTGTTATGGTTGTTGTTTACTTTGGTTGAATGGATAAGATTGTTTAAGGTTGATATATGTTTTAATTGTTGCATAACTAATTCAAACCCCCCCATCCCTCTTAGTTATCTTGGTGGACTATTGTTTCTAACATCAAATCGTTGACTATTATTTTTTTCCATTGGACAACCTATTCTAGCCCTAATTTTTAACTGGAAAAATCTTGTATAACATGGCTTTGGGTTAGAGATTTCATAATGTATGATGATATTGTAAAATTCTTATAGCAATATTGGGTTGTAAGAGATGGTGGATTGTAATCACTGGATAATAATAATATTGGACTTGCTATTGATGGACATAGCCCAAGGATTGGGGTAACTATGTTAAATATTTGTGTCCTATGTTCTCCTCTATGCAATTTATTGTTCTCTAATATTGATTATATTTACATGTAATTATATTTCTATCTATGGTTATTCCTAATAGCTCAACATAGATTCTCTATTGTGACTCAATAGTGATTGTTTGCTGATGTGCAACACCCTCTTTATTAGTTTCAGGTAATATATTGGTTTCTCCTTCATAGATGTAAACAAACTTTCTATAATCTTCTAGTTCGTTCTTGCATTCTTTTGTACAAATTCATCAACTCAAACATTTTCACTTTCCACAATTTTTTTAGTGTGAGAATTCAAACACTTGTATGGTCTACTTTTAGTGGAATATCCTAAGAATATACCTTCATCACTCTTTGTATCAAGTTTTCATTTTCTTGTATCTTTCAATATTTAACATTTTCTTCCAAATACTTTGAAATTATTTACATTAGGTGCATATCCATAACATAGTTCAAAAGGGGTTTTGTTTGTATATTTCTTAGCTTGAGCTCAGTTCAGTGTATAAACAACAATACTTACAGGTTCTCTCCAATACTTTGTGAGACACTATTTTCCATCATCAATGTTCTTACACAATCCATGATGATTTTTTTCTTCTTTCAACTAGGTGCAGACATTTGTCTCTTGATTCCCTTATCATTGTAGAACATATTGAACTCATTTGATATGAATTCACCTCCTCTATTTGATCTCAAGAATTTCATACTCTTACCCATTTCCTTTTCAACTCTAGCCAAGAACTACTTAAACATTTCAAAAGTTTCATATTTTTATTTGACAAACATCACAATCATCATTCTATAGAAATCACCAACAAATAAAATAAAGTACTTGTCACCATAATAGATTTGCACTCCAATAGAACCACATAAATCAATATGAACCAACTCCAAAATATCATCAAAATAATAGGTCATGCTCTTGAAACTAGACTTTTTCATATTTTCCTATTTGACATTGATTACACTTCACTTTATCAAATTAGATAAATCTTGGTAATACTCTTACTCTTTTAATCTCACTAATTCTTACCAAATTATCAAAGTTCACATGACATAACCTCTTATTCCACAACTAAACATCTTCAAATTATGCAAATAGACATGTATCTTCAGATATGTCTAGATAGAGCAAGTTACTTCTTGTTTTCTCTCCACTTCCAATCAATACACTAGTAGCATCATAGATTTTTCCTTCTTGATTTGGAATTCAACTTAGTCACTTGAACTATTCAATTGTGCCACACTCAACAAGTTATATTTCATTCCATCAATCCAATATGCATTGTCATGTCTGATCTTATCATTCAATATAATTGATCCTCTACCTTTCACATGACATGGTGCATCATTTCCAAACTTAGCACAACTTCCATTATTGGGTTCTATATTTTCAAACTTACTTGTATCACCAAGTCATATGAATTGAGTAACCACTATCAATTATTCATTCATCATTCTCACCCACATGTGAAATTAGACCAATTTTCTCAAGTTTTCATCTTCATCAGATTCATCTTGCATTGCAACATAAACAACTTCTTCTTCATGTTCATTAGAATCACTTTTAGAACCATCTTCTTCAACAATGCAACAAGATTTCATACCTTTTCCTTTCTAGTGTATATGCAGGATCATGGTGTGTCAAAAAGTGGTGATATAAAAAAAAAAGAGTTTGAAAATGTTTAAAAGTGTTTCAAAATTTGCTCTAACTTTTTTTCACCTATCCAGGTATCAAATATAGAAAGTAAGGCCCAACCCTTATCGAGTATCTGATTTGATATCAGATATTCGATATCTGTTAGTGTTATTTAAAAAAACAAAAGACAACCCACGGGTTGTTTTCACAATCTTCACAGTCTTATTTCGTGAACAACCTTTGGGTTGTCTTTTTTTTTTTAATAACAAAAAATATCAAATATCTGATATTATATCAGATATTGGATATCCAATATAATATTGGATATCCAATATAATATTGGATACCCGATATCTATCAATGTTAATAAATAAATAAAAGACAACCCACGGGTTGTTTTCACAGGCTTATTTTGTGCTCTATGGCTTGGATATCGGGTTTTATATTGGATACATGATATAAGGTAGGTTTTTTTATTATTATTATCAATTTGAATATAAATTTAATAAATTTTATCATAAATTTGTTAGTTTTAGTTGAATTTGTTAGAATTTAGGGATTTTCAATAGAAATTGTTAAATTTTAGGTTTTTTAAATATAAATTATGTTTTACAAATTAATAGGAATGACTGATCAAATGATGACCATGAGACAAGGAATACTATTCCTCATAACCCCCCACCGAACGATCTAGTGCCCCTACAAAAACATCCACCAAATGATCCTTTACCACCTCAAAACCCTCCTCAAATTGAGGAATTGATAATTGAAAATCTCACCCAATCGAGGACTTTGCAAAGAACATATAATAATGTACTCAAATTTGCTCCTATGTCATCCATGTTAAACACCATAGTGGATAACATTGAAACCCTTACCAACCAACAAAATGCTGCTCTTCGTTGGCATGATGAAATTCATGAGATGCTTGATGATGGCTTGGACTATGATGAGGTTGCGGCCCTCAGTATAACCAAAGATGATTTGGCTGGCCTTTTTGTGAACCCAAAAACTAGTATACCAATTGACCACAAAAAACCCAAACTATTAATTAAATGATGCACAAATGATGCCATACATGCAAACTTTTGGGATCATTGGTGGATGGTTTTTTATATCCCACCACATAGCAATTTAGATGTGACATTTTATTTCCTTAGAAAATTATATGCAAAATTTGTGTTGAAACTCAAAGTGAACTATTGGAGCATGAAACCCAACATGGGTGTAGGACTAGGAGCTCCTTAAGATAAACCCTCTTCTCAGCATAAGAAAGTTGGCACTTTTGTCCCCTACTAATGTCTCCCCCCTTCTCAAGTGCAACATCCTGATATAGTGGTAGAGGTTAGCTCTTAGACCATTAGAGCCATTCATAGACTGAGTAGCCTATTGATATCTTAGAGTAGGTTAGTCCTACCTCCCCGTGTTGATGATGCTAGTGCCAGTTCATCATTGGCTAGCACATCACATGTTTGTGTGCGTCACACTTGCATTACATGCAAGAATATTTTCTTGGGTCCCATAGGTGATCTTCCTTAGTATCATTTTGAATTAGATGAGGATACACCAGACACACATGTAGAGGCTACAAACCCTAATGCGAGAGAAGAGGGGTATATAGAGGCATGGACTTCTTCTGTGTCGGTACGTGTATACATGTTTTTGTTATGAAATATGTGATTTAAAGTTAATTTTTATAATAAAGTAATTTTAAATTTTAAGCCATAATGACTTATACATGTATGTGATCTTCATTCATGTTTAGTTGATGACTGAGGAAGAGCTAAGGAGCGTTGATGATGCCACACTCTCAGCCATTTCATTTGACCTTGAGACATCTACGGTACATTATGGTGTGTTCTCATTTTTTTTCTATTTGATATTGTATTATATATGGTTGCTAATCTTTCTTCTATCTTGCAAGTACCACCTGTCCGTGGGGAACAAAGTGCAAGGGATGAGCCGACACCCATTGACAAAGGAAAGGTAATTAGGTGCTTTCTATTTGATTAAATATCAATACATTCTTGTAAAATGTTTGTGGTAATGAAACTTAATTACATTCTTTATTGTATATAAGGCGTGGCTATTGGCGATGAGCCCATATAGATTTTTGCGTCATAGACGTTCAGGCATTTTCATTCACACCGAGAGCCCCATTGTATGTATAATTATCATTTATTTTTTATTTTTCTTATCTTCATAAATATATTCAAAATTGATTTCTGTGATATTAACAACTACTATTTTTTATCTCATAGGAGACTCCTAGTGCACACGAGGTTCAACAAAAGAGTTTTGTAGATTTGATGATGCAACCACTATATCTTGAGGAGGAGCCTACACTAGTAAGTTGTAGTTTGAATTCATGATTAAATATGTTATAAATTTAGCAAGTTATGAATTATAATGTTATAGCTTAAGTTGTAGATTCATCTAACAAACATATTTGAACATACATAGGCCACAATCAGTGAGGTACAAGCATTGCTAAGGGCATACGAGAGGATACCTGACTGGCGCAGGAGGTTGATGAGAGAGTTATCTATTATGAAAGTTTAATAGTATAAATCTGCATTAAAAAAAGATCATTATGCATCCAAGTAATTCAATGTTAGATACAAAGAATCATATAGGTTTAGTAGTCTAACTTTGGGTTTTCCTTTTTTGTTTATGTAGGAGGCATCTGATCTACCTAGTGCAATGAAGAGGCTATATTTTGATCATCCATTAGCAACCTAGGATAGTATAGTTGTCATAGGATGCATCATGAGACATTTTGAGATGGCATATGCCACATTGTTTACAAAAATATTGATATTATACACATTCCAATGGCATGATTAGCCACATTTTGTATATGGATCTATGTATTTTTATATATAAATTTGTGTACTTTATTTATGGATACATGATCTTTGATATATATATTTTTTCAATTTATCTATGGATACATGTATTTTGATATATATTTTTGTCATGTATGTGCACAATGATATACATATTAATTTAGTATCTAGTATTGTTCAATTTATCATGGATTATGTGTATTTTTCATGTTTATGGAATATCATTGATTTGATTATGTTTGTTATATTCAATTCAAATGCAATAATTTGTGAATAACATTTTAACAACCTTTATTATCAAATTTGGATGCAATGTTTAATTTGAAGTGCTATCATGACATAAACACACTTGTTAACCTCCTACACAAGGTTCACATAACCACAAATCTGATTTTAAACTCCACCTTCAACCTTGAAACTAACTCTTCACTTCAAATATAATCTCAACACACTTAAGGACTCCACTCCTCAACCATGGATTCTATTCCCAACCATGAACTCATTCCTAAACTCATAATCTTTGATAAATAGCACTTCACTTTGTTACTATCCTCATACTACAACTTTTCAATTTCAACATTACCTCAAAATATTCCAACTTAAGAGACTTGATTGGATAAAACCTTTTTAACTTGATTCCCCAATACCATATCAATATGAATAAACTCTATACATTTCTCACATTGATCAGATTACCCATACTGATCCACTTAACAAAACTAGCTTCATTAATGCATGTTATCATTTCACACCTTATATAGGTGTTTCAAACCTTGTATGGTCATGCTCAAACCCCTAACTGACGCTTTGCACTCATTTTCAGTTTTCAAGAAAAAGTTATGGCTCATTTTCCTATAGCATTTGATGGTTCATCGATAGCCCTCACAAGCTCTGAGTTATGACCCTCGAAAGATCGACCTCGAAATGCACTTAGAGCACCTTGGAGTCTCCTTGATACGAGGTGGTCATGGATGATGGATGGTCTCCATGGCCATAACAAGGGTGTCACTAGGGTTCATCCACCCATCTAGAGCTAATGGCCCTGATGATTTGATACCAAGATCAGCAGTTTCAAAGTTACGATGTGGTGCACCTATGACCTAAGGCACACTATGAGTTTTGGCATCGAGCGAGATAGCTGTGCCGAATCCAAATAGAATGTGATCTCTCAAAAATGAGATAGGTTATTTTAGGCCTTGACATCATCGTCCTATAGCATTTGATATTTCATTGATATCCCTCACGAGCTCTAAGTTACAACCTTCAGAAGATCGACCTTGAAACACACTTAGAGCACCTTGGAGACTCCTTGGTAAGTGGTGGCCGTGAACGATGGAGGGTCTCCGTGGTAGGAAAAATGATGTCACTAGGGTTCACTTTCTCATTCAGAGCTAATGGCGCTGATGATTCGATGCCAAGATAAGCAATTTCAAAGTTACGTTGTGGTGCACCTATGAACTGAGGCACACTGTGAATTTTGGCATCAAGCAAGATCATTATGCCGAATCTAAACAGAATGTGATCTCTACAAAATGAGATCAATTATTTTAGGCCTCACCATCATCATCTTTTAGCATTCAATGGTTCATCCATAGCCCTCACGACCTCCAAGTTATGACCCTTGAAAGATCGACCTTGAAATGCAATTAGAGCACCTTGGAGACTCCTCAGTACAAGGTGTCTACGGATGATGGAGGGTCTCTGCGGCTAGAACAAAGGTGTCACTAGGGTTCACCCACCCATCTTGAGCTAATGAAACTAAATATTTGATGCCAAGATTAGTAGTTTCAAAGTTACATTGTGGTGCACCTATGAACTGAGGCACACTACGATTTTTGGCATTGAGTGAGATCGCTATGCTGAATCCAAATAGAATGTGATCTCTCAAAAATGAGATAGTTTTTTTAGTCCTCAGCATCATTTTCCTATAGCATTTGATAGTTCATTGATAGCCCTCATGAGCTCTGAATTACAACCCTGAAAAGATCGACATCGAAATGCACTTAGAGCACCTTGGAGACTCCTCGATAAGGGGTGGCTGCGAATGATGGAGGGTCTTTGTAGTTGGAACAAGGGTTTCACTAGGGTTCAACCACCCATCCAGAGCTAATGGTGCTAATTATTTGATGCCAAGATAAGTGGTTTCTAAGTTATGCTGTGGTGCACCTATGAACTGAGGCACACTATGAGTTTTGGCATCGAGCGAGATCGATGTGTCAAATCCAAATGGAAGGTGATCTCTCAAAAATGAGATAGGTTATTTTAGGCCTTGACATCACCATCCTATAAAATTTGACAGTTCATCAATAGCCCTCATGAGCTCTGAGTTACGGCCCTCAAAAAATTGACCTTGAAAAGTACTTAGAGCACCTTGGAGACTCCTTGGTATGAGGTGGTCGTAGACAATGGAAGGTCTCCGCGGCTGGAACAAGGGTGTCACTAGGGTTCACCTTCCCATCTGGAGCTAATGGCACTGATAATTTGATGTCAAGATCAGTGGTTTCAAATTTACATTGTGGTGCACCTATGAACTAAGGCACACTGCGAGTTTTGGCATCAAGCGAGATTGATGTGCCAAATCCAAATGGAAGGTGATCTCTAAAAAATGAGATAGGTTATTTTAGGCCTCAACATCATCATCCTATAACATTTGATAGTTCATCAATAGCCCTCACAAGCTCCGAGTTACAACCTTTGAAAGATCAACCTTGAAATGCACTTAGAGCACCTTGGAGACTCCTTGGTATGGATTGGTCGAGGATGATTGATACTCTCCATGGCTCGAACAAGGGTGTCACTAGGGTTCACCTGCCCATCAAAAGCTAATGGTGCTAAAAATTAGATGCCAAGATCAATGGTTTTTGTTGGGTGATGCGACGCGCTCCCCTGCCCACAATTGGTATTAGAGCCTGGTTTTGGCCTGGTCATGGGTTCAAATCTCCCCGGTGCCTTCCCGACCTGCGTAAGCATCTGGTATGCACGTCGAGGGGGAGATTGTTGGGTGATGCGACGCGCTCCCCTATCCAATATAACCATTTCCACATAACCCATAATAGATCTAAAATAAACACGAAATTAAAATCCACATGCAAGAGAATAGATGACATACCCAGAAAATTGACACAAGATATACCCTGGGAAACCCTCATTGAGGGAAAAAAAACCTAGCCTCCAAAAGCATCCATCACCATGTATTATTCAGCAAAAATACCATTGCCATACAACCATGGAAGCCTTCATGGCCATAGCCGCAACAGAGCAAACTATGTGAACAAGCATGAATCCACACATCCCATGCCATGCTTTCAACCTTCACAAATGCTCCCTTGGCTAACCTGTCAAGCTTTGTCCCGCTCAACTCTTTCCTTTTATCTTCTTTTCACTCTCTCTCTCTCTCTACAACAACTACCCTTGTGGCTGCTTATATAGTAGCAAGTCCCACAAAACCACTAAGTGGTATTACAAAAAACCATGTGCTAAAACCATGTGCTACCTAACCCATTGACCCCACATTTAATATTGGGCATTTAATTCTTTTCCCCAATATTAAATAATTACATGAAATATTTTCACAATGTTACAATACAACTCATCAAGCACCAAAAGCCATGACTGTTAGTGAACATGGAACACCACATAATTAACCACCTGTGGGCAGGGGAGCGCGTCGCATCACCCAACAATCTCCCCCTCGACGTGCATACCAGGTGCTTACGCAGGTTGGGAAGGCACCGGGGAGATTTGAACCCATGACCAGGCCAAAACCAGGCTCTGATACCAATTGTAGGTCCCACTTGCCGTTGCACCAAAAGCCATGACTTTTAGTGAACATGGAACAGCACATAATTAACCACCTGTGGGCAGGGGAGCGCGTCAAATCACCCAAAAATCTCCCCCTTGACACGCATACCAGGTGCTTACGCGGGTCGGGAAGGCACTGGGGAGATTTGAACCCATGACCAGGCCAAAACCAGACTCTGATACCAATTGTAGGGCCCATTTGCTGTTGCACCAAAAGTTATGGCGTTTGGTGCAATGGCAAATGGGCCCTACAGTTTTAAAGTTAATCTACGGTGATCCTATGAACTGAGGCACATTACGAGTTTTGGCATCGAACGAGATCGATGTACCGAATCCAAATGGAACATGATCTCTCAAAAAAGAGGTAAGTTATTTTAGCCCTCAGCATCACCATCCTATAGCATTCAACATTTCATCGATAGCCCTCATGAGCTCTGAGTTACGACCCTTGAAAGATCAACCTCAAAATGCACTTAGACCACCTTAGAGTCTCCTCTGTACGGAGTGGCCGCGGATGATGGATGGTCTCCACGGCTGGAACAAGGGTATCACTAGGGTTCACCTGCCCACCCAGAGCTAATGGTACTGATGATTTGATGCCAAGATCAACGGTTTCAAAGTTACACTATGGTGATCCTCTAATGTCGTAGAATGTTATTTTTATGCACTTTTATGGATGTGTATTTGGAAATATGTGTTGCATTTCTTGTGTTGTGCTTGGCATGTAATTGATCAACAAATGATTAGGTTTCTAGTTACAAGGCATACAAAATTTCAACATCATACACCATTCACATACATCACAATGACAATAATTTTAATAAGAACATTAACAAAGTACATTTACAAATTCACATTTAGTAAAGACCCATTGAGTAATTGCAAGAGCCAAGTGCATATAGATTGTCATGACATGTACCAAATGCATACACAAGATCACAAATCACATAAAGTCAAGACCCCCAAATAGAAAAAATGAAGACTAGGAAAGAAAGCATATCAACAAATCAACACATGAGGAACCAATGCTTAAATGAACTCACATGCCAACTTGAGACCATTGCATGCATCATACATTAGATGATGCAAGCAGTTCACAACCACAACATAGGAAGTGAGGGCTTCAATTATTACCACTTGGTAAATGATAGACCAAAATGAACAATATGTCAATTGTTGCCCAAACCATCAATGATAATTATGGATAAGGAAATTAGTTGGTCATTCGATTAACTCCACATTTAACCACCATCTCGGTTATTATATATCTTTTTGGGTATGCTAGCTCATCCCTACCAATTAAAGGCAATCCATTAATGTAGCTAGGTGTTATTTCATTCACAATTATAAAATGGCTATACATTAACACAAGTACATTGGTATAACAGTTATGATTATCTCTTTCTACATCTAAGCTAGAGTCCATGGCTACATTACCTTCACAAGAAGCAAGGTTTGGGTGGCACTACAATATTTGTGAATAAGTATGTTCACCAACGGTTTCATTACAAATCTCATGTATACTTGCTTGGTGTTTGATGCAGAGATAGCACAATGGAAGTCAACAAACAAGCCACTCTCCCACACAACTTTCAAAAATACTCCAAGGGTTAAGCCAAGGGTATGTTCTATTCTCACAAGTGCATATTCCTCCTAGGAACTATTGGAGAAAGTTTTAAGTCTCACCACCCTAAGCAACACTGTAATGACCTTGCTCAAATCTGATCCCAAAATGCTGATAAAGGTTCAAGAAAATACTTTGCATACAAGGGTCATATGACTGATATAAAATTTTAGTTTTCTTTTATGGCTCTTTCCTTCACTTAGCATCAATAAGAATGCTTGCAAGCAGACTCTAAATTCACTAAACAATGACCTAACATGAATGTGCAACTAATTTTGGCAATATACAATGCATATATATGATCTAAACATGAGAAATGAACACCAACAGCCAATTGGCATTTTTATAAACAATTGGTATGCAAACTAACTAGTTAATAAATAATGATATTGAATTGGTTAAATAACACCAGAAATTATTATGTCCTTAATTGCAATGAAATTTATAATACAATGCTCATGAAATATGGCCAAGACTTTTGGCATTTACATGGATTACAAAAATGATAATAACACCTAAAATGCAATGCTAACAAAAGAACTTGGCTGTAGATGGCTGTAATATTTTTCTTCAATGCTGACTTTTCTGCTTTTGCTAATTGTAGATGGCTGTAATAATTTTCTCCAATGCTGCCTTTCTGCTTTGCTTTTTCCTGATCTGCTTTTTCACTTGCTTTTTTTGGATCTTCTTTTTTCATTTTGCTTTTTCGAACTGCTTTTTCAGATTTTCTTTTTCGGACTGCTTTTTTCGACCTACTCTTTCAGACTACTTTTTTTGGACCTGCTTTTCGGACTGCTTTTTCGGATCTTCTTTTAAAGACTCAAACCCTTAGGTAGTCTGCATATACAAATTAAGCTCAACTTGAAATGGTTGAATGCCACTTCCAAAGTGTAGCCCTTCAGAAGGTCTTTCACTTCCTCAGTTATGCAATCTCTTGAGAGGTATCATTCTCAAGGATTATCTTGAATATTTGCAGACTATCAAGCTCCACAAATGCTGATAGAAGATGTAGCTGAGTTGCCAAATTTTGTGTATCCAAATGGGAGCCCAAGCTCTCTATTTATCTACTTTCCTAAGAAGTTACTAAGAACTTCTAGAAACATCCATTATAAAATCCCAATATAATGCACTTTTATAATAAATAACTTTATAAAAAAGTGCAACTTAACTTAGAATTATAACATGTAGGCCTCGTATAAAAATGATAATAAAATATAAATAAAATAATATCTCCAAGAGCATAATGAGCCATCCAATCACCAAATAAATGCCAAAATGACTCTCTCATCACAACCACCCATCTATGAGAGTTCATGATAGACTGATTTGGCACACAAAATAATGTTAGCCAAAATGGAGACATTACAAAGACACAAGCAACAATGAACCAACTTATGCAAATAGGACAGAATTCCCCAAAATGGGAAAAATAAGGATTTTTCTATTCTAGGCTTTTCCTCCACCAGAAAGGGCTTGGAAAAAACTTATTTTTGACACAAATAAGGTAATCTAGTCATTGGTTGTACTCCCAACAACCCACAACTCAATTTTCTCAATTAGACCTAATAGCCTATTAGGTCTCCTAAACAGATTTTGACCAATAACTCTAAAACTTACCAAAGGACCTGGGAAATAAAATGTTGATTCAACTACCCTTTTCCAATTACTAATAAAGTCTAATGTTTCATAGACCAACTCCACACTAGCATATCCCAACCAACACCAAGTACACATGCCTAATTAGCCACTTTAGGCTTGGTTTTCAAGGAAAATGGTCAAGAATGGGTGCATGAAATCAAATCTCCTCTACCAGGCTATTCTTTAGACTAAAATAAGGGCACTTTTTTTTGGCACCAAGTCCTGAAACACTTTCCTTCATTCTATCCATTCAAATTCCTCCAAAATAGGGTCAAATACATAGAAATATTTGACCTAGGGCTCGCTCTCAAAAATCACAAACGCAACCTCCTGCTCCAAAACTTTCAAAATTTGATAAAGTACATCCCTAACTTGATCCATGCCAAAATGGAAGGAAATCCACCAATGGAGAATTAAGCTAGGGTCATTTTTGTGACCAAACCCAGATTTTAAGGGTTTCTCATATCAACAACCAAGAAAATTGAATAACTTTTGCAATGATTAATAGGGACTTCAAACCAAAACCAAAATCTTATAAATAAATAGTGTCAACTTATCAATGCAAAAAGTTCACCCTTCAACCATTTGGTTCTGTACTGCACGTGGAAAATCAGAAAAATGCACTGGAAACAACAAGTTCTTTATTGATTTGAGAGCAAGTACAATGTGTTTCTTCAATCTATCTCCTTCTTCAAATGCTTAGATCTTATATAGGCTATTTACAACTGATTCAACCAACCTATGGATAATTCTAGCCGTTAGGAGTTACATTTTGAAAAGTTGTCAAGAAAATTGCAAAAGTTGCTAAGCAACTTTTTGCAATTTTTTCAATTTTTGCGCTAAGACAAGTTTTATTGCAAATTTGTTTCCAAATGGACTCTACAAACTTCTAGGGACCCTAATAGTGTTCTAAACACCTATACTTTCCTAGAAAATATGGAATTTACAAAAAATGCACTTTATTGGACCAATTGATGCCCAAGGCTTATAGTTGCACCATGGGGTCTTGTGTCCATTACAAATGTGGATGGTCATAGGGAGATCATTAGATCTATCCCTAGATCTTATTACATCAAGAAAAGAAAAAAGATTAGGTGCTCTACACCAATGTTCCATGTATTGATGTGATAAAAAAGTGCATGGAATGGTTAGTGATGGTGCATACCTCATGTATGCGTTACTTGATTTTTCTTTTTTGATGAGATGTGATTGGAATGTGATAGATTAACAAGCTTTCTTAGCATGAGCATTGTTGGATAACCAATCAATTTTCCTACTAATTCAAATGGGTGGGCCTAAGGGCTCAACATATTTGGGTGATATTGAATCCACACGGAAATGACTAGCTCTTCTAGAGATGCTAAAGGGTGTGTACAAAGGGACTAGCATCCTTTAATATTGTAGAATTTCATTTTTGTGCATTTTTATGGATATGCATTTGGAAACATGTCATGCATTCTTGAAAACTCTTTTTATTAGACGTACTAGGTATGTGAATGATCAACAACCTTGTATTTCATTCATGTTATTTGACTAAGAACTGATTTTCCTCTCGGTTGGAAGGGTGGACCTAAGGGTTCAACACTAATGGGTGATGTTGAACCACCTTGGTAATGACTAGTTCATTTGGGGAGGCTTGAGACTACACGCAAAGGGATTCTTGTTTATTTTACTCTTATTTCAAGGGGTGGGCCTAAGATCTCAACATGTTTTGGAGATGTTAAATCACCATATTAATGAATAGCTCATTTGGAGATGCTAAAGAGTGTGTGCAAATGGACTATCGTCCTTTAAAGTTGTAGAATGTTATTTTTATGAAATTTTATGGATGTGTTCCACCTATGAACTTTTATGAACTATCCCCCGCATGTTGATAACATAAGAGGAGATGAGGAGTATTGATAGACAACAAAAATATTACATGCATAATGATGAGTGTGCTTACCAAGATCAACAAAAAATGGATTGGCAACAAAGGAAGTATGATGAATATCTTGCAAGAGAGATAACTATAAAAGAAGAGTAGATGAGATTGCAATTTTCTCAATTTCAAGAGGTAAAGACCCAACCACCTTATGTTCCAAGTCAATGAACCAACCCATTAAAGTGGAGGCCCTCAAAAATGAATCTCCAAGCTCTAAGCATGTTGATCCTCTACAATATTCAAGTATACCTCCTATTTTTGAGATTCCAAGTTTTAGGGGTCATGGCCTTGCAAAAGAAATAGAATAAGCCCTATATGAGTCCCTACATGGTTAAATTATCAAACTAACATGGAGGCCTTCTTGGACCAACTATCCTGATTTTAAAATGCCATTACCTTCTTTTGTTGAATAGAATGAGGAAGACATGATTCAAACCACATAATCACAATAAAAAATATGAATGAGATGGTAGCTAACCAAAGCTTAGAAGATTATTTTTATAGTATTGTAAAAGTTTTTGGTGAGAACCTTGCTACTTAAAATTCAAAGTATATGCATTTTTCCTAATGATTCTAAGCATGAATGTAAGATGGATCCATCTCTCAAGAGCATTCAGTAGGTTGATAGTTTTTATGAACTTTGAGCTACCTTAACAAAAGGAGGGAACTTCTTGACCATGGATGATGTAGAGATAGCACAATGGAAGCAATGATATCTTTTACAAAATGATTGATAGGGACTTCAAACCAAAACCAAGATCTTCTAAATGAACAATGCCAACTTATCAATGCAAAAAGTTCACCCTCCAACCATTTGGTTTCGTACTGCACATGAGAAATCAGAAAAAATGCACTACAAACAACAAGTTTTTATTTATTTGAGAGCAAGTACAATGTGTTTTTTCAATCTATCTCCTTCTTCGAATGTTCGGAGCCTTTATATGCTATTTGCAACTGATTAAACCAACCTATGGATAGTTGTAGCCGTTAGGAGTTACATTTTGAAAAGTTGTCAAAAAAATTGCAACTTTTGTGCTAAGAAAACTTTTATTGCAAATTTTCTTGTAAATGGATTCCACAAACTCCTAGGGACCCTACTAGTGTTCTAAACACCTAGACTACCTAGAAAACATAGAAATAACCAAAAATCCACTTTATTGGACCAATTGATACCCAAGGCTTATAGTTGCACCATGAGGTCTTGTGTCCATTACAAAAGTGGATGGTCATAGGGAGACTTGTAGGCTTGCTTTGTTTTTTGCCATTGTAGAATTTAAGCAATATAAATTCATGAAACCTCGAAGAAAACATGTATGCAAGAACTTGTCATAAATAGGTAAATAGAAAAAAAGACAAGGGTTTAACTTTGACAATATACAAGATCACATTATTAGAATAAAATAATGAGTAAAATATACAATGCAAACCTCACACCATAAAAAGAAATGAAATGCATTGATAAGACTTGTAGTAAAAGGCTTACAAAATATTAGCATCATAAAATCACTTCTTGTTTCAATGCCTCATTGCGAATGAGTATTAAAACTTATTGACACCTTCCCCAAATTATTTTTTAAGGAATTAAGTACGCTAATTGTTCATCTGTATTTTCTAGATTTTTCTTATTTGATTAGTTTGATAAAAAGTATTTTAATGATCATAATGTCAGCTCCATGTCAAATAAGAAAAAATCCAAACTTGTAATAAGATATCCACAAGCAATTATCTTTCATTGTCTCCTTGCTTCAATATTCATATAGTTATAAATGCTCTTGAAATTGACCTTATAGCCTTGTATCACATGCAAATATGATTTGTAAGAACTTGTTCAATGTCTTCCTCTTATAATTTCTTATGAAGACCCTGCCAAAATACAAATTAGAATATGTAATTAATTTAACCTATCTTTTTCACTATTAAAAAAATCATATATATAAAAACTTCACATTTTACATCATAATTCATCATAAATCTTAGGAATTCTCCCCAACAATCCCCCCGCCGCCCCATTCTTCATGATGAACCTACATTCCAATATCATAAAAGAATTAGTAAATTATTGTATTAAACAAGATAATCATCGATTCATTGAATCATTATGAAGAAAATAACATAAGAAGTAAATATACCTAATTGAGTGTTCTAGTAGGGTCCTCTCTCTATTTTAGAGTCTCCAATAGGGCTTCATGATCAGCATTAGTTATAGTAAAAAGTTCTTTTACTTTTGGTCTTCCTTGATTCTTCAACAACTTTACATTTGTTTCAATAATAAGATGTGAATATATGAGAATTATTTTGTGCTTTTGATAGTCTTTGAATGCAGGAATTCCATTCCTTCTAAGCATGTATGTCCACAACCATGTTCCAATGACAACCACTAAACCAGTAGGATATGTGAATGCATCATCATTTGTGATCGGTTGTGTAAGATTTTGTTTACCTCTTACGCAACATGCTAACCAATAATCAGATTTCTCATCATTCTTCTATGGTGCAACCAATGCAAAGACATGTCCTAGATGAAGAAGATCTGATAGATGGTTATGCTCAAGTGAACTTTCCATGTCATCATTTCTGATAGAGGGTATGATAGATAATGGAGTAAGATAATGTGGAGCCCATGTGTCCACTCACTAATGGTGATCCCAATCACACTGAAAAAAACTAGGACAAAAGAAAGCTAGCTATCATGTCCAAATGGTCCATGTACTAGAACCAGAGCTTTGGAATGAATGCATTTTTGATGAGTCTCTCACTATAGCACAATTTGATCTATCACCTATGGACCCTTCCTCCACCAACCAAAAGAACTTGCATACCACTGAATAAAGAGTACCCCCCTTTGATAATGCTAAACTACACCAATCAACAATGCTTCGAGCATCAAGAAGCTCTACTGCTAAAATCTTCAATTGCTCCTTAACTCGAGCTCTCTTCACACATGCCCTTGCTCCATCATGTTCCCCTTTCCCATGGCCAGACTCAAAAAAACTCCAAATATGAGGCACCCCCCTCTCTACGTGCATCCTACACAACCAATAAAACATGCTAGCATTTTTTAATTGACCTATATAGTTATCTGATCAAATAATATGTCTATCCATAGCAATTGCATGCTCCTATAAGAAATCAAAATAATTCTTGAAACAATGTTGCACAAACTCATGGGAGTGAGATCTATCATCACTCATATAAAAATGATATTCTTTGATAATCTTCCAATTATCTTCCACACTATGAGGGGCATGTCTATATGTTATGTGGATGAAAATAGCAATCTGAATGGAGTTGTAATACTGAGATTGTGTCTCATGTTGAGGTTACAATGTGTAGTTCTAAGAAAAATCAACAACTGATATAATAGAGTGAATGGGAAAAGTCTCCTTACACATTCTAAATTGTTGATCCAACCATTGAGACCTGTGACTATGACTTGCATATTTGTAGAAAAGATTTTCCTTGAAATCTGAAATAAAACTAGCCACACTGATTTCTTTTGCAACCAATTCACATCTAGAGCCCTCACCCCCACTCTTCAATGTGTATTTCACTATTTCATATACTTTTTTTTACTATTGTCTTTCCAAGATCTTGTTTGCACCCCTCATGGAAACATATGTCAAACTTGGATAGGCCACCACATTTTGAACACTTCTCATTTAAGCAAGCATTTCTATAAAAGAAACAACCATCAACTCTATGACATAAAAATTGATCTAGCAAGTCTCTTGATAATTTTGGAAGCCCACTAGCACCACAATTCTCCAACATTTCTTTACTATGAAAAGTAGAATGGATGGAGCATAATAGTTCATGGTGCATAGGAAACTCGACATGAAATTTGCAACAACATGTATTTCAAATTTTAAGTGGTACACAATAAAATGGCTTCAAAGATTCAAAAGCCCTTTGTGATTAATGAAGATTTGGATGACTCTCTCTAAATTGTTCAAACAACATAGTTTGAATTACCTCCAAATAGTGTTTAGGATGTGCCATGCGGTCTCTAATGCCAATTCTCAACTTTAACACGTCTTTAGCATTGGGTGATATTCATGAGCTAGAGTGCCAAAATTGTGTAATTTCTTCCTTCACATCATCGGATAACTTCTTATCAAAATGTGGAAGTCTCCCACCAAAAGCCCATGTTTCATTTTGAAAAAGATCATCAGTTCTCTCTCGTCAACTAAGTGCTCTTCTCAAAGTAATATGATTTAGGTTCAAGTCAATACAAGTTTGTCTCATATATCTACCCTTTCTCAAATGATAACTTACCAAAGAGGTTGTAATAACCCTTCGAGCAGCTCTCTTATCCTTCTCCCTACTATTTTTCCCAATGCTATTGAGAGCACTGAAAAGATTCTTCACAATAATGGCATTTCTTTCCAATTTTTTATTGACATGAATCTTCAATTTGGAAAGCATAGGTCTCATCTTTTGCATCTTTAATAAGTGCATAAAAAGATGACATTGCTCCACTACTGTCTTGTTGCCAAAAAACATCTTATATAGTCTTGAAGCTCATAAGCGAATGGTTCTTTTTTATTTTTTCCCTTCCAAATTGGTAATAATCAGTTCATCAATTTCAATTATCCATTTTGGTGTTCTAGAATCTTCATGTCAATTATAATTAGCAGATTTGTAAGGTTCCTATGCATTGTCATGTTTGGCATGGTCAATCATGCAATTTACATTATGACCTGGTAGCATTTCATCCTCCAAATTTTTATTCTCTAAATTTTCAATCTTGGCATTATTGTTTTCAATTGGTACATTTTCATTCCCCAACTGCACATATTCATTATCTGACTCTATGATTTCACCTTCGACTAATTCGTCATCAACTTCACTCACATTTAACATACCTTGTCTTTTCCTTTGGTGTTCTACTTTGTCCCTTTCCTTATATGTCGTAATGTCTTCATTGGATACCTTCCTTTTGTGTTTAGCCTTTCGACGACTATTTTTCCCCATTTAGATGATAATATCGGACACGGAGGGATATATTATAAAACTTGTATCAATTGTTTGGGCCCCAAAACGTGACTTTTCCTAAAACCCGTGAAAAAGGCCCACAAAAAACAATGTTGTTAGGTCTGTAGTCACAGGGAATATTTTGGGAAAAAAATTCCAATAAAATTGTGTATTCGATTTTAGATTGGATACGCGATTTCAAATCAAATATTTGATATGAAATTAGATATCCAATATTGCACCAAAATATTGGAGGGTAAAACGAATTACTATAATGCATTAGCTTATAATATTATTATATGAGTTATGAGTTATGAGTTATGAGTTATGTATTAGTTTATAATGCATTATTATATTATATTATTATTAAATATAATAATATATTTTATTATTATTATAATCTATAAATATATAATATATATTAATATATATATGAAACTATTATATTGTATTATTATAATTATTATAATCTATAAATTTAATATATATTAATATATATATATATGATTATTATATTATATTGTTATTATTATTTTTAATATATTATTATTATTATATATTATTATTTTTACGACCTATGTTATAATATATAATAATATATTATGTTATTATTATTATAATCTATAAATATAATATATGTTAATATATATACATAATTATTATATTATATTATTATTATTTTTACTATATTATTATATTTTTATTGTATTATTTTTATTTGTTACTATAACAACCTATAATATTGTTGTTGTTATTATTATTATTATTATTATGACCTATGACCTAAGGACATATTAAAAAAATTTATATGGGTCGAAAGGGGCCATAGGATGACCTATGACCCCTTTTGACACACTCCATGAAAACATGTCTCTAGGGGTCCTAGGACCCCTAAGGACATATTATAATTGTTTATATGGGTTGAAAGGGGTCATAGGTCCCTTTCGACACATTTCATAATGACATATTTCTCTACGAGCCCTAGGACCACTAGGGACATATTAGAATCGTTTATATCGGTCAAAAGGCACCATAGGAAGACCTATGACCCCTTTATATACATTCCATGACAACATATGTTTGTAGGGGTCCTAAGACCCCTAGGGACATATTATAATCGTTTATATGGGTTGAAAGGGGCCATAGAATGACCTATGACCCCTTTCGACACATTCTATGATGACATATGTCTCTAGGTGCCCTAGGACCCCTAGGAACATATTAGAATTGTTTATATGGGTCAAACGGGGCCATAGAATGACCTATGACCCCTTTTGACACATTTTATTACAACATATGTCTCTATGGTCCTAGGACCCCTAATGACATATTATAATCATTTATATGGGTCGAAAGGGGTCATATGATGACCAATGACCCCTTTCGACACATTTCATGATGACATATGTCTCTAAGAGTCCTAGGACTCCTACAGACATATTATAATCATTTATATGGATTGAAAGGGGCCATAAGATGACCTATGACCCCTTTTGACACATTTTATTACAACATATATTGCTAGGGGTCCTAGGACCCCTAGGAACATATTATAATCATTTATATGGGTCGAAAGGGGCCACAAGATGACCTATGACCCCTTTCAAAATATTCCATGATGACATATGTCTCTAGGGGCCCTAGGACCCCTAGGACATATTAGAATCATTTATATGGGTTGAAAGGGGTCATAGGATAACCTATGACCCATTTCCACACATTTCATGATGACATATGTCTCTAGAGGTCCTAGGACCACGAGGGACATATTATAATTATTTATATGGGTCAAAAGGGGCCATAGAATGACCTATGACCCCTTTTGACACATTCCATGATCACATATGTCTCAAGGGGCCCTAAGACCCCTAGGGACATATTAGAATCATTTATATGGGTCGAAAGGGGCCATAGGATGACCTATGACCCCATTTGACACATTTCATGATAACATATGTCTCTAGGGGCCTTAGGACCCTAGAAACATATTAGAATCATTTATATTGGTCAAAAGGGGCCATAGGATGACTTATGATCCCTTTCACATTCCATGATGACACATGTATCTAAGGGTTCTAAGACCCCCTAGGGACATATTATAATCATTTAAATGGGTTGAAAGGGACCATAGAAATACCTATGACCCCTTTCGACACATTTAATGATGACATATGTCTCTAGGGGCCATAGGTCCTTTCGACACATTTTATTACAACATATGTCTCTAGGAGTCCTCAGACCCCTAGGGACATATTATAATCATTTATATGAGTTGAAAGGGGTCATAGGATGACCTATGACCCCATTCGACACATTCCATGATGACATATGCCTCTAGGGGTCCTATGACACCTACAAACATATTATAATCGTTTATATGGGTCGAAAGGGGCCATACGATGACCTATGACTCATTTTGATACATTTTATTACAACATATGTCTCTAGGGGTCCTAAGACCCCTAGGGACATATTATAATTATTTATATGGGTCGAAAGGGGCCATAGGATGACCTATGTCCCTTTGGACACATTTTATTACAACATATGTCTCTAAGGGTACTATGACCCCTAGGAACATATTATAATTATTTATATGGGTCGAAAGGGGTCATAAGATGACCTATGACCCCTTTTGACACATTTTATTACAACATATGCCACTAGGGGCCCTAAGACACCTAGGGAAATATTAGAATCATTTATATAGTTCAAAAGGGGCCATAGGATGACCTATGACCCTTTTTGACACATTTCATGATGACATATGTCGCTAGGGGTCCTAAGACCCCTAGGGACATAGTAGAATCATTTATATGGGTCGAAAGGGGCCATAGGATGACCTATGACCCTTTTCAACACATTCCATGATGACATATGTCTTTAGGGGTCCTAGGATCCTTAGGGACATATTATAATCATTTATATGGGTTGAAAGGGGTCGTAGGATGACGTATGACCCCTTTCAAACAATTCTATGAGGACATATGTTGCTAAGGGTCCTAGGACCCCTAGGGACATATTATAATCATTTATATGGGTTGAAAGGGGTCATAGGATGACCTATGACCCTTTCAACATATGTCTCTAGGGGTCCTAGGACCCCTATGGACATATTATAATTATTTATATGGGTCAAAAGGGTTCATAGGATGACCTATGAATGACCAATGACCCCTTTCAACACATTTTATTACAACATATGTCGCTAGGGGCCCTAGGACTACTAGTGACATATTAGAATCATTTATGTGGGTCAAAAGGGGGCCATAGGATGACCTATGACCCTTTTTGACACATTCTATGATGACATGTGTGTCTAGGGGTCCTAGGACCCCTAGAAACATATTAGAATCGTTTATATGGGTCGAAAGGGGCCATAAGATGACCTATGACCCCTTTCGACACATTTTATTACAACATATGTTGCTAGGGGTCCTAGGACCCCTAGGGACATATTATAATTATTTATATGGGTCAAAAAGGGTCATAGGATGATGACCTATGACCTTTTTCAACACATTTTATTACAACATATGTCCCTAGGGGCCCTAGGATCCCTAGGGACATATTAGAATCATTTGTATGGGTTGAAAGGGGCCATAGGATGACCTATGACCTCTTTCGACACATTTTATGATGACATATGTCGCTAGGGGTCCTATGACCCCTAGGGACATATTAGAATTGTTTATATGGGTTGAAAGGGGCCATAGGATGATCTATGACCCCTTTCAACACATTTTATTACAACATATGTCTCTAGGGGTCCTAGGACCCCTAAGGACATATTATAATTGTTTAGATGGGTTTTGACATATTTTGTTACAACATATGTCACTAGGGGCCCTAGGACCCCTAGGGACATATTAGAATCATATATATGGGTCGAAAGGGGCAATAGGATGACCTATAACCTCTTTCGACACATTCCATAATGATATATGTCAGTAAGGGTCCTAGTACCCCTTAGGACATATTATAATCATTTAATGGGTCGAAAGGGGCCATAGGATGACCTATGACCCCTTTCAACACATTCCATGATGACATATGTCTCTAGGGGTCCTAGGACCCCTAGTGATATATTATAATCATTTATATGGGTTGCAAGGGGCCATGGGATGGCCTATGACCCCTTTCAACACATTCCATGACAACATATGTCTCTAGGCATCTTAGGACCCCTAGGGACATATTAGAATCATTTATATGGGTCGAAAGGAGCCATAAGATGACCTATGACACCTTTCGACACATTTTATTACAACATATGTCTCTAGGGGTCTTAGGAGCCCTAGGGACATATTATAAGTGTTTATATGGGTTGAAAGGGGTCATAAGATGACCTGTGACCCTTTTCGACACATTCCATAATGACATATGTCGTTAGGGATCCTAAGACCCCTAAGGACATATTATAATCATTTATATGGGTTGAAAGGGGCCATAGGATGACCTATGACCCCTCTCCACGCATTTCATTACAACCTATGTCCCTAGGGGTCGTAAGAACCCTAGAGACACATATGGTTGGTTTCAATGCGTCGAGAGGGGTCATAGGTTAACTTATGACACCTCTCAACACATTTCATGACAATGTATGTCCCTAGGACCCCTAGGACCCCTATGGACCCATTGAGAATGCATCGAAAGAGGTCACTAGAGGCCCTAGGGACATATGTTGTCATGAATTGTGTCGAAAGGGGTCACGTTATGACAATATTATATTTAATAAGAATATAATATTGTATATTTTAATATAATAATAATATATTATTAGATTATATAAAAATAATAATGATATATGTTACTAGATTATAGATTCAATAATAATAATAACCATATATATAATAATAGTCATATAATATTACTATATATATTTAATAATAATAATATTTATCATATATATTACTATATTATATTTAGTTATAATTATTATTATTATATTTATAACTATATTATATTTAATAATAATAATCATATATACATATTACTATAATATAATAATAATTATAATCATATATAATAATAATCATATCAATGTCCACACTTCCCCCAAATAAATTTCCCTCTAAAACACACTAGAGTTTCCCTCTCAAATTTATTTCCTCTCAAATTTTCCTCCCTCCAAAATTGCAATTGGAATATCTTTTCTCTTAAATTTCCCTCCAAAATTTCAATTGAAAAATCACAAACCTAATCGGATACTTGATTTGATTTTGGGTATCCAATTAGGCTTAGTATTTACCAAGCCTATTTGGTCAACCCAAAAAACATGTTTGAGAAGGGTTTCACTGACACTCAGACTTCGGGTAGGCATTTGACAATACTATTTTCATCGAAATTGAATGAAATGAAAAAGGGTTTTTTTATAACACTCTCAAGATTCTATCGATATAATTTTTATCAAATTCTGAGTTCGATAAGTATTTATTAGTTAATTTTCAATGAAGATGATTGTAAAGTGTTGACTGACATACTAATTGAAAAATAGCTATAACTTTCAAATGGTATAACATTTTTTAAATCCAAAAGTTGTGTCACATTCTATGCTTCGCCTAGTATAAGAAAAATAAAATAAAAATTAAATTTGGTAAAATTTTCTATTAGTTAAGGTGGTTAGACACGAGAGTTTTTTTTTTGAAAAAGTTTTAGTAGAAAATTTATATTTAATTATTTATTTCAATTACAAATACCCAAAAATATGCGTCTGTAATGATCCCACCTTTTAGCAGTTGACCAAGTGTGTGTGCGTTAGCCTTGTTCTACATGGTCTCGAGGGCTAATGAAGGGTTTAATGGGATCCTAGAGTGTTTTGGCCTAGTCATTTCCAGTTTGGGCCAAAACGAAGTTGATTTACTCGGTTTCAGGCATACTTACTATTTTTAGTAAGTTGGCAGGACACAGTGCAGATCAATTTTGGTGATTGGAATTCGATACTCCTCGGTGAGAGCTTTCTGATGAGCTATCACTCGCATTATTTGGAGTCCGATTGCTAATACATTTTAATGCCTCAAGTTTTATTAAAGTAACGTCTAGTTTAATTGTAAAATATTAAAGTGTTACTTTAATATTTATTTTATGGTAGTGTGTACCCAAGGGAGAGATAAGGGGTATTTTAATATATGTTTTATATATTACACATCTTTTATCCCACATTGCCCATATGAGTTGAGCGGACCCTTGAAAATAGAATAAAAGGAAGCATTTGTGGCTTCATTAGGCAGGTTGAATATGAGAAGAAATTGGTGTGTGAGTTGCAGCTTTGTTCTTGGCATTTGAGGACATCTATCCTCTCTTGTAACATTCTAGACGTCATTCCCTTGGGGTTTGGCCTTTGGAATTATTTCTTATTGGCTTCATTATCAGGCAGTTTAGTTGCATTTCCGGCTACAGGCAGATTTGATATTTTGCTCATATCTTCTTCACTACTTGTTCGATGCTTATGCCGCTTGGAGTGAATGGTATTATGAAGGTAGTGGACTGATTGGAGGACAAAGTATTGTAGCAGAAAGTTCGTAAGCATGGGCTGGAGTATTATGACAATATTGCTGAAGTAATTAGTGAGTTGATAAATCTGCCATGTATTTGGTTTTATGAATTCTGAAAATAACATTTTATTAGCAGTAGTTCATTTCCACTTTGCATATTGTTGCAGTTTCTTTCTTGTTTATGTTGTATGATACCAAGTCCATGCACGAAACACAACAAACAAATAAACGTTTGATTTCCAGAGTTATAAGGGGTTTTAAGAAGTTGAATGCAAACTGTTTGACATAATTCCTTTCAGCAATTTGGTTTAGTTTTTGGGACATTCAGGGGTGCCCATTACAGTAGTATCAGAGCTATAAGTCCTTCCATCCTATGGAGGTCTTATAGGGAATTTGGAACAGCCGAATAGAGGGAAAAAGTGTTTGACGAAATGTCAAAACACTAAAATCAGAAATAAGTAAACACACAGGCTAAGCATTTATGTTTGAGCATGCGACAGGGGTCTTATAATTTCCGTGATACCAGAGCAAGACAAAATAGGATTTCAGACTTGCAAAGCAAATAGTCTAGTACATCTGTGCAGGTGGACATTGAATCCAACCATACAGACACGGAGGAGATATTCTTTGATTAGGACAACAATATGGGTGATCGAGATGACAGGAATACAGGATTAGGCGGAGGCGGGAATGCTAGTCCAGATCAGGGGGAGGTACTGTTCAGACAGTTATTGGGTACATTAGAGAAGGGGCAACGTATACAACAGGAGCAGAATAGGCAAATGGATATGATGTTGTAGCTTATGGCTAGACAGATAGCCATCAACATTGATGATTTGTATGCTGCTCCAAAGCAGAAGGTAGTTGATTCCTCAGGTGGGATCGAGACACGTATAGAGCCAGCCAGTTATGATGTTGGTGATGTGGGCATTTCGACAGAGTCTGTAGAGACATGCGTGCAAAGTCAGGAGACCACATATGAAACCTTGTCAGGGGATGATGATGTAGCAATAGTGGAATTAGGAGAATGCAAGGGAACTGTCATATCAACAACCACTTCTATGTCAGTTGAACCATCCAATGAGGAGTTTGGTAATAAGCATGCAGTTGTAGATGTGTGCTCTGATGATAGTACACTTGTTATTGCTAATAAGGTGAGCAATATAGTGACAGAGTCATATTATACTATCGATCAACAAAGTGTTAATGTTCACTCTTGGGATAGTACTATGTTCAATATGGATGCAACATTGTCTTATGACAATCTGATGTTTGAGGCTGATGTTGATCATTCACCTGAGTGGAGTTGGGCTCAGTTTTCACTATCTACAAAGATTCAGTTTTGTGTTGCAGCAGTTGGGAGGAAGAGGTTTCATAGATCTTCTATTGAGCCGCCTTCTAGTGACATCCAGACTTATACTTCATCAACACAAGTTTTGGGAGCTAACTTGCAGGACATGTGGTTGGTCCTAATGATGTTCATTTGCAATTTGTTTAATGTCTATATGGATATCACACATTACTTCAATTGGGATCCAGGTGGAGGTTGGAGTTCATTATGTTACTTAATTGCTTGAGGACAAGCAATTTCAAGGAGGGCGGATTTGTAATGATCCCACCTTTTAGCAGTTGACCAAGTGTGTGTGCGTTAGCCTTGTTCTACATGGTCTCGAGGGCTAACGAAGGGTATAATGGGATCCTAGAGTGTTTTGGCCTAGTCATTTCCAGTTTGGGCCAAAACGAAGTTGATTTACTCGGTTTCAGGCATACTTACTATTTTTAGTAAGTTGGCAGGACACAATGCAGGTCAATTTTGGTGATTGGAATTCGATACTCCTCGGTGAGAGCTTTCCGATGAGCTATCACTTGCATTATTCGGAGTCCGATTGCTAATACATTTTAATGCCTGAAGTTTTATTAAAGTAACGTCTAGTTTAATTGTAAAATATTAAAGTGTTACTTTAATATTTATTTTATGGTAGTGTGTACCCAAGGGAGACATAAGGGGTATTTAATATATGTTTTATATATTACACATCTTTTATCCCACATTGCCCATATGAGTTGAACGGACCCTTGGAAATAGAATAAAAGGAAGCATTTGTGGCTTCATTAGGCAGGTTGAATATGAGAAGAAATTGGTGTGTGAGTTGCAGCTTTGTTCTTGGCATTTGAGGACGTCTATCCTCTCTTGTAACATTCTAGACGTCATTCCCTTGGGGTTTGGCCTTTGGAATTATTTCTTATTGGCTTCATTATCAGGCAGTTTAGTTGCATTTCCAGCTACAGGCAGATTTGATATTTTGCTCATATCTTCTTCACTACTTGTCTGACACTTATGCCGCTTGGAGGGAATGGTATTATGAAGGTAGTGGACTGATTAGAGGACAAAGTATTGTAACAGCAAGTTCGTAAGCATGGGCTGGAGTATTATGACAATATTGCTGAAGTAATTAGTGAGTTGATAAATCTGCCATGTATTTGGTTTTATGAATTCTGAAAATAACATTTTATTAGCAGCAGTTCATTTCCACTTAGCATATTTTTGTAGTTTCTTTCTTGTTTATGTTGTATGATACCAATTCCATGCATGAAACACAACAAACAAATAAACGTTTGATTTCCAGAGTTATAAGGGGTTTTAAGAAGTTGAATGCAAACTGTTTGGCATAATTCCTTTCAGCAATTTGGTTTAGTTTTTGGGACATTCAGGGGTGCCCATTACAGCGTCACATCCGAGCATGAGTCTAATTTTTATATCTATAATTATATAAAAAAAATTATCATTTGATTTTGATTAAGGTGGTCAGACATAAACCTACTTTTTATTTTTGCTCTAAAATCTTCATAGTACTGCATTAAAATCCAAACTTTTGACCAATCAATTATTTTTTTCTATAGATAAGGCCTAGTAGTTTAGGAACTACACTCAAATTCCTATAGATTATTTTCTTACAAATTTTTTATATAAAGTCCAGAACCACTTTAAAATTATGTGTCAAGTTGACATAACCTTGATTTGCTGGTTTTTCACTACCACTTAAGGCCATAGTTTGGTTGACCATGATCCTGCACATACCCTTTATTCTTTGTTACCTTGGTTTTCTCTGTTGTCTCTCCTTCATCAATATTTGTTGTCTTTTCTTTCCTCCTTATCATCTCTATTAGGACATCTTGCAAAAATATGACCAACTTTGTTACATGGAAAATAGATTATAGGAAGTTTACCTTTGTATTTCCTTTTTCTCTTAGTATCATTCTTGCCAATAATGCTTCTAGATCATCCAAGTGATCATCTAATTCATTGTCACTATTCACTGGCTTACTCTTTGAACTTTTTCTTCTTTTGGATCCATCAAGGGTTAGTTGAGACTTGAAAGATTATTCAAGACTAGAAGGTGTATAATTATCAAAATCTAACAATTCAAATGCAGGGAGTCTACCAATGAGACTATCCAAGGTCAAATCATTACCAGGTGTACATCTCAATTCTTGTATTGGGTATACTCTAATTTCATAAATAGGAATTAATGTTCTCAATACCTTGTTGATCATAGTCTCATGAGATATGTATTCTCTAGCATCTTTAATTGCATTTACTAGTTCCTCAATTCGGCCACAATATTGTGCAACAATTTCTCCTTCTTTCATTCTCATGTCATCGAACTTGCCTCTCCAACTCTCAACTTTAGGCATTAACACATTTTTGTCTCCTCCATGTATTTGTGCTAACTTATCCCACATTTTCTTTGTTTAGATTTAAGTCCCTTAAAACTTTCCTTACAAGCATTGAAGGCTCAGATACCAATTGTTAAAATGATTAGAATTACTAAGTTCGGGGGTGAATCAGTCATCTTTAGGTCCAAATGTACCAATCCAACTTTTAACAACTTCAAAAAACTTATTCAAACTTATAAATCCACTTGGTCCATATAGAAACTCATCATTAATTCAAATTATTCATTTATCACTTAACTCTCAATTAGGTGTATGTCAAATAATAGAAACATATAACAGTAAATAGCATGAAACATGAAAATAACATTCACACAAGTATGACACCAAGATTTAGCATGAAAACTCAAGAAAAAAAACCAAGTAACATGCTACCACTTTTACCTCTTCTTAATTGAGATTGGTTAAGAGACAACCTTGTTAAAACAAACACATTGTTAGGTGTGACCTTGTTAAAGGATTTAATCACCCTGTTAGGAGTGACATTGTTAGAGTTTCTTAGAACATTTCATTAGAATGTCACCTTGATTAAAAGATTTACAATATAACTGTTAGGTCAACCTTGATTAAAGGATTTTACCCCCAAAATGGTTATAAAATAACAACTATGTTGATATGATAAAATACAACTCACTTTTCTTTTTCAGATCTTCATTTAACTCATTCTTGGTTCATTCACTAGTCTTCATCACATTCTCCATCTCTGATCTACTTGCCAACACTTCGAGCAATCACACTTTCAAAAACTTTTAACTTTTCCTCTGCAACTTTGTTCTTCACTTGTTCTCACAAGTTCACCAATCCAATCTCAAACCATCTTGTAAAACATCTCTCATTCCTCTTTAAATAGGTAGATTTGATCTTTTTTTTGGTTAAACATAACCATAGATCTTAAGGTTTGATTAGATTCATCAAATATGTCCATCATTTTGTCCTTCTACTTGTTTCCTTGAAACTTATGGAAGCCTTACTTGAATCCTTGCCTTAGATCACTTAACAAACTCAATTCATGTGTTACTCATGAATCCTTATCTTTCATGCATTTTGACTCTTCCAAAAACTCAACTATTTTAGCCTCAAAACTTGAATCTTTCACAAACTATTAATTTGGAAAAACTTGGTCATCAATGTGTTCTTCATCTTGGTTATTATTGGGTAGCTCTATCTCTACTAATATTGTCTCGCTCAGCTTACAATGGCTCATTTGAACTTCACTACACTCAGTCGCTTCTTCAAGTTTCTTGTATCCTACTTGATCACTATTATCATTCGACTGATATTATTTTTCTCGACTATTACTTAAGTTCCTTAATCTTCTACTTCAACTTCTTCATTGGCCTAGTAAATTAATACTTAGTCAAGCTTGTGTTTTACTCAACTTTTGACTTTCTTCAATCATTGCTTCTACCCTTCAACTCAACTATATTCTCCACTTAATAGAGTGATCAAGCAACTCATTATGTTGTCAAATACCAATTGATCAAGTGTCCATTGTAGTTCCATCATACTTACACCTCTTTACTCAAAAACTCTACTAGTTCATCATGTTATCTCTCTTTTCAAATCCTCTTTATTAATCAATTGATATGACACTCTACACTATTAGAAAATATCTTATCAGTAAGCTTTGATATCAATCAAAACATAACATTTGTTACAATTGTAGTTTCCAAACAAGGAACAAATGCTTCACCTGTTACAATCCTCAATATGGGCATTCATAAACAAGGGTTGGATCTTGTATAGTGTGATAAATAGAAAGAAGGGAATACAGTGGGGGTGACATTTAGAAGGAGGAGAGCACTAAGGGGAAGGATGATACTGTCAATTAACCTCCAGGTAATCCATATTATACCAAACTAAAGTAATCCATCACCATCCTGATAAAGAAGATAAGGACCTAGAGGATAAATTTGACAAGGTAGCCAACTTTTATTTGTGTGTGATGCATTCCACTTCTACCACCCTTCACCTCTTGTAGGATGGGAAGGAGGAGAGTGCAGATGTCAAAGAAATGGAGGCTACCCATTTGTTGTATAAATTTTTGTGGGACGATTAGTTGTGTCTGTTGCTGGAGAACCTAAGGAACCAGACTAGGGAGACTTAACTCCCACCATCTTGTTTTCTTTTTGTCTATGGTTGTTAGTTTCTACTTAGCCCAAGGGGGTTTTGTTGTTGTTAATTATTGGACTTTCTTTTATACCTAAAAAATTTTATTGGGCTAGTTTTATGTATAATTATGACAATATCACTTTGACTAGTTGTAGTAAGTTTAGGTATAGAAATATGTTAAAGTATGAGGTTTTTTTATATTAAGTAAGGGTGTTGGTTAATCATTTGGTAGCGACTTTTGGTTGTTCTTCAGCTTGCTTTTCTATTTTTGGTTTTCCCCCATTTTGGCTTCCTTTGATTATAAAAAATCAAGTTACAATTGGACATATGTCAAAATTACATCTAACACAACTTCAAACCTTTAAAAAATATGGAGCACTAAGGATAAAGTAATGAAACCAATTGCGAACATTAGATATAGATATTAAAAAAATAAAATTTGAAAGAATTATATTCGTACCAATTTAGAAGAAAAAGTTATGCTTGAACAAATAAGTGTCACTCTTTAAAAATGTTGTTTACTGTAAAAGAAACTAGTTTTTGAGGGAGACAAAATAATAAATGTAAAAGTGATCTAATTTGCATCATCTTTAAATCTATAAAGGTTTAGCAATAATAGGCATTTGAATGTGAAGTTTTTTCACATGATGTTCATTTTAGTGACAAAGTTGGCAAAAAAGTATAACCCACTATTATGAGACTACCCATGTAGGGAAATATAATTTTGAACTTGTGGAACAAAGAAACATAAGATATTTAAATTAAAACACTAGATAAATATTTGGAAAATGTCCTTTAAACTTAAAATTGTTAAAAACAATGCAAAGTATTATTTGAATCAATCCTTGGTATTCTTGATTGCCAATCTCATTATCAACAAATAAAAAAACATAACTTCAACGTTTAAACATTTGTGCACTTGAATATAGGCTAGTGCAACATTTACAAACCATACTATTTAACTCTAGAACTTGAAGCCATCAACTTCTTATGTAGAGCATTCTCCCACAAGGAATTCAAATATTCTTTCCTACATATATCAGCTTCTCATACTTTAAATCTTTTTTATATACCACATACTTGACTTCTTATCACCACTAGACATTATAACCACATTAGAACATCCAATACTAAACCTCTACCAAACTTAAGATGCTCTTTCTTGCATATCAAAATTCAAATACTCTTTCTTGCATATTTCAAGTTCCCACACACTAGATGCACTATGTGCACTTAGCAAGTTGACAACAATCCATTAGATTGAAGAAAAAGAAAACAATAAAGACATACAACTCTCCATTAGGTTGACATAAATGCACATAATAGATTGAAATCAATGACAATACTAAGTTCACATATTGTTGATAAGTAAATACATTGATTGAGCTAACTTTGTCTCCTAGTCCTTTGAGGAATCGAAATCATTTTCTTACATCACTTCACATGTTATAATATATTTATGCCAATATTTTGAGATCACATTAGTTAACTATATCAATTTGCAAGAACTACATGTTAATTTTACACATGAAGAATAGTTCCACACTTGTGAAAATAACCTCTACACTCTAGAAATAACCTAAATAATTACACAACTTGACTTACTTAATAAAGTGGATAAAATATCAAGAAATTAATTAAGACTATTTTGTACAATGAAAAAAAAATACATTAAAATTAAATGTACAATTTTAGCTTCACATAAAGTATGCATTTGTACACATGTTTAATCTTTTATCAATTCCTACATATACCTTAAATTTGTGTCCAATCATTTTCAAATCATTGAACATTGATAAATATTAATAGTAAATATAATAATAATGATATCATGTAGCAATGAAATAACTCTTAAACAAAATACTAAGTAAACTAAAGTAAGAAAATAAAATAAAAATATCGTCTACTAAACTAAAATTTTAAAAAATAAAGTTTTAAAAACTCTTTAATGCAAAATAAAGAAGTGATGTATATAATCTATATGTAGAGGAAAGAGTGGTAGTCACTTGCTCAATTGTAACTTTTTGTTAATTGAATGAGTAAAAATCACTTGTTCAATCATAACATTTTTTTGGTTTAGAAGAAAAAGTTATGATTGAACAAGTGACCGAATTCAGTTGAAATTTGGATTTTGCTGATTGAAAGTCTATTACAAAATCTTCTAGTGGGCCAATAGCTATTTTCTTTTCTTGGAAAAAGATATTAGTAATTAGATCAGTCTTGTCGTAATTAGTATTTTTTAATGGAAAAAATATTTATAAAATTACAAAAAATAGTTGTAATCATTAGGTTATTAGTATTGATGGTGCATGATGATTGAGTTATTTGAGCATAAACTTATTGGATCAATTGTTCAAAGTATTGGTTTGTAAAGAGAACTTATAATGGGTAGTTTCAGATGATGCTTTAAGAGAATTTATAATGGGTAGTTTTAGATGATGCTTTGAAAGTTCTATTTTTTTGCTCTAGTAGTACAACAAATCCCGCAACATGTCTTCGCTATGAAGAAGTTGTAACAATATCGATAAACGATTATATTATATCTCGAAACAACCACAAACAAATCATCAAAATTAGATATAGCTTTTAAATCAAAATTAGATGCACCTTTTAAGAATACAACTCGCATAAAATTATTTATAATAACAAGTGATAATCTTCCCCTAATTAGAAATGAATTATATTAAATATAATTTGTATATATATAGAACTATACATGAAATGCTTTCTCATGAATCAATTTCGAGGCTTGAATGAGAGTGGGACGTGAACCTTATCAGTAGAGCGCTTATCATCTATTACCTTCTACAACATGAATGTGATTGTCTTAAATGAATGAGGTATTCTGATCTCTGCTTTACACTCCGCTGGACTCTTTTCAGCTTTGTAACTATGTTTTTACATCATTTGTAGCTTTCGAACAGTTCCAGTGCCATAAGGAAAGTCGTTTCTGTTTCATTATCTATCATCTCAAATTTTGTCTGCTCTGTTCCTCATTTGGACTTTGCCTGCAAAGCGATAAATGTCTGTCTCAATACTTTGGCTAAATCTAATGTACCACATTCGAGAGCCCATTAGATAAGATCGCCAAAACCTTTAAACTACTTTTCTTCCATTTTAAAGCTGATTGCCATTTCTTATGGTGAATGGAGAACATACCACCTCATTGTTACATTAGAATTAATATTCGTTAGGACTCAAAAAAACCCAAAATTGGTACAATTCATAAGGATTATAAAAGGAGTTGTAGCCATTTATATTTTATTAAAAAATAAAATTATTATTCATTTTTTATCTGATAACTATGAATTACACAAAAATAGCATTAAATCTAGATACCATACCATGAAGAATATAATATAATATTTGAATGTAAAGCATGATTCATTTGTAGTGATTATAGTCATACTTTAAAGAATATAAATAATTACATTATCTAAATGTGGATAGCTTGTCATAGACTGCAAGTTTAATAATGTTCATAATATATCTTTTGTTAATTAGTGGCAAATGTTTTAGTTATATATTTTTCGAAAAAATGTCACACGGCATGTCATATCACAAATAAGAAACACGACTCTACATGATCCCCCAAGAAAATCTAATCTAGCCAGTCAAAGTGGTGGAAAACTCTACCCGGCAATGTGAAACCTTCAAAAACAATCCTTTGAATGCAAACATAACTAATAAAGAAATCATTCACATAATGCAATGTAACAACAATGAAAAAACTTGTCGCACCTAAACATACCAAGATCATACACACTGCAATCAAGCATACAATAGCGTACACATATTATAATCTCTAATTAATAATATTGTAGAAGATATGGTAGTTACTACCAAATTATATTTAAAGAAATGAGCTAGCGCCATAATACATTCATGTGAAGATCTATAAGAACACGCAAAGAAACAACATTTTGATAGTAAAAATAGGAAAGAGATGGCTAAGTATTGCATGTAAAATGACATCATTATCTTGTATGACTTCATATAGAATTCTCAAACGATGGAATTAGTAGATTCTTACATAATTCGTTCAAGATATTGAATGTTTCATATTTGTAGTTGTAAGAATTTGCTTAAGGGCAAAATTCACCCAAGAACTAAGAACTCAAACACAAGCACATAGTAGACCAAAGAAGGATATGATCAATTAATCAGAGTATGTCCGAATACATTGCTCTGTTCAGAATGTGATGCTAATACACTAGGAGTGCCTATTTATAAAGGCTACAGGAGAACTTCTAGAATGCATAGAAGTTAGCACCATGAAGTGTCAAACAACCAAGCACATGTCCACCAGATATGTATTATCCTCCATTAAGCACAGAAGTAAGTGCGGTGATGAGAGGATAATCCTACAAGAGTGGAACATGCAAAACAATGTTGTAGACACCATGTGCTCAAATAAAGGTGCAGACTCCTGTGTTGTCAACATGACAAATCACAAGGTGGCACAAACTCCTAAGTGTCTCATAATAAAAATAATAAAAATAATGCAAAGTAATTAACTAATGCATTAACCTAAGTAAACTTAAGTAAGTGTAAATAGTAAAGTACTAATTTACACCAACAGTAGTAATAGTCTTGTACTATAGCAAATGGGTGATTAGTGTGACTTAGAATCATAGATCATTCTTATACATCTCTCTTTGAGCTTTTGGCACAAGGATGCTTACTTCTATCTTACACAACTCTCTGTAGGGACTCAAGTAATGTTTTCCACGTTCTTAGTTTAATGTGTGTTATTCTTTGAATCCTCGTTCTCCAATTTAACTTATGGTAAACACATAACTCTTTATTCTAAGACATATCCAATCAAAATGGGTGTTACAGGTACATTCTAACAATAACATTAATTAAATTATTGGTCCAAATTACATATATCAGATTTTGTTACTTGGTAGTAAGGCCAAGCGAACCATTTGTATGCTTGTAATTCACCAAGGACCTATATGGTCACAATTGGTCAACAACTACACAACTTCCACAAGTGCCTTTGCAAATTATTGTGTAAAGATCCTAAATATGATATGGGTAGATTACAAGGAATGTCTTTAGGTGTAAAAGTAAATGTTTTGATGTGAGAAGTTTTGTTAAAAAACTATAGGAATGACCCAAAAGGGTTTGTCACAAGGGTGAGACGAGAGAAAGTTCAAAGAGAGATTGTGCCTCTTGAAAAAGCTAGAAGAGTGGATTACTAGATGGTGTGAGCAAGTTGGAAAAAAATGTGTAAAATTTAAAGGATTTTTGAAGTAATCTAGGCCATCTGCATCGACTAAGTATTAGAACCCAATAAAAGGTCTAGGTTGGAAAAGTGTTTTGGTATTTGTGTTGTGTTTGGTTGCAGGCGTGGATCCACCAAATTGCAGGTGTATGAACAAGTTAGGAGAGAACCTAGCTATTGGTTGTTGAGAGATTCAGAAGTGAGGAGTAAGAGACTCCTAGGTGAGACAAGGAAGTTGTGAGTTTGTATGTTGAGGTATTTAAGAGGTGGATAATTGGTTGAACACCTAAGTTTAATTCATTCAGTAATCCACTGATGGCAGTAAATGAGAAGATAATTACAAGGACCATCCTATATCCTTTTGAAGATGAACCCAATGGTAGAAGCAAGAAGGATGGAAAGAGGACGAGGCAAAGACATAGTTGAAGACAAAGACACCACTGAAAGGATCAAGAAGTTCTCTTTGAAGGATCTTCTAGCAACTTTGTGTTATTCATCATACTAGGGATTGGCCGAAAAGGTGTTGGAGTTTCTATAGATTGATATCTCTTATACATCTTTAGAGCTCTTCTCTATTTTCTTTTCCTTCAATAATGTAAAAGGAGAAATAGATCTAATATGGAGGCCTAATATTTTTTATTGTTGCTTGTTAGTTTTGTTTGCTTGCTACATATAACTCTCATACATTATTGAACCTATTAAAGACTTGTCTATAATATTTTTAACTAATAAAAAAAATAGCTTCTAATATTTTTAATTCATTAAGTATTTAATCTTGCTAGTAGTATTACTTGTGCTTGCTGGTTGTGCCCTTTATGTATGACATTCATGTATATGCCAAATTTTAGAAAGAAAAGCATGTGATTAGATTTCAACTTTATGAAACTAGTCCCAATATTAAACTCAAACATGGTCTCGTCTAGGAATATATCAGACGAGTCCAGTAGGGGAAACAACTGAGTAGCCGTTCAAGCTAACTTTGTGCACCTACAGTTTCTTATCCATATCTCAAAATTCGTCAATTTTTTCAATGAACCTTTGCAAGTGAGTGAATACCTTAAGCTAACCTTTCAACTTACTTGCATCTATGGAGCTCTCTGTAGAACTCGTAGAGTGCGAGGTGGTCAAAAAGTGCTTGCATTTCAAAACATTTGCCCAATACTTACCACTAAGACCCCTAACAGCTATTATAGCACTTTTTGTACAAGTAGACCAATCAACAACCAAAAAAAACTAAACAATGGAAAAGGGACCATTAGTGTTCATGGTAATTTATTTTGGCATGTTTGTGTAGAAATACTAGAATTTTTTTAGACGATAATTGAGAGAAAATGTAACGATTAAAATGATGGCATTGCGTAGATAAACGACTAACTTACTCGTTTCTCCATACACCCTTGCTTAAAAGTCAGGCTTCCTTCCACTACTTATGTTGGTTTCTTCTTAAGAGTAGCCCGTTTCATACCATTATGGAGATTCTGATAAAGCACGTTGCACAAGTGACAAGAATAACAAAGGTTAAACCGATTTGACTGGTAGTTACAGCCCACCCCTACCAATAAATTTATTAACTACAAACCAAGAAATCCACACGTCACCTTCCCCTACCCTTTTTTGTCCGCTCTCGTTCCACTCATGAAAAAGAACCAGGCTCCGTGTTTCACGTGTACAGCTGGAACCTCCCTAGGAGTATTCATATTAATAAACTGTAAAATATCAAAGATCTTTTACTTCGACTTCTAAGAGAGCAAATAAATATCAAAGATCTTTTAATTTTATTAATTTTATTATTATTATTTCCAATAAAGCAAAAGATATATCACTATTATATTTCAGTAAGCAGATTAAAGGCATTACCGCAATTTTTGACATCGATTCAAAAGATATTAGAGACCACCTGCGAACCAACAAGATACGTGTAACTAACAGAATTATAAACTAAAATTTAATGAGGAATGAATCCCGTACGTTGCTTGTGGCAGAGGCGGTGATAATAAAGCGAACCATAATTTGAATGACATCATTTCAATGATTGCATAGAAAATACAACAGCTGGTTTGTTTTTACCGCCTTCCCTCCTTTTCCACATATGTCGTGCACGACAAGTTTTGTGGCCAACAAAATATGCCCATAAAACCGGAGGTCCCCTTCCTTAATCTTTGATGTAGTTGAGCCTGATTTTTCATCTGCTGTATGTATTCATCTGTTCCTAGTGATGGAATGAGCCTTGTTTTTCCACTCTTCTCTTTTGTCAAATGATGAGTGTTGTTCTTCGGCAGAGGATTCTTTTCACACCAGCGAGCCACCATTCATACTACGAAGCTCATTTTGAATGGCGGTCTCCAGTGGTGTATTTGTTCATTGCAGTGATCGCCATGTTGTTGCTTGTTGCCTTTGCTTCTCTCATCCTTGTTTGCACTTGGTTCAAAATGTCTAATTCTAATTCTAATTCTGTTTCTAATGTTCAAATGGGGGAAAATGAAGGTACAAGGCAGGCTGAATCTGATCATAAAGCCGAGGCGATCGCCATAGCTGTTGATGATGAAGAGGAAGAGGGGAAGAATATGCTGGTTATTATGCCCGGTGAGGAGAAACCCACTTTTGTAGCCACCCAAGTTACCCCTGCTCCTCATGATGTCTAAAAAAACAGGGGATAAGAGAAAACAGGGGATAAGTGCTCTGTCTTGAAAGCAGGGGATAAATGCTCTGTCTAGAAAACAGGGGATAAGTACTTTCTCTAGAAAAGACCCATTTAAAAAGAATTCCTCCTTAGATCTCTCTATATATATTTGCTGGACTTTTTGCAAGCAAGATTGAAGATTTGTTCCCGTTAGCATTAACTCAAAAGCATGATAGGAAGAAAGAGAGTAGGCAGGATTTGTTTGTAAATTTCTGAAAATTTTAGCAGGGCTTTTGTGTGGGAACGAGATAGTGAGAAATGAAAAATGGTAGTTGCCGTGAAGATTTGTTTCAATGGAGGTTTTGTGGCAGAGTTTTTTCAGGGCCCATTGATTCTAGACGAAGATTAGTGTTTCAAGCATTTTATGATTTTGTCGGGGTCCATTCTGCAAGTGAAATTGAGTGAATGCGTAATAGTCGGGACTTTGGGAGGAAATGAATGGGGAAGCTTTTTATTGAAATTTGCAAGTTCAATTTGACGGTCTAACATTGTGAGGTTTCTGTGGGTTGAAGATTTGGTAATGGCTGAAGAACCAAATGGTACCCGATACATAGCCAGGCCTTCTTATTTCGGATGGGGTAAAATCACACACAGTTCGATTCTTAGATTAAAAGTGTTAAATTGATGTATATATTGGATTTTAACTATTTTGTTTCATTTTGTTTAGAAATTATATAGTGCTTATTTCAGTTTTTATTGGTAGAAATGATCATTCTTCATTGTCTTTCCCACTTTATTTTTAATAAGTGGCTTCATCATTCACTTTTACCATCACAATATTTAGAAAATCATATAATACTTTCATACAAATGATCATTAGTTTCTTCTCTAAGAATTTTCGCATTTACCTATTTTATTTTGTTTTCTGTTTATGTCATACGGTTTTTTAGAATTTATAGTGATTGTTTCAGTCTTTTGATGGGAAAATGACCATTCTTTATTGTCTTTTCCACTAATTATTTTTACTAAGTGGCTTCATCATTCACTTTCACCATCACAATATTTGGACAATTCATATAATACTTTTATATAAATGATTCATCAAGTTTCTTTTCAGAATTTCAGTTTGCTAAACAAAATAAATATTCCATTAGTACTCTCATATCAGATTAGATATGAAAGCTTGTTAAACAAAATACATATTCAATTAGTACTAAAAGCATGCTTATGGGGTTATTGAACCTCCTTATATTAAAGGAGACAATTTTCACTTTGAAGATTGGGGGAGCAAATAAGTTCATCTATAACAATACTCTTTGCATCCCATATGCAATTTCTTCCTTACTAATCCTATCTTTGATCTGGATAAAACTTGGTATGCTAGCCCTATAGGATTATTACCACAATCTGCTTTGAGTTGGGTTTCAGCATTCACCACAGTTGGCAAAGATTTTTTTTATCTTTCTTGGTCCACGATTTGACTTGTAAACAAGGTGATATCCCCTTCATTTGAATTCTAGGACAATAAAAGATCACTAATATTGTTGTTGCCCTTATCAGTAATTGTCTCATCTCCTACATTTTGTAGTTGAAAATTAGTCTCTAGAACATGCCCCTTTTGAGAACTTTCTTGGTGTTTGCTTGAATCATTAATCGGATTAAGCATATTATTAATACCATCAGAATTTGGCATACTCCTCGTTTTCTTAGCTAATCTTATTGGGATCACTAGCTTCTTAATCATTCAAATCCAAATCAAATATGTTCTCGTGATACTATTCCTCAGGAAATATCTACACTTCCTTATTGCTTGTCTCTTTGTCTTGTAGATCCAATAGACCTAGCTCTTGGGAACCCCCCTCCTCGGAATTATTTGGAGCTTCTTTCTTCTTTCACATCATCTAAAAAGAATTCTTAAGAGCTTACTTGGTTAGACAATTTTTAGCCCAACATCCAAGTTTTTTTGTGTAGTGAAAGAAAATAAAAGGAGAAGACTCAAACTCTAGGGCTTGAGCCCAAACCCCTAATTTAGAATTAATACCAACTTCGTAAGGGAGGTCCATAATTGATTTGATAACACACAATCTAGCATAAACCAAACTCTTCCTAGTCATAGTCATAGGATCGACAAAGATTAAACAAGAAATGCATCATCTCTAAAAAAATCTTCATCCCAAAACTCAAGAGGTAGCTCAAGAAATTTAACACAAATTGAGGTGGAGTTATAAACTTGGTTTAATTGGAAAAAACCTAACTACTATTTCTTCAGAGCGAGAGAGTCCTCATCAAGCATCCAAGGTCCCCCAACCAAGACAACACATAGGTCCACCTAACATGTAAAAGAAAAGGTGTGAAAACCTTTTTCCATGGAAATAACATCTATCTAGCCCAAAATGTTTCCATTTATGAGTGATCCATGCCCTCACATATTCAATATTAGGGCAAGGACCCAAAAAATTACCAATAAGAGAATACTACATAACAAAAAATGTCTTCTCAACCAAAGAATCTAGGATAGCCACAAACAACCATCCAAAACTAAGTCAGCATAGTGAGAAATCAACAAAATAAATTGTCTAATATTGAAAAGATGGACAAGTGTTTTTATTACCCACCCTATGCCTTCCAAATTTCCTTTCCCCTTTGATAGACATGAGTTTGGATCTACCAGAACATTAATTGTATGGAAAACTCTTATATGCACAAACGCAGGGGACTTAGATTCATTTGAATCTACAATCTCCACCATTGATCCTATGTTAGGAAGACAGTTGTTTCCTACGTCACAAGAATTAAAATTTACCCTAATATTTTTTCTGCACTCCATCAATTTTATAATACTATAAATATATTATAAATCTAAAATTTACTAATAATATTTGTCCATTAACATATTTATAATATTTTATTATACAATTATTAGTTACAATTTCACAACAGCTATACCTTACTTTCATCCTTTACAATTTCTTAGCATTAGTATGTTGATCTCCCCACACAATTAGAATGTATCTAATCCATTCATCCCTTTCTCATTTTCAAAATTTTTGAAGGTGATAAAAATATAGTTCTTTTAAAGATAGTGTTCTTAATTGCATTAAGAAGCATCAAACCCTCTATATTCAATGCCATCCCAAAAAAAAAAGTGGTGTAAGAAAAATAAAACCCTTGAAATTCCACTACCAACTCATATTTCACTATCGACGCATAAGAAAAAATCAAGAATAATTGGTCTAAATTTTTTCGTTAATAATGGAATTATGAATGGAGCAACAACAATGGAAACAATGGTGGCTTTTTTTTGGAAATTTTAATTACATCGAATACGTTCCCTATATCAAAAGGAGGGGTTCATTATTCCATCCAATGGTTTCAAAGTCATCGATAAGAAATGGATGACCATGCTGTTAATAACGTCCACTCATATTTTATTTGCCATTTTCCACTTCTAACTTGCAAACATCACTATTTGTATTATTCAAAATTTACAACCTCAGAAAGCCTATCTAACGGTTTACAATGCTATAGAAGGATGTAAAATCATTGAAAGAATTGTCTCTATTCATTTTTTCGGTCATAGGTTTATTTTATTTTTTAATGTTTTCTACAGCTTGTATTTTCTCGATAGAGGAGATGATGTATGTTTTACCATCTATCCCCCAAAGATGACTCATACTATATAGTCATCCATTGTGCAAGAATTAAGAATTACAATGCTTTAGCCATTCCCAGAATTGAAGTACTCATCACAGACGTTGTAAATACCAACCAAACGAAAGGACAATCCGTGCTTCCTAAACATGATTAAATTATATTTTATCATTAATCATTTGAAGAATGAAATTATAAATCTTACAAATCAAAATTTTATGAAAAGATATTCCCTCATAAATGTATCTTTCTCAAACACACAACAATTAAATTCTGAAGGCAAACATGATATTCTTATTTTTAATAATAATTATTGTGCAATTGTTGGTTTTATGTGCTTTTTAAAATCAAAACTAAGCAAGCAATTATTATTAGATCTTATGTATGTAATGTAAATTCTTTTGATATATTATAAAATATAAATTTATTTTTAAAAATAATATTATAATTATATAAGATATATATTATATTTAATAATACAAATCATTGATCCTTAATATAATTAAAAGTTATTGTATAATATTTTTGAATAATATAAATAAAATTATATATAATAAAATTATATCAAATATTATAAACAATGTTTGATGTAAAATAAATTGTAATATTAATAATATTTATATAATGTACATAATAAAACTTATAAGAGATGTTTATTTTTTATAATTGGGCAAATTATGGTAAATTTGAGGAGAGGTGCTTTGTAAATGTCTTTTTTAATAGCCCATGTGTTTCTATTTCATATCAGAGAAATGAAAGTTAATTCAAACCTTCTAATGCTTATTCAGTCGGGTTAAAGAATGTAAATTGTATTATTACTAATATTTATATAATGTAAATAATAAAAGTTATAAGTAAGAGATAATTTTTATAATAGGTCAAATTATGGTAAATACATATACTTGTATGAAATTCATGAATAAAATTTAAGATCTCATTTATAATAATCTAATTCATGTTGATGGTGTAAATGACAAAGGAATTTTATTAATTGCTCAACATAATAAATTGGAAAATATATGTCAATATTACACAATCTAACAACATTAATCATCAATAGGTATTCAAGCATATTACTAATGCAATGATGTATTTACATATGAATAAAGATATTATATATCCAAAACATGTATTTTCCTCTTCATACTCTTCTATGAATACATTTAGAAATATTACTCATAAATTTGACTTCTTTATTTATACACAATAGTCTAATTTTATGGTCCACTTTATCATTATAGTTTTCTTCATGGTCAACAATGTAAAAGTATTCACATTGATCTACACAATTAGTATAACATATGCATCACAAATTTTGATATAATTGATATAATAAATGGGATTCTTATGCACACTTTGGGGAGTATCATCTTTCCTCTTGAATTGGGAATCGAGGAGGTGGATAAACCTTCCAATAGTATTCCTTCATTGGCTATATTGTATATTTTACTTTGGAGACCTTAGTTACAATAAATAAATATATCACCCTCTAGAATATATTAATGTCTAAAAATTGTTTCCAGAGAGAAACTTATTGTAAGAATTTGGCTTAGGCTAGAATTCACCCAAGACCAAGGAACTCAAACACAAGCACAATAGTAGACCAAAGAGAGAGTATGATCCGAATGACGATATATTCATTCAATATGCCATATGCAAGTACACTAGGAGTGCCTGTATATAAAGGCCTCTGGAGAGCTTCTAAAATGCATAGAAGTCAGCATCATGATAAGTCATACAACCAGACACATGTCCACCAGATATGTGTTATCCTCCATTAAGCACGTAAGTGTGATGATGTGAGGATAAGCCTATAATGGTGTATCACACAAATTAGTGGTCTAGACAACATGTGCTAAATTAGGAGTGCAATAACTGTGTTGTCTACATGGCAACTTAGTGAATGATGCAAACTCTAGTGTTGTAGACACCATGTGTTGAAATAGAGTTGTGTACTTCTATGTTGTCAACATGACAACTCATGAGAGTACACAAACTCCTAAGTTTCTCACCTAAATAAATAATAAAATAATGCATTAACCTAAGTAAACTTAAGTAAAGTGTAAATAGTAAATACTTATTTACACCAACACCCCCCTTTAAGTGTAACTTAGGGGAATGCCCTTAAGATTACAAAAACTAGGATGAAGTGAATGATGGGTCCTAGCTACTAGGCCATGTTAGGTACCCATGTACATAATAAAATGCAATCTCTCATAAAGTGAAGAAAGAGGGAAAACCTCGAGGGAAAAACCCTCCCCCAAAAAGAGAGATAAAAAATACATACGATGTATGGATGGATGGAATAATCAAAGACCCCCAATTACAACATATATACAATATATACATAAGAGAATGATGAGAAGAGGAAGAGAGACAAAATATGCTCCCCCCCTAAAGAAGAATGCATGTGAGTGACCGCTCTAATGAAGAAGCTAATCCAAGACTGCAGAATGGTGTTCCTCCCTTTAGGAAGAAACAAGGCCATGGGTATAAATGAGACGCTTCCATTGTGTGTGGAAAGAATCCCATGGATAAGTGATGTCTCTAAAACTTGCTCAACTAGTTGAAGAACCTATCTTAAAGAACTATCTATCTGCTTAACTAATGAAGAAGCCCTCTGCAACTTCTGATCATAAGTATCCATAATTACTTCAACCTATGATGATTGATCATGTAGAGAATGAACAAGAGGGTCAGATAGAGCCCTCATGACAACTGAAGAAGGTGCTACTGCATCAAGAAGAAGAGGTAGATCATCAATACTATCCCCCAAATCTGTCACTGAAGCTAGACTTGGAATACTAGATGTACCCTATTGTGCTAGACCTATCATTGTGGCTATATATGCATGTGGAGAATACTGATGACGTGACCTCTTCCTATAGCTGTCAATAGAACCTCGCTTGTCTAAATTTGTTGAAGCACTATTGCTGGTGTCACTATTAGTTTCCACATAGTATGATGTGTGAAGAGGATTAGAGGACAAGCTAGTTGAACTTTCCTCAAAGTGTACATCCTTCTCCACAAAAATCTAATGTGTCTCTAGATCTAGAATCTTGTATGCCTTCACACTGTCTTCATAACCAATGAAAGTATAAGGCTGACATGACTATGCCTTGCATCCTCTAGAAGATATCTTTGCCCATGCAGGACAATCAAAGATTTTGAAGTGTGTCACAATAGGTTTTCTACTACACCATGCCTCAAAAGGAGTCTTTCCATCTAAGGTTGGATGAGGAGATCGATTAAGAATGTGAGTGGCACTACTAATTGCTTCGACTTCAAGTGATGATTCTAGAGACTTTGCTTGTATCATGCAACTTACCATAGACTTAAGTGTCTCGTTCCTCAATGTTGCAACATCTGTCTTATGTAGACTGAATGCTGGTGGAGTTTGAAGATCAATGTCTTGAAGTCTGCAAAAGTCTTTTAGTCTTCCGTTCACATACGTGCTTCCATCGTCCATTCTTAGAACTTTGATGGCTTTCCTCAATTTATGTTCAACATGAGTCTTGAAGGCTAGAAATTTGTCCAACACTTCATTCTTATTATGAAGAAAGTAGACCCAAGTGTATCTTGAAAAGTTATCAATGAAGGTTAGTATGTAGCGACCCTAGCTGATTGCAAAAGGACTTGCTAATACCATGTGAATCATTTGTAGAACACCTAGTACTCTTGAAGACTTCCCTCTCTATGACTTCTCTTCTGGATGCATATCAACTAAATCTATTGAACATTCACCATGGGAAAAGTTGATTTTGGGTAGACCTTTGACTATTCTATTTGTGCAGAGTTGCTGAAGATAGAAAAAGGAAAGATGTCCAAACTACTGATGCCATAATTGCATTGTTGAATTTGATTGTGATAACAAGGCCTTTGAAGGAGACTTGGAAATAAAATGGGAGAAATAGTACAACCTTTTGTCATGATTCACTTTCCCCACTACAACCAATGAGTCATCTTTAAGATTGTGCACCACTACTGAGTCTAGAAGGAACTCAGCTCTGTGTCATCTTTAAAATTGATAGGAGATTTGAACTTAGGTTTGGAACATAGAGAACATCTTGAAACTCTCCATTTTCCATTTTCACGTTTCCTTTTCCTTCAACTTCCATTTTTGTACCATCTCCCACAAATATGTGCGATACCTTTGACTACTTCAATGAAGAAAAATCCTCCTTTGAAGAACCCAAATGATATGAGGCACCTAAGTCAAGGATCCATTCCTTTGGAGAATTTGAATTAGCCATGAGCGCTTGCCCTTTGCCCTTGGAATCTAAAGAAGACCCTTTATCCTTGTAAGCATTAGGTAGTGGAACATTATGTCTCTTCATGATGTTGGTCAACTCATCAATCTTCTTAAGATAACACTCATGTTCTTCATGACCCATTTTCTTGCAATAGGCACACTTTTTCTTCCCCTTATTGGTGTCCCCCTTCTTGTTGGAATTCGATGACTTACCTTGTTGATTTGATTGTGGTGTTTTCTTTTTTGCATCCTCTAATTTGTTCTTCCACTTGTTTTCCTTACCCTTGCCTTGATTTGAAGATTGACCAGCTGGATTTTGAGAACTCTCATTGTTGGCCACCAATGCTTTAGACTTAGGTGATTTGAGAATCCCCATTGATTTCAACTTCTTTTCTTCTATATCCAACATATCAACATATTCATCAAAGGATACTTTCTTATAGGCAGACCCTAATGTAGTCTTTGAGGTGTTAAAAGAAGAAACAAATGTGGAATACTCTGATGGTAGCTTATTATGAATAAGATAGATCAATCTGTCATCTTTTATAGAACTTCCACAATCAATAAGCTTTGTTCTTAGTTCATTCACCTTGATGATGAAATCTTGTATAGAATCAAATGACTTAGGGTCTAAAGAAACAAGCTCATCTTTAATTTTGAAAACATCCTCTTCAGACACTTTACCATATAGGTTTTCGAGGGTATCCCAAGCTTTCTTGGATGTAGAACACTTCTTAATTTGATAAATGATCTTGTCATCAACCCCCAAACATATATCACCTAGGGCTGTCCTATCCATTGCCACCCAAGCTAAATTATCACTTGCTGATACATTATCACCTGCTGGTTTAGGAAGAGTACCATCTATGTATTGTGAAACTCCATTATGCATTAAGTGATACCACAATTTGATGGACCATGTAGCATAGTTATGTGGAGTTAATTTTGGAAACTTAAAATTTTCCATAATGCTAAAAATGAAAAAAAAAAAGTGTAGCAAAGAGAGAACACAACACCAAGAACACCCCCCCTTTTCACTAAATCAAGAATCACCCCCCAAAGTAGATGCTTTTGGGCACTTTATAAGTAGTGTGATTACAATGGCCACTTGCCAATTTTGGCCTTCATGGACTTCTGATTTTTCTTGTTACAACCTCTATATGAAATACAAGTCTATAACTTTACAATGTGCTACAATTCTAAAGCAATACAAAGCAAAGAAAGACTCTATTTCTAAAAGTGACACTTTTGTCCACACAACCCTATAATCTAATTGCAGATCTAAAAAGTAGACAAAAAATAATGCACTTTCAAAAAAAATGAAGTTTTTGACTCTAGATGTGCCTGTACGGAGTGTATGAAGTTGCAAAACGTAGAATTATGCAAGTACAATCACCAAAAAATGAATTTTCTAACAAATCTATGCACCAAAACCAGAAAAGAGCTGCACCACTAAATTTTTTAGGAAATTCTACCCAATTTCAAAAAAAATTGCACTTGATTTGGAGTCCGGATGATTGAGATATGGCCTCCCAAAGTCAGACTGCAAAATCAAAAATCAATTTAGAGAGGGGTTGCATCAGCAAAAGATGGGTTAAATTTTACGGTCATACAATCATTGTAGTAGTTCAAATTTTTCTTGGAATGATGGTTAGACGACCATCAAATTTAGGCTCATGAAAGGATAACATTAGTGTACCCTCAGCCTGTGATGATGTCAACAGTATGAAATGGTGCAACCGTACTGTACAGAATGTACAAATAGGTATGACAAAAATTGACATATCTAGTATGGTTGTTGACTAGTTTGTACGATTTTGGTAGCATGGTAGCTAACGTAGGGCTACATGTAGGCACTGTCTATAACTTAGTGTGGCAGAATAAATATAGGCCATGTGTCCTACTGTTCATGCTAGGTGTGGCGGATGACTGTGATCCACGTGGCATTGATCTTGCGTAGTGGAGTGCTTAGGCAATCGCAAGTACTACCTTTGTGGCAGTCTACTTGGACCCTTGTCAATGAGTGTGCTGGTGCCACATGTCTACCTTCTAGGGAACTACATGTTCTATCCTCATGGGTGGCCATAGGGTGGTCTATGTAGGTTTTTCATTGTCAAAATTCGATTGTGAGGGCAGGAGTTTTCAAACAGCAACAAGCTAGACTTTGAATAGGTGGCGACCAAAATATATAAATGACGCCAGAGTTTGAATTCATTGGAGGGAACAGATCATGGGCCAGAGTTTGAATTAAATGGTGGTCGAGATATTTAGCATCCAAGAGTGTGATATTTGTCCCACATTTGTGGGTAAGGAATGTTGAGAGTTGTTTAAAACAAAAAACCCTCATTCATTGTTTCAAATCGCGGACTGCTGGTTGGAAGGAGAGGCTCAGCCGGTGAGTTAGCCTCTAGATTTTGTGAGATGTGCTCGCCAGTGGTAGAAAATTCACCAAAAATTATATAGATGTCTCACGGAATAATGAATGAAGCTTGGGAAAATAATAAAAAAATTCCTCCAAAATTGTAGAGTTGGGGTGAGACTACCTAGTGTTGCAAATGATTGAAATGATCATAAGAAAAGATGTTGGAATAATATATGGAACTGGTAAAGAATTTCCTCAATCATTGTTTTGTCATTGATGTCAAACTTGCTACTTGCAGGAATGACAATTGCTTTAGTGATCCAAATACTATCAATTAGTTGATTGTCAAGAAGGAGGCAATCAATAAGATGTAACTAGAACACCTAGAGAAAGGTTGAAGTTATGATGTTATAATGAAGTACAAGGATCAGCTAAGCCATTGATGAAAAAGTGTATTTGATGACATACTATAAGATACAAAGAATGGGCACACTAAAACATATCAAAGAGTTAAGGTTTTAGCTAAGTCTTTTGTAAAGCTCAAACTAAGTTCATTAGAGAGAAGGAGCCGAGCAAGCTAGTAAGAGCCGAAAAAATTCCTAGTTAATGCCGAGTAAACTAAAGATGCCGAGTAAACTCCAGATGCCGAGTAAACTTCAGATGCCGAGTGACATCGAGTTTATCAAATGCCGAGCAGTATCAAGTGCCGAGCAAAATCAAGTGCCGAGAAGAACCAAGTGCCGAGCAAAACCAAGTGTTGAGCAGAACCAAGTGCCAAGGAGGTATAGGTGCCAAGTAACACAGAGGTGCCGAGCACCAGTAACTCAATAATGCCGAGTTGTTGCATTATTTTGAAAATCGAAGATTCGCCAGATCTAAGCCGACAAGGTTGTTATCTAGAAATTTGCAAATTGAAAGGAAGATAAGAATGATGAGCTGGTGGCACAGAACACCATGCAAAACATTTTTAGGGATACAACTGGCGAAGTTTCTAGAAGAAAACAAGATATGGGGTAGATACATTATATCCTACCTAATCCATTTTGAAACCCTAAAATTGGAGAGGAAGAATTGAGCGGCAAAGGCAAATTAGATCTCTATTTAAGAAGACATAAGTTAATGAAAAAAAAGGAGAGAGAGAGAGAGAGAAGTGGTCAAGCATAAAAGCATGAAGTATTGAAGAACGTGCTAAGGAGAAGAATGCACACGAACCTCATTTCAATAGACGACCACAAGGATGATTGCATTGGCAGAATGAGTAAGAAGACTCAAGGAGATGAAGCTTGAGAGGAAGACAAGCAGTTAGAGCTAAAGTGATTGAAGCCAAGCATAAGGATTGAACTGAAAGTGTGATATGAAATCTACAAAGTATGTTGTAAGTTATATCAGATCAAAAGACCGTTATCGTTACTTTCTAACAATTGTAACAATAAGTTTAAATCCTATGGACTTAGGTTGGTTTAATAGCCATAAGATAAATCCTTTAACAGGGTGACATTCCAAGTGAATGTTCTAAAGACCTTTAACTAGGCCCATTCCTAACAGTTTGGTGAAATCCTCTAATAAGGTCACATTTAATAGTGTGTTGTAAGCCTTTAATAGGGCAGGCTTTTAACAGGGCATCGCTTCAGAAGAGTGAGAATCAAGTAGCATGTTACTGGTGGCTTTTCCCAAATTGGGTTTCCACATAAATCATTGTGTCATGTGTTGATTATGGATGTTTTATCTTTGCATGTTGATTTAATGTAACTTGCTTATATGATTGATTTAAGTTTGGATGAATGAAAAGTGTATGGATTCATTAAAAGTAGTAAAAAGGTATTAATAGGGCATTTTGGACCTTGAATAATTGATTCACCTCCCCCCCCTCTCAGTTATTCTAAAGAATTCTAACAATTGGTATCAGAGCCTAACTGTTGATTCAGTTTAAAGGGACTGGAAGCAGAAAAGATCAAAATGGCAAAGAGAGAAGTTCCCAAGCTCAACAAAGAGAACTTTGTTGCATGGAAAAGTTTGATGAAGCTACATCTTGGATCCGTAGGAGATTATGCCCAATATTCAATTGTCACTGAACATGTAGATCCAACAGGTGCTCCTACTGCAAAAGACATGAAAAAAAAGCAAGAACACAGTCAAACAATGCTAGAAATTTCCTCTGCACTTAGCTATGCTAAATTTGATGATATCAAAGGATGTGACACTACATTCAAAATGTGGAAAGCCCTATCAGACATCTATGGAGGAGATCAGAATGTACAAAGAGCAAAAAGAGAAATTCTCAGAGGAAAGTTTGATGACATGAAAATGGAAGAAAATGAGAATGCTGCTCAATATGGTGCAAGAATAAAGGAAGTGGTAAGTGCAATAAGATGCTTTAGTGGTCAACTGGATGAAGATACTATTAATAGTAAGTTCTTAAGAACCTTGCTCCCTATCTATGCTATTAGAGTATCAGCAATACAAGAGCTAAGATGTATACTAGGAAATAATCTAAGTTTTGAAGGTATAATCGGTAGACTCACTACATTTGAGTTATCTAACTTTGACAACTACAGACCTAAAAATGTTGAATCTGCTTTCAAGGCCAAGTTATCACTGAAAGATGTTGAACAGGTGAAATCAAAGAAAGGAAGAAAAATGAAGTATGTATCCAGTGACAGTAGCATTGATGAGGAAGATGTGGAACAATTGGAAGCATTGCTTGCTAGAAGATTTCATAGGGGCAAAAGAAAATTCAAAAGTAAGATGCCTATCATTTGTTTCAATTGCAATGAAGTAGGTCATATTGCTGCAAGGTGTCCACAGAAAAAGGATTCCAAGGAAGGTAACACATACAAGAATAGAAGAGATGATGACAAGAGAGATTACAAAGAAAAAGGTAAGAAGTGTTATAGTGTTGAAGAAAATTCTGATGACAATGATGATGAAGTTATTTATGTAGCCATGAAGGACCAATCTGATGAAGAAGAGACCATAGCACTAGTAACATGTATAAACAAGAATGACAAATGGATCATAGATAGTGGATGCTCACATCACATGACAGTAGACAAAAGTAAGTTTGTTAACTTTACTCAGTATGATGTAAATAGTGTTAGATTTGGTAATGATGCTCCATGTCAAATCGAAGGAAAAGGTTCCATTAAGCTCACGGAAAAAATTTCATGTGACAATGCATACTATGTTGAAGGATTAAACTACAATTTACTGAGTGTCTCACAGTTAGGCAATATAGGTTGTAAAGTGGAATTTGGAAACAAAACTGCAAAAATCTATGATACTGATGGTAAACTGATAGGAAAAGGAGATCAAACAAAGAGTAATTTGTTTTACCTTGATATGGATGATGTTTCTTGTTTATTTGCAAAATTTGATGATGAATGGTTATGGCATAGAAGATTATGTCATGTCAACTTTGATAATCTAGTGAACATTAGTAAAATGAAGAAAGTCAGAGGTTTTTATCAAAATTGAAGAAGCTTGATAATATCATGTGCAAACAATGTCAGCTAGGAAAGATGACAAAGTCAAGTTTCAAAAGCAAAAACTATACATCTAAAGAGATACTTGAGTTAGTTCACACTGACTTATGTGGTCCAATGAAAATACAAAGCTATAGAGGAGATAAATATATAATGCTATTTATTGATGACTATTCCAAGATGGTGACTATTATGTTCTTAAAACAAAAATCTTTAAATGTTTAAATGGTATGTGGCTAGAGTTGAAAAGGAAACTGGAAAAAGCTTGAAATGCCTAAGATCAGATAGAGGTGGTGAATTTACATCAAATGAATTTGAGATATTCTATAATGATAAAGGAATCAAAAGAAAAATGTCAGCTCCTAGAACTCCCCCACAGAATGGAATTGCTGAAAGAAGAAACAAATCTGTGATTGACTATGCCAGAACATTAATGATGGAAAAGACTGTTGCTCTAAAATTCCGGAGAGAAGCGATAAGTGTGGTTGTTCATACACTGAACTGAGTACAAGTCAAGAAAGGTACAAATACAACACCTTTTGAATTATGGTATGGTTACTCACCCAATGTAAAACATTTCAAAATGTTTGGTTGTAAATGTTTTATCCTTAAAGATGCTAGAAATGGAAAATTTGATGCAAAAACTAATGAAGGCATATTCCTTGGTTACTCTACTAGAAGTAAGGCATATAAGTGCTTGAATACTAACACTAACAAAATTGTGGAAAGTGCAAATGTAAATTTTGATGAGCACACAGAAGTCCAAGCTAAAGAACAAAAGAAAATGGAAGAGTACAAAACCTTTGTGTATTCTTATAAAGGAATGACTGATGATAAGGATGATGTCAATCAAATTGAAACTCAACAACAAATTTCAGTATCAGCCAAGTCTCAACCAGTGAATGTCGAGTTGCATTCAGAAGCCAAGTTGCAGAATGAAGGAAATGGACAATGTGATTCTAAAAATAGTACACATGATGAAGAACAACTTGACAACGAAGTGCATAGTGATCCTAAATCTGAAAGATCAAACATGGAAACAAGGACAGAGCCAAGATTATCCAAATATGTAAAAAGACATCACCCTACTGAACAGATAATTGGTGACAAATATGCAAGACCAATGACAAGGAATAGACTAAGACAAGAATCATGTCTAATCAGTAAAATTAAAACTAAGATAGTATATGGTGCATTACAAGATGATGACTGTTATAAATCTATGGAAGAAGAAATTGATCAAATAAGAAAAAACAAAACTTGGAGTTTGTTTCCCAAACCAATTGACAGAATGTGATTGGCACAAAATGGGTATTCAGAAACAAACTAGATGAGAATGGTGAGATTACCAGAAAAAAAAGCTAGACTAGTATGCAAGGGTTATGCTCAAGAAGAAGGAATAGACTATGGGGAAACATTTTCTCCTGTTGCTAGAATGGAAGGAGTAAGAACTTTACTTGCATATGCTGCCTACAAAGATTTTAAAGTCTATTAGATGGATGTAAAATCTGCTTTCTTAAATGGTATACTAGAAGAAGAAGTCTACATTGAACAACCAGAAGGATTTGTTGATGAAAACAACAGGGATATGGTGTGTAAGCTACATAAAGAACTCTATGGTTTGAAACAAGCACCAAGAGCATGGTATGAGAGACTTCACAAGTATCTAGTGCAAATTGGATTTGAAAGAACTGATGGTAACAGCAACATGTACATCAAAGTAGAAGAAGGTAAAGACATTATTGTATCTGAAATCTTTGTGGATGACATAGTGTTTGGCGGTAAGGAAGTACTTTGCAAAGGCTTTGATGACAAAATGAAACATGAATTTGAGATGTCTATGTTTGGAGAAATCAAATTTTTTGTTGGATTGCAAGTACACCAACTCAAACATGGAATATTTGTTACACAATCAAAATACATCAAAGAAATTCTTAAAACATTTGGATTGGCGTAATCCAAACCAGTCAGCACACCAATGGCAATGGGAAATAAGCTGTCCAAAAATGATGAGTCAGCTGAAGTCAATCAAACAATGTACAGATCCATGATTGGAAAACTACAATATGTTGTACATAGTAGAGAATGTAAGGAAACTTGGCAATAAAGAATATAACAGTTTCCACATAACCCATAATAGATCTAAAATAAACACAGAATTAAAATCCACATGCAAGAGAATAGACAACATACCCACAAAATTGTGACACAAGATATACCCTGGGAAACCCTCATTGAGGGAAAAACTCAACCTCCAAAAGCATCCATCACCATGTATTATTCAGCAAAAAATACCATTGCCATACAACCATGGAAGCCTTCATGGCCATAGCCACAACCGAGAAAACTATGTGAACAAGCATGAATCCACACATCCCATGCCATGCTTCCAACCTTCACAAATGCTCCCTTGGCTAACCTGTCAAGCCTTGTCCTGCTCGACTCTTGCCTTTTGTCTTCTCTTTGTCACTCTCTCTATCTCTCTCTACAACAACTACCCTTGTGGCTGCTTATATAGTAGCAAGTCCCACAAAACCACCAAGTGGTATTACATAAATCATGTGCTAAAACCATGTGCTACCTAACCCACTGACCCCACATTTAATATTGGGCTTTTAATTCTTTTCCCCAATATTAAATAATTACATGAAATATTTTTACAATGTTACAATACAACTCATCAAGAATATTCCATGGGAATCTTTACATGTTGCACGTCCATCTAGGTACAACATTATATAACAAAATAAAATAGTAAAATAACAATATTATGCAATGTGTGCAACACCCATTATCTCAACAGACAAGACATAGCATTAGCAGTTGGAATAGTGGCTAGGTTCTCTGCTAATCCTAAAGAAAATCATATATCTTAAAGAAACTGATGACTTTGTTCTATACTACAAAAAGAATGGAAAATTTGAGCTCAATGCATATACAGATGCAGACTAGGGAGGAAACATTGATGATAGAAAAAGCACAAGTGGAGGTGCATTATTTCTAGGCAAAAGACTGGTCACCTGGACTAGCAAGAAACAAACATGTACATCCCAGTCCACTGTAGAGTCAGAATATGTGGTAGCCATAGTCAATTGCACAAACATTGTATGGCTCACACATCTATTGGAAGGAATGAAAGAAGAGGTAACAAAACCTGTGATATTGTATTGTGATAATACAAGAGCTATAAACATATCCAAAAATCCAGTGATGCATGCAAAAACCAAGCATATTGCAATCAAGTATCATTATGTCAGAGAATTGATAGAAGATAAACAAGTAAAGTTGGAATACATTCACACAAAAGAAAAAATTGCAAATATCTTCATCAAACCATTGCCCAAGGATGCCTATGAATATCTTAGAGGCAAGTTGGGGGTCATACCCCTAACTCAAGCAGTTTAAAGCAACAAGGAAGCTGTCCTGCATCAACAGAAATAAATCATTGAAATATTAACAGGTTGATGCAAAGGATGACAGTAGGAGCAGAAACTCCAAATCAGTCACAAGCATGGTGACAGAGGGAGAAAATCAACAAGAAGCCAAAGCTTATATTTTGCATAATAAATATGCTACATCTTTGGCATTTATGTCAAAGAGGGAGAAATATGCAGAAATTTGATCAATACAAATAAAGAGGGAGATATATATGAAAGAGGGAGATATATGAGATCAGTAGTAAAAATACAACAAGACAATGTATACAATCTTGGTGGTAACTAAGTTGATTAATTGATCAGTTTGGTTTGCCATCAATGCCAAAGAGGCAGATTGTTGGAAATGATTGAAATGATCATAAGAAAAGATGTTGGAATAATATATGGAACTGGTAAAGAATGTCCTCAATCATTTTTTTGTCATTGATGTCAAACTTGCTACTTATAGGAATGAAAATTTCTTTAGTGATCCAAATACTATCAATTAGTTGATTGTTAAGAAGGAGGCAATCAATAAGATGTAACTAGAACACCTAGAGAAAGGTTGAAGTTATGATGTTATAATGAAGTACAAGGATCAGCTAAGCCATTGATGAAAAAGTGTATTTGATGACATACTATAAGATACAAAGAATGGGCACACTAAAACATATCAAAGAGTTAAGGTTTTAGCTAAGTCTTTTGTGAAGCTCAAACTAAGTTCATTAGAGAGAAGGAGCCGAGCAAGCTAGTAAGAGTTGAGCAATTTCATAGTTAATGCCAAGTAAACTAAAGATGCTGAGTAAACTCCAGATGCTGAGTAAACTTCAGACGTCGAGTGACACAGAGTTTATCAAGTGCCGAGTAGTATCAAGTGCTGAGCAGAATCAAGTATCGAGCAGAACCATGTGCCGAGTAGAACCAAGTGCTGAGTAGGTATAGGTGCCGAGTAACACAGAGGTGTTGAGAACCAGTAACTCAATAATGTCGAGTTGCTGCATTATTTTGAAAATCGAAGATTCGCCAGATCTAAGCTGACAAGGTTATTATTTAGAAATTTTCCAGTTGAAAGGAAGATAAGAATGATGAGTTGGTGGCACAGAACACCATGCAGAACGTTTTTAAGGATACAACTGGTAAAGTTTCTAGAAGAAAACAAGATATGGGGTAGATACATTGTATCCTACCTAATCCATTTTGAAACCCTAAAATTGGAGAGGAAGAATTGAGTGGCAAAGGAAAATCAGATCTCTATTTAAGAAGACATAAGTTAATGAAAAAAAGAAGGAGAGAGAGAGAGAGAAGTGGTCAAGCATAAAAGCATGAAGTACTGAAGAAGGTGCTAAGGAGAAGAAAGCACAGGAACCTCATTTGGATAGATGACCACAAGGATGATTGCATTGGCAGAATGAGTAAGAAGACTCAAGGAGATGAAGCTTGAGAGGAAGACAAGTAGTCAGAGCTGAAGTGATTGAAGCCAAGCATAAGGATTGAACTAAAAGTGTGATCTGAAAGCTGCAAATTATGTTGTAAGTTATATCAGATCAAAAGACCATTATCATTACTTTCTAGCAATTATAACAGTAAGTTTAAATCCTATGGACTTAGGTTGGTTTAATAGCCATAAGATAAATCCTTTAACAGGGTGACATTCCAAGTGAATGTTCTAAAGACCTTTAACCAGGCCCATTCCTAACAGTTTAGTGAAATCCTCTAACAAGGTCACATTTAACAGTGTGTTGTAAGCCTTTCAATACACCAATTAGTTAGACAATTTCAATACAACACTTCCTTTCATGACCAATTGTATATGATATTTACTAGACACCAACTTATATGATCTGAGAGATCAATTCTCTAAAGAGATTGTTGACATTCAACATGACCTAGTAAGAAAAGCACCCATCTTAATCTGTAATCATTGCCAAATTCAATTAGATTATGCCATTTTAAATATAAAATAAAATTACACTATTTTACTAAATTATATATTTACATGGCTAATAGTATTGATTATTGCATTGAGTTTTGTATCTTATAAACTTAAGTCAAATATGATATGTACGTTTCTTGACCCAATTCATTATGGGGATAAACTTCTTGAGATTCACAAAATGTTAAGGCAACTTCTAGATGCTAAAACTGCATAGAGATTTAGAGAATGTAAAGGGTCCATATGATTTTACCGACATCAACCATTAGTTTGTAAACATGTCAAGGACACATTAGTCTATATCACTAGTAAGACTACTCTATAAATTGTAGAACTAATTGTTACTAGAAAACCTTTCTTGGCATCAACTTTTATTTAACATTGAGTTGCTTTCAGGTGAGAGGGATGGTGTACCTATAGGCAATTTGATTTGTGTTGTTTTCAACTCTTTTTTTTTTTGGGTATGTTGTGGCTTGGAAAAAAATTGTGATGTACATCAATTCTATAATTATTTGAGCATATGAGTATACTTTTATTGGGAAAAAATATCTTTGGGCCATGCGTACAAAGTTGGGGATAAAAAAAGAGATATAAAATGATTTTATTTTTCCTAAAATCAACAATTTCTAAGTTTTAATGAGAAATTGAAGATAATTAGACACAATTTTTCAAGATATGACAAAAAAAGAGTTGTAGTCATTTAAATCTAGTTTTTAAACTACAAATGTAATTTTTAAATGGTAGAATTTAACGCCCTAAAATAAAAGGGATCGTAGAAATTGCTCTTGTTTTTTGAGTAAAATCAAAACAAAGTGTTAGGTGTGCTCCCTATAAAATGTTCTTTCTTTTAAAATTTTTTTAATGCTCTAGTTAGAAGTTAGCTTACCCCACATAATCTATCCTCTACTTTTCTACTAAAATTTTAATATGAGTTTTTTTATGAAGTTTGTAAGTGGACACATCTTGAAAATGTGAATTATTTTGTGACACCCCTAGAAATCATTGAAAACTAATCAAGATATCAATTTTTTTAAAAAATTGTGTAGAATGGAGTTTAATTTCTAAATAACTAACTTGTAACACAAATTTTCAAATGAGCCAAAATCTAACTCCAAAAAATTACATATTATTTTTTTATTTTTTAATAAAAAAACAAACACACATTCTAAAAAAATTAGAGATGAAAAGCTTAACATAATCTAAATTTAAAATAAATAATATGAGTAGATAGCTAACAAATAGATATATAATATCATGTACCTAATTTTCTTGTTATTTAACCATGACTAAACCTAATGGGTTCCAAAAAAAAAAAATATGAATTTTTTGTGTATTTGATGGAAAACATGTCTCAAACTTGTTTGAGTCCTGCAAATCTTTGGTTGGATCATTTAGACAAATGTAATGCTTTTAAAAGTGTACACACCAAATAATGCAAAAGGTGCACTTACTCACAACTGAGAAAAATGATAAACATGGAGAAAATAATTTGAAAGGCTTAACAACAACATGGTTCTATTGAAAATTGACATATCATAAATCTCATTCTTTGGATTTTGAAAGAGCGTCGAAAGCTACGTGAAATTATTAGAACCTATCATGGTAGTGAGTTGACCATAGCTGCTAGAAATGAGAGACGTGATTATAATAATAACATTATGAGAAATGTGGTGGGAAAGGTTTCATTGCACTTGGTGCAAATTATCTAATTCTAATTTTATTTCTAATGTTCAAATGGAGGAAAATGAAAGTAAAAGGCAGGTTGAATCTGATCATAAAGATGAGCCGACCACCATAGCTATTGATGATGAAGAAGAAGAGGGGAAGAATATGTTGGTTATTATCCTGGTGAGGAGAAGCCCACTTTTGTAGCTACCCAAGTTACCATTGCTCCTCTTTCAGCTAGAAAATAGGGGATACGTACTTTATCTCAAAAACAGGGGATAAGTACTCTCTCTAGAAAATAGGGGATACATACTCTATCTAGAAAATAACCATTTAAAAAATTCCTTCTTAGATCTGTATGTATTTACTAGACATTTTGCAAGTAGGATTGAAGATTTGTTCCTATTAGCATTACCTCAAAAGCATGATAGAAAGAAAGAGAGTAGGCAGGATTTATTTGTAAATTTCTAAAAAAATTAGCAAGGCTTTTTTGTTTAAGAATGAGATAGTGAGAGAAATGAAAAATGATAGTTTTCTTTTCCATAAAGTTTTGTTTCAATGGATGTTTTGTGATAGAGTTTTGGGAGTTTTTCCTCCAAGCCCATAGATTGTACATGAAGATTAGTGTTTTAAGCATTTTATGATTTTTTTGGGGTCCATTCTACAAGTGAAATTGAGTTAATTCATAATAGTCATAACTTTGGGAGGAAAGGAACGGGGAAGCTTTTTATTAAAGGTGGTGAATCAGGAAGTTCAATTTGACAGTCTAACCTTGTGACATTTCTATGGTTTAAGATTGGTAATGGTTGAAGAGTGAAATGATCCATGATACATGGGGGGGTATGCTAACCCTTATCATTGTGGATGCCTTAAACATCACTTATAGACTAAAATTGTTAAATAGTTTCATCCATCTTGAGCTCCCAATGTGTATATTAGATTTTACCTATTTTGTTTCATTTTGCTCATAAATTATGTAGTTAAATTTTTTTGGAATAGAAATGATCATTCTTTATTGTCTTTTCCACTTTATTTTTAATAAGTGGCTTCAACATTCACTTTCACCATCACAATATTTGGAAAATTCATATAATAATTTCATACAAATGATTCATCAAGTTTCTTCTCAAGAATTTAGATTTTCTAAAAAAAATAAATATCTAATTAGTACTCTCAAATTAGGTTAGGTATAGAATCATGCTTACATGGTTATTGAACCTTGAACCCTCTTAGATTAAATGATAAAATTTTCACTTTGAAGGTCAGGGGAGAAAATAAGTCTATTTATAACAATACTCTTTGCATCCTATTTGCAATTTCTACCTTACTAATCCCATCTTTGGTTTGGATAAAGCTTGGCCTATTAGCCCTATAGAATTATTACCATAATCTCCTTTCAATCGAGTTGTAGTATTCACCATAGATGAATGAGACATTTTTATCTTTCTTCGTCCACAATTTTACTTATAAATGAGGTTATATCCCATTCATTTGAATCCCAAGACAACAAAAGATCATCAATATCAATGCCCCTCTATTAGTAATTATTTCTACTCCTACATTTCGTAGTTAAAAATTGGTCTTAGGACATGCCTCCTCTTCAAAACTTTCCTAGTTTTCACTTGAATAATCAAGCAAATTAAGTATGATATTAATACCATCAAAATTTGGCAGACTCTCCTCATTTTATCAACTAATCTTATTGGGATCACTAGCTTCATGATCATTCAAATCTAAATCAAAGATGTTCTCATGATACTATTTTCGAGGCAAAGTCTCCCATTCCTTATTTCTCCCCTTCTTGTCTTGAGGATCCAATAGACCCAACTCTTGGGAATACCCCTCCTTATAATTATTTAGAGCTTCTTTCTTCTTTCAAATCATCTAAAAATACTTGTTAAGAGCTTACTTGGTCATAATTTTTTCAGCCCAATGGCCAAGATTTTTTTGTAGTGAAAGAGAACAAAAGGAGAAGACTAAAACTCTAGAGCTTGAGCCTGCACCCCTAATTTAGAATTATTATCTACTTCCTATGTGAGGTCCATGATCAATTTGATGTTAATAAAAAAACTAGCATAAACCAACCTCTTTATATAGAGTCATAGGGTCGACAGAGATTAATCCTCTAAAATAAGAAACACAATATCTCTAAAACACTACTACATTTGCTGTCAATTTTACCTTTTTTTTGCTTGTTCAATTCTTATTTTTTATTTATGAACCTGATTTCATCAAAATTTCAGCCAAATTGGTCTCATAAACAAAAAAAGGAGTGCGCAAGATTTATTTCACAATTTGGGCATTTTGGATGGGAGCTAATTTGGAGGTCTACATTCTGAGGAACTAAACTTGGAGATAGGGGAGGGCTTTTGATTCTAGGGTGGAGTTTATGGTGCTTGTAGTTGGGGGGGGGGGGGGGGGGGGGGTGGGGGTGTTGAAGAAGTTGATGGGTCATAGGGCATTTCGGCCTTGTTGAGGTGAATTTCTATTGCTCCAATGACAATCATGTCAATGCCAAAATACTACACGAGATTTGGATTATTGTTCATATATTGAAGAGTGTGAGATTCAACTATGTTAATTGATCCCCACGGAGAAGACATGAGTACACGATTTGGAGGTCTGCGAGTGTGAGATTCAAATGTATTATCCCAACATGGAATATGTGAACATGCACTTTGTAGCCATGTCTATGAGTGACGCGAGTTTGAAGACATTTGCCTTCACACATTTGCTGCATAGTTCTTCAATATTCTTGTCTATTAGCACAGGTAGAGTTTTATTCTTGTTCTTTCTATAACATTAGAAATCTAATTAAATGGATTCAATTTTTTTCAAGAGCTTCACTGAGAACTTTCTCTAGTCAAGACTTTATTTCTCTCCCCACATTGTTACAAGTTTATACCTAAAATACCATGTTTTTATCTATGTTTTATCATCATCACCAAATGTCAATTTATGGGAATATAAGGTCACAGGAAGTTGTCATAAAAGTCACAAGTAGGTTTAAAGGTGTCACTTTTGGCTAGTGGGTAGGGGTATGAGATTCCTAAACCCTAACTAAGAAGGTTCAGTAACAAAGTGAACCTAAATTATGAAGACAATAAGGAAAACCTTCATCATGGTAAACCAATATGACAAAAAGCCGAGTGTGTAGATTTGTTTGGCTTCCTTTTAAGTGTTATGTCACTTCAATATTGTAAAGTCATGTTGAGATTGTGGTTTCACTCCGAGCATACAAACAAGTACACAAATATGCAATAAATATAGATCTAATGGAACTTCATATACATGTAAGGTTCGATTCCAGAGCATAACTTATATTCTAGTCATATTTGCGCACTTGGTCATTTTGTTGTGTTTTGTGTCTGAAGAAGAAACTTACTCTACATCTAATAAAAAATATAACCAAAATTCACAACAATGAGTGAAAGAGAAAGCCAAAATTTTTATGATTGTTCAACTCAAAAGGGTTGAACGGGGACTCTATGACCTTATTGGAGGATGTTTCTGAAAGCAAAAAAGTTCAAAAAAAAATTCCATTCATTTATTTAGAATCATCTTCTTAGGTTGTCTGCTTTCACGATGATGCAAAGTGCACACAATAGAAACTTTGGTGACCTTGGTAAATCTTCCAACATGCACTGATATGTTGTTCAATGTTGATTCAATCTTTCACTCTTCCTTTCCTAGGTTTACTCCTTACTCCTAGGGTCTACTTTCCTTTGAAGACACAAAAACTCACAAGGTGATGATTGAAATACTAGAACACTCTATACATTTTTAAATGATGGATTTATCTTAAATATCAATAATCAAAATACCTTATTAAGTTTGGACACACAAACTGCAATTTTGTGGCATTTACCCTTCTTGCAAACTAGGTCTCTCCTAGCAGTTTACCTCTAAAACAAGGGTAAGGCTGTGGACTTAGGAACTTTTGAGATGTATTTAGTCTACTAAAATGTGTCACTTTCACTTCCCCAAACACTAAGTACCAATCTTACTCCTGCAAGACAAAATACTTGCAAACAACACTTTAGCCTAATTAATCAAGTTAGACTAGGGATTGATAGAAATGCTTCAAGTTGGGTGCATGAGATTGATTCAATGTATTGGTGGCCTTCTATAGACTCAGTTTGATCTAATAAATTAGAATATTATGACCCTCAACCTCCCTATGTTGTTACCATAGTCAAACAATTCATTTTCAGTCTAAATACATGGGCTTATTTAGCCTGGGGCATCAAATTACAACCAAAAAACAAGCTTCCCCTATCTCAGCCTTTTGGAATCATCAACTATAGTTTCTTAACTTGAATTTAACCAAGTTTCATTGAACTCTAACGGTGAGCTTGCAAGTTAGGGTCACATCTTTGTTTCAAACCCTAAATTTGAGGGTTTCAAACCTATGTTCACATAAAAAATTGTAACTCCCTCTACACAAAACCAAATTGATCAAGACCAAATGAAAATGAAATTTGATTCAAAACTCCAACTTCACATAAACTTCATTTCCTTCAACCAATCCATATAATGTTGAATGGAACAAGTTCCTTCTAGAAAATAGCTTTTTCTTTCATAAATTGTTGCTATGGTCCATACAATTTTATGATATGCTTATGGAAAGATGTTGTATGACTTAAATATCTTCAACCATCTGATTCAAATCAACTCTTGGTGGTTTTGAACGTTGAGAAGTTAAAATGACTTTTCATGAAAACTTTTCAAAAAATTGCATTAGCATTTTTTGCAATTTTTGCCAAATATAGCAACTTTTTGCATTTTGAATCCTAATTGATGCCAAATAATTCAAAACCCTTAGGAATGCTGGAAAATAATATCTAAGGCCAAAAAACTTGTTTGCAATTATTAGAATCCGAAACACACAAAACAACAAAACACATCCTAGTGAACTAAGGACACAAAAGGATAAAACCAACATAGAATGTATGGTGTCAACACCTCAAATCCTTATTACATCATCAAAAAATGAAAAGAAAACTCTTTAAGAAGGAGATAGGTATAGGTGCCCTACACCACACAACCTTAGGTTGACGAATGATACTTATATGTTTTATATGTTGGACCTTGTTCTCAACTTTGTGAGCTTGTGACATGAGAAGTTTATTTGGTTGGAACATCAGGCACATCTTGAGCCATGTAGATTAAGAGAAGTTTGATCTACTTGAGGCCTTTGACATTCAATCTTGCTTCTTTGAATTTTCCTCTTTATTCCCATCAATTAATGTTGCTTCACTTCTCTTTCTTTTTTCAAAAATACACATTAAGTACAACATGTCCAATATTTTTGTAAATATACACATTAAGTAGACCAAATTGTTCTTTCAAAACCATATGTGTAGATATACACATTAATTATATAGAATTATTCTTTCAAAACCATATCTGTAGATATAAACATTAAGTATGAAATGTCCAATAATTGTGTAGATTTATTTTCTTGTGAAGAAAGATCATGCTCGACAATATGAATCTAGAACAAAATAATGAGACAATTGCTAGATTAAAGTCTTAGCTCTAAAGAAAAGTTGACAAATGTAATTGTCCTTGCAAAAAGTGTAAGGGCTTAAAGAATCAAAGAGTTCTAATCACAATAGCCCAGAGTTATTCTGTAGATATAAACTTTAAGCATAATATATGCAATATTTTTGTAGATATACACATTAATTAGAGCAAAATTTTCTTTCAAAACCATATGTGTCGTTATAAATATTAAGTACAACATGTCCAATATTTTTGTAGATATATTTTCCTATGAAGAAAGACCCGACCTAGCAATATGGATCCAAAAAAAAATACTGAGACAATTGCTAGATTGTGGTCTCAGTTCTGAAGAAAAATTGATAAATGTAATTGTCCTTGCAAAAAGTTTCAGGGCTTAAAGAATCAAAGAGTTCTAATCACAACAACCCATCATCATTATAGGAAACATGGTCACGTTAAAGGGGGCCATGATTTTCATCAATTGGTGAATTTGGATTTCGAACTAGAGGAACATGGAGATGTGAATATCCAAGATAAGGATAACACTCCAATGGACAAAGATGTTAATGTGCCAGAGGACATGATTGAAGAAGATGGTACTAGTACAACTGGTGAAGATGATCATAATTATGGTACCAATGCATCTGATAATGATGATGAAGATGGTCTTGATATACCTATACTTGAGAAGACATACAAGCCCCTATACCAAGGCTCCCAAATAACTCTTCTCCCCACTATAGTGTTGTTGGTGAACTTAAAGGTTATGAATGATTTATCTAATGTAGTAATGTCATGTATGCTAAGGTATGTTATTTTTTTCCATCTTCAATGTTAGCATATTGTTAATATTAATTATATTAACAACTCATATTTGTTGTTGTAGGTTGATAGGTGAGCTTTTGTTACCACCATCAAACATTACGCCTCATTCATATTGAGAATTATCTACCATTAAGAATCAAATTGGAATGAAGTATCAAACAATACATGCATGTCCTAATAATCACATTCTATATCATAAACAACATAAATTTGTAATAGAATGCCCTAATTTTCATATTAGTAGATATCGGTGAGATTAAATAACAAAAAAGGTGCCTCAGAAGGTTCTTCTATACATTCTCATTATTTCATGTCTTGAACGATTATTTAGGTGTGCTAGCTTGGTACAATTTATGGATTACCATGCATGCAATAGAAGTCAAGATGAGATTATGTGAATGTCTGCAGATGGTTTTGCATTTAAAGACATAGAAAAACATGGCCACACTTTAAAGAAGAACCTCGTAATCTTAAACTTTCATTGGCAGTAGATAGTGTCAATCCATTTGGAGCTATGAGAACTATTTACTTAGTGTGGCCTATTTTTTCTATTAAAAATAACATTCCTCCTTGGATGTCCATAAAGAGAGAGCTCATAATGTTGTCAATAAATGCACCAGGTATTTTTTTATTTAATAGTTATCTAAATTAATTTATAAATAGTGCATCAAAATGGTCATAATAATTATGTAATGTTTATGTTCATTCAATTACTAGATAAGTACCAAGTTAAAGATATGAATGTGTATATTGAGCCCCTCATTGATGAGTTATTGAAGTTATGGAATGAGGTCACTATGTATGACATCTCTAGGCCAATAAAGACAATTTTAATTCCATGCAATGCTTGTATGGACAATACATGATGCCCCTAGGCTAACTCATTTTTATGGTATGTTATATTATTAAGGTCACATATTTTTGGTCTATTATAGTTCTTACACATTATTATTATATTTTAAGTTGCACATGATAATTGTACATGATCCGATTGTACTTGACCTTTTAGGTCTTCAAACAAAAGAAAAATTCACATGTCTAGTTTGTGGTCCGAAGATAAAAATCGTCATTCAAGAAGTTTGGGAAAATAAGTGTTCAATGAGTTTAGGAACTTTCTCTATAATAATCATAAGTATCGAATTATTGAAAAACATATTTTGAATGGGAAAGAAGAGACAACATCAAAGCCACAAAGAATGACACCTCAACTATGGAAGTTGGAATATGAATCGACTAAATCACCAAGGTAATGTCCAGTTTGTATTTTGATATTGTCTTTTATTTAGGAATTATGTAATTGATGCTCATGAAGGTCATCAAGGCATCAATGAACAACTTCCTAGATGAATAAAAAGTTATCTTACTCAATTTAGTAGGTTACCATACTACAAGGATCTACCAATCATGCATTTATTTGATGTTATGCATATTGGAAAGAATGTAATAGAGACACTATGAAAAATATTGGATGGAAGGAGTGACAGAGATAAATTGCCAAAATTTGTAATGACATTCACGAATCTAATCATGCACTAAAATTTTTAATTGAATCAAATAACAATGGAGATCGCATAAATATGAGTGCCCTTCCTTTTTTATTAATGGAGCAGCAAAGAGATACATTAAAATAAGCCATAATTTTTTTTTCCATAGGATTTGTTGCAAATATAAGCAATCTTGTATCAGAGAAAGGTGATTTTGGGCCAGGGATGAAAACACATGATTGGCATACCTTCGTCAAGGTAAGTCATGTTCTCTATTTACAATATATTTGTAAAATTTCATGTTCTACCTATTGTATTATTTCATAATATATTGAAAAGATCATTTTTTAATGATTGTAGTATGTCCTACCTCTATCCCCCCCATGCTACTTTAACAATAATATTAAACAATATATATATGATCTTGGAAAATACATGAGGTTAGAAGTGTTATTTCTTAGATCTCTTGTACATATATTATATTTATGACTTGCTTTACTTTTTATGTAATTTATTGTATATTTTTTTTTATCTAAAATCTCATTTATATGTTCTTATGTGTTGAATCTCTTTTAGGTGGTTATCATCTAAAGAAATTGATAAAAAAGAAATAAAATATTGGAAGAGAAAAATTATATTTCTTATGTGTAAAATGCAAAAGTGTCTACCTTTAACTTTTTTAAATGCTCAAGAACACTACCTCATACATCAAGTTGAGGAGATTCAATTGTGTGGACCTATACAAACTCAACCAATGTGGATGGTTGAGAGGTACTCAAAAATTTATGAAGGACTTGGTTTGAAAAAGAGCACATCCTAAGGGTTGTATGTTAAAGGGATATATGGTATACAAAACCATGGTGTACACTAGTGAATATCTCCCCAAGTTTGCATCAAAGATTCATGTAGATCACATTTGGGATCCCAACTTCATTATCATATTCGAAGGGGAGTACTTGATGGAGAAAGGTAGATTGAGGAAAGTGAGAGGTAATTATAAGAAGTTATTGTAGTTAATTAATTATTATCCATCATCAATATAAGTTGTTTCTAACTAGTCTAGTTATTTTATTTATAGTTGGTCGTGAGTGGATGCACTACATTTGTATATTTCAAACAATATTGATTGGATGATGCTATGGATTCAAAAATCTCAAGAAAGTGGTCACTCATTAACATGAGACAATGTTTCATCATTGGTTAAAGAAGTTCATCATAATAGAGATCCACATGTTGCACCAATGGTACTTGATCTTGCATATGACTTAACAGATAGAAAGGTACATATGAAATTACTAATCATGACCCATAAGTTTAATATTAACTCATAGATCGATGCGAATAATCTTGACATGTTTGAATAATTGTAGATCATACACCACAAAGCTATGTGCTACCATGGCTATAAATTTCACATAAAAAAGTTAGAGAAAATGAAGAAAACTTGTGATTCTAGGATAAGTACAGTCTTCAAGGTCACCAATATTTCATCTAGAAATGACATACATCCTCAACAATCTAAAAATTGATACTATGGAATTTTGGATGATATACTTGAGTGCAACTTTAATTCATTCAAATTAGTTTGATTTGTTGTCAAATGGTACTGAAGGATCATAAGACAAAGTAAATGATGATCATGAATGACCGTTACACAATGATGATGATGATGATGAAGACAATGGTGATGATCAAGGTGATGATGGTCATGATAATGGTGATACAGATGATGATAGCAATGGAGATGGTGGTGGTGACGACAATTATGATCAAAGTATGATGGTGATGATAATGATGAAATGGATGAAGATGATGATAAATAACAAGATCAGTGAAATGTATGTCAACGTATGATCAATGCCAAGTATTATGGGGTGATTTATTTATAGAATATGCAAAAGAGAAAAGGCTATATGGTAAAGGAATTAAACCAAAAAAGGGCACGAGAAGGTATGTCATGATAGTATTAAGTAGAATGTAATTATGCATTAATTTGTGATCTTTGTAAATATATAATCTAACACATGTTTCAAAATTTTCATAGATTGTAAGGCACATTAAAAGCTATAGAAGTGAGACTACAAAAGGTTGGCCAAAACAAAATTTTCTCTGGTGGCTATATGAATCTTCACTCTCAACTTATAATTAGCAGCAATGAAATTTCATATAATTTTTTTTAATATAATGTTGCAAACAATTTTGTTTTACAAAGCATACATGCAAAAATGAAAATATTAAGCAAAAAATATATGGCACAAAATTCAATGTAGAGCCCACTGATGAAGATAAAAAAAAACCTCAAAGGAAGGCTATAAAGTTGTGGCTGCATGCCTATGCCAAAAATTTGAAAGCCATACCCAAGAATTTGGCGCACCAAATGAGACACAAGTAAATTGGTCAAATGAAAAGTAAATCAAAATGAATAGTTGAGAAATTTCCTTTTTGGTGTTAGTTTTGAACATAAATTGATGACATAACAATGCACATAATATTTCACTACAACCTTCAAATCCTATCACAGAACCTATGCATGATGGCCATGATGTGCATCATGGTGGTGGATGTATTGATTTGCTATTGGAAATTAATTACACAATTATGAATAGAATTTAACATCTTCAATTGGAATTTGATGTGTAACTTGTTTTTGAATATTTTAGAGCATGTTGAACATCATGGTGAATGAGTGGAGCATGTTTGAAGTGTTTAGCATGTTGAGGTTGCAATGGATCAAAATGTTATTGTACATGATGTTGTGTTGTCAAGTAAGAAAAATGTATGTTATGTTCTACTGGTTAATAAAATACTTGTAACAATAAAAAAAAAGAGTATGCCAATTTAACCCATTTACTTGTTATCAAGCAATAGAGCCCCCTTTAGTGTAGCATCCTTGTGATCCTCAAAAAAGGAGGAGGCATCATAAATTGACATTACATGCACCACAAGAGGAGGAGAATGAGAAAGATATTGGTGCTCCTCTCAGCCTTTACTAATGGAAAGATAAGAAAAACAAAAAGAAGAAATGATTTTTAAAAAATGCTCTTTGTTAAATCTTGTTTGATAAACTTTGTTGGATAATGAAAGAACACTGTTCTAGGTAATTATCTTTGAATGTTGTGTATTAATATTGACTGTTATGTCATGCTAATGAATATTTTTATGTGTTAATGAAGTCTTTATTGGTATTGCATATTAATGAATTTTATATCATATTATTTAATGTTATGTGATTGTATTGATTGAATGTTATAGTTCATAAATGGATGAATGAATGAAGTATGTAATTAGATGTTGATGGGGGATTTAGATTGATGTTAGGGGGAGAGGGGGTGAGGCCAGATGAGATTCCATCTTCACATGGTTGGCCTTGTTAAGTAGAGAATATTAAAGTATTCTAGAAACCAAGTGAAGCTCAAACTAACATACCTTCATTAATTAATCAATTACATTCATTGTAGGTCTTCCAACTTCAACAACTTTACCACTTGCCTCATTTTGGGTCTTGTAGCTAGATCTAGATGGGAACACCACAACCCTATCTCAGATGATGGTACATCTCCCATCACTTTCTACTCTCTTGTAGAAACTTTTAGCTTTTTCAAAAAATGGGTACCATTCTACAGAAAGTTCAAAATATATAACAAGGCACCCTTTATGTATTTCTCCAAAGAAAATGAGTCATCTGATCTTGATTTTTTTCGAGAATGGAAAGACATGAAGGTGATGATGATGTGATTAAAATACAAATATCAATAGTTCCTATGTTATTAAATCATCATGCCTCCTTAACATTGTTAAATGATATTTTGTAGGATGAGTATGAAGGTTTCAAGAAAAGGATAATCAAAAAATTGGAAGAAAATCAAGTTCTACTTGATTTTACTTCTCATCACAGTTTTGATGGTTTTCTGTATAGAAGCTTGGATGTTAGAAACCATACAAGTATAGTAGAGGTAATAGGGAGAGCATGAAGTTAAAATGATTATTTATTATGTTTTTGTAGTATAAATTTTAATCAAGATAGTCAAAGCTTCTCTAGCAAATGAATATCTCACACTATTAATTCTTTATATATATAGCTTATTCATGAAAATAAAATGGTTCATGACAAGAAAGTTGATGCTCTTCATGTTGAAGCTCTGATTGAAAAGATCATTTTGAAGAAGGGAGATTGTTGATAAAGAATGTTTTCAATCATTATTTTTTCACTGATATCAAACCTACTATTTGTTGGAATGACAATTTCTTATAAGATCCAAGTACTCTCACTTAGATGATTAATGAAGAAGACTTAATCAATAAGTTGTAACAAAAGCACCTAAGGGAAAGGTTGAGTTATGGTTTTTTAATGAAGTACAAGGATCAATTAAGACAATGGTAAAATGATGTATTGATAATACACTTGATGATACAGAGGTTGGCAAACTATAGAAGAATAAGTTATAAAAAAGTTGTTTGCAAAGCTTGACTAAATTCATTAGTGGGTGCTAAGAAAGTTAGTTCATGGTGAGTAGATTATCAGTAAGTTTCAAGAAAATGCAAAATCTAGTGTGTATTGAGTGAAACAAAATGTGCCGAGCAAGTTCAAGTGCTAAGCTAGATAAAATGTAATAAGTGCTGAGTATCAATAAAACTTAGTTGATTCTAAGTGAATCCACAGTAGGTGCTAAGTAACACAGTATGTGTTGAGCATCAAAAAGTCAATAGTGTTGAGCTGCTACATTTTTTAAAAAGTCAAAGATTAGCTAGATTTGAGCCAATAAGTTTGTTACCTTGAATTTTGTGAACCAGATGGAAGATAAGACTGTCGAGCTAGTGGTACAGAATTCTAGGTAAATTATTTTTAGGTGAATATAGGTGGATTTCACAAGATGTTTCTAGAAGAAAAAAGATAAGGGGAAGATACATTAAATCTTACCTAATCCATTCGAACCCAAAATAAGAGCGGGAATATTAGAGTGGGAAAGGTACTCCAAACTCTTATTTAAGGAGTTACAGGTCAAGAAGAAAAGTGAGAGGGGAGAGAGCATGTGGTGTCAAGGAGAAGGAATCAAGAGGGAAGAACATAGTACAAAGACTCTGCTTTGATAGGTGACCACAGAGGTGATTATATTGGCACAACGAGCATGGAGACTCAAGGAGACAAAGCTTGAAAGGAGGAAAAGCTGTCAAAGCTATAGAGACTAAAAGCTAGGCAAATTTGTGAATTGAATTGAGATCTAAAATCTACATGCTATGTCGTGAGTTATATCAGATCAAAACCCCTTATTGTTACTCTCTAGCAATTGTATCACTTAGGGAAAAATCCTATGGACTTAGGTTGGCTTAATAGCCATTGAGAAATCCTTTAATAGGGTGACATTCCAAGTGAATGTTTTAAAGTCCTTCAACTAGGCCCACTTCTAATAGGGTGGTTGAAATCCCTTAACAGGGTCACATTTAACAGTGCATTTTGTAGCCTTTAACAGGGTAGGCCTTTCATAGGGCATCACTTTAGAAGAGTGAGAAAGGAGAAACATGTTACTGGTGGTTCTTGCCAAATTAGGTTTCCATGTAAATCACTGTGTCATGTGTTGATTTTTTCATGTCTTATTCTTGCATGTTGATTTATTAGTAATTTGCTAAGATGAATTTTTAGCTTGGATGCATGGTTAGTTTAAATGGGCTCACTATACTTTGTGAAAAAGTTTTACTAGGACATTTGGACCTTGAATAACTAATTCACCCCCCCTCTCAATTATTCTAAAGAATTTCTAACACTTCCCCACTTTATATATATTGCTAGAGAGAAACACCCCAAGGCCAACCATCATTATAAGGCTAGTGCCATCAATGTCTTGGTTGGAATAATGATTCATAAAAGGCTTATAAAATTTTCTTTATAAACCCTTTAAATAGTCAATCAATGACATGTATGATGTTTCCTAAGTAGAGATTCTAGACCCTTTGAATGTCAACTATCCATTTGAAATGTAAATTTTTGTTTTTGGATTTGATTGTGTATTTTTTTTAGCATCAATTTTTTGGATCACACTTTGTAATCCATCATCATGATAAGAGAAAGAAAGAATGGAAAAGTGAAATATGAAAAGAAATCCTCTTTTTCTTTTTATTTCCCTTTGGTTGGGCTTGGTCTGTATATTTCATCTCATCCTCATGATGGATCATGAAGCATGATCCAAAACATTGATGCTAAAAAAACATACACAATCAAATCAAAACAGAAAAAATTTACATATCACCTTATATATTAGATATTTGATGTAACCTGCAAAAATCTTCCATAGCATAGATGCTAACTCACTTTTGACTGGTTGCAGGTGATTTGATAGTTTTTGATATTGTTATCGAGCAATTAGGTTAGGGTTAGTATCTTGATGAGTGTTTTTGGCCATTAAGAATATTATCAAAACTACATTACAATTTTATCCGTATTTCAATATTGTTAATGAGCCATAATGTCAAAAATGCATAACAGTTTCATCCATATTTTCATTATGTAATTTGATATATTTATACACATAAAAGTTTCATCCAAACCCTACATTGACTTCATTATGTATTTATTTGACACCCTGCCTCACTTGAACCATTAAATAAGTATTAGAATCTATCATTCAACATTTCATTTAATCGCTAATGAGATTTATTTCACATAGGTGCATCAGAAACTTCAATCAATAGAAATGGTTTTTCTTCAGTCTATGCTTCATATACCGCTACAGTTACAACGATTAGACTTCACAAGTTGAGATACACTATAGCGATTGCAATATGGTCAAAAGAGATTTTGGGTACTATATCACTATAGAATATAGAGAACTCTTCTATCACTATACATAGAAGGCCTAATCTTGACATAGCGATGAGTGATGAGTAAAGTATATTGCTATGACATATAGCAATCCCTTTTATCGCTATGTGAAGAAACTACAAAAAAATATAGTTATGAGCGATAAAGGAGGCTTATTTCTATAACATATAGCAATCACTAGTAAATAGAAATCAAATATAATCATTACGGTGGTGAGTGATAGAGATGTTGTATCACTATAAGCCATGGTGATGAGTATTTTTGGTGATAAAAAAGGAGGAGATATCACTATAGAATATAGAGAAATTTTATATTGCTATACAGAGAAGGCCTAATCTTTACATAACGATGAGAGATGAGGAAAGTATATTGCTATGACAAATAGTGGTCCCTTTTATTGCTATGCGAATAAACTACAAAAAAAATATCCCTTGACATCTCTTTTTCCAACTCAAACATGTCCATTTTAAAACTATTTTACACTTTAAAATTGAAGGTTGCAAATTGGTGATTTCCTTCTATCTCAACTTTGTATTGGTTTATTGCGACCATGCGAAATGGGCTATCTTCAATGTTTCAAGGCTTCATTACCATTTTTTTTAACTACTAGGCCAACCTTGTGATGTCATGATTCATACCAATCACCACTTCATAACTTTATTTCTTTGTTGACCATGCTAACTCGTGAGACTATGATCTCTTCATTCAAGCTTTAATTGCTTCATCGCAACTGTTTGTTTTTACACTTTATCGACCACAATGAAGTAGCAATGAAAACACCATTAAAAATTTTCACAACATCACTACATTAGGAAATGACCATATCCTAACACTTGCAAAGGTGTGAAACCACTCATTGCAATGTGACTGCCTGCATTCTTTACTATCACTTTCACCTGTGAAGTAGTGAAACCTTTTAGACTGACCTTTTTGCAACTTCTCTGTGCTTAAGGACTTAACATATTCATCTTTTGTAATGCTACGATGACTCAAACCCTAACCTTGTCAACTTTTGCAACCTTTAGATATATAATATTTTACACCTTGCAATGATGTGATAGCTATTTCTTTTAACTATTAGATTCTCTTCACAACTTTGCAACTCTAAATTTTAGCTCATAGCTTAACCACGTGAAGTTGTGATTATAAGCTTTTGGAACTTTGCTACCTTGACCTTAAGCTAAACATAATTTCTTGTGAAGCTATGATGCCTTAAACTTTAGCTATCTTGGCTCTTTGTTGCTCCTTTGTAACTTGAAATATCTAAACTTCTTTGTCACTCGTGATGTTGGGATAACCATTTGAAGTTAACTATTACCTTGATCACAGCCTCACAACTTAAATCTTTCACTCATTATTTAACCCTATTAAGCTATGATTATGAGTGTTTTTGATGATAAAAAAGGAGGAGATATCGCTATATAATATAGAAAACTCTTCTATCAAAGAGGAGGAGATATCACTACATGGTGATGAGTGTTCTATTGAAAAGGAGGAGATATCACTATAAGTCATGGTGATGAGTGTTTTTGGTGATAAAAAAGGAGGAGATATCACTATAGAATAAAGTGAACTCTTCTATTAAAAAGGAGGAGATATCGCTATCAAATATAGTGAACTCTTCTATTGAAAAGGAGGAGATATCACTATAGAATATAGCAAACTCTTCTATTGAAAAGGAGGAGATATCACTATAAGTCATGGTGATGAGTGTTTTCAATGATAAAAAAGGAGGAGATATCACTATAGAATATAGAAAAATCTTCTATTGAAAAGGAGGAGATATCACTATAAGTCATGATGATGAGTGCTAGTGATTGATAAAGGAGGCTTATCACTATAGAATATAGAAAAGTCTTCTATCGAAGAGGAGATATCGCTATAAGTCATTGCGATGAGTGTTTTTTGGTGAGTGAAAAGCAGGCTTATTGCTATAAAATATAGCAATCATTGGAAATTTGGTTAAAATTTTAACCAAAGAAAAAATTGCTCAAATTTTCAATGACAAAATTAGAGAAAAAATAGTTTGTCAAAAATTTGACCAACATGAGTCAAAATGTACTAGTGAAAGAATTCTTCATCCGAAAATTCAAGAGGTAGCTCAAGAAGAACTTAACCCAAATTGAGGCAAAGTTACAAACTTGATTTAATTGGAAAAAAACTAACCCTTATTTCTTCAGAGAAAGTGAGGCAATATCAAGCATCCAAGGTCCTTTGACCAAGACTAATATGTTCTCCTAACACGTAAAGGGAAAGGTGAAAAAACCTTTTTCCATGGAAATAACATCTATCTAGCCCAAAATGTTTTCATTTATGAGTGATCCAAACACTCACATATTCAAGGGTAAGGACCCACAAATTTACTAATAAGAGAACTCTCCATAACAAAATTGTTTAGTAAATCAAATATTCTAAGATAGCCACAAAAAAAGCATCCAAAACTAGATCAATAGAGTGACAAGCCATCGAAATAGATTTTTTGCTATGAAAAAATGGACGAGTATAATTTTTATTCTCCCACCCTACTCCATCCACATTTCCTTTCTCCTTTGATAGACATGAGTTTGGACCTACTTGCACACTATCTTCATGGAAAAATGTGTCTATGCAAATGTGAGGGACTTAGATTCCTTGAATTCACAATCCCTACTATTAGTCTTCTGTTGGGTAGACAATTACTTCCTACCTCACAAGAATTCAAATTTCCCCCACTATTTCCTTTACACTCCTTTGATTTTAAAATACAAAACTAATAGTATTTATCCATCAACATATAATTTATAATATTTTATTATACAATTATTAGTTATAATTTTACAATAGCTAAACCTTATTTTTACCATTTTCAATTTCTTACTATTAATATCTTGATCTCACCCCACATTTAGAGAGTGTAAAAGTTTCTAATCCATGCATCCTTTTTTCATTTATAGGAATTTTAAAAGTAATAAAAATATAGATTTTTGTCTCATAGTATTCTTAATTATGTTGAAAGGCATAAACCTATAGTGACATTAAACTCCTATATTCAATGCCATCCAAAAAAATAGCTTTGAAGTTGATGAAAGATCAACCCTCGAATGTCCATGAACCACTTAGTTGCAAACACCTATCATAGAAAGAGATGAGCAAAAGTTAGGGAGGCTGGAATTCCCAAATCCATAGATGAGACACACTTGATGAGAAAAAGGAGAAATTTCTATTAATAAAAAGTGAATGAATTAAATTACAAAGAGACATCATCCTTATAAAGGAGATCAAAACCCTAAAAGAGAAAACCTAGGTTACAATATAATAATTAATAAAAGAATTAATTATTATATGCCTAAAGTTTAGCTTGAGTAAAATAGAGTTAATTAGAAAATATATAATTACTCTAACACCCCCTTAAGATAAAATTAGGGACTAGCTAAAAACCTAGAAACTACTACTGAAAGCAGATTTGGGTCCCAACAAAAAGGTTTGATTAGATATCCAAGCACAACCAAATCTCTATAAAGAGGAGAAATAGAGAAAATCACATGAGAAATAACTTAATCCAAGAACAAATGAAAACAATGCTAAAATAACTAGTGAAGGACAGAAGAAGCCTCCAAACTAGAGAATGTCCCAAAAGATATCTCGACAAAAGGATGATCATGAAGAGCACCACTGAAGCATGTAGAAGTTGCAAAGCTTTGTCAAAAAGTAACCACTAATCTGAAAAACCTCCACTAAAATAGAACTTGATTAGGTAGAAAAGACTATAATTTGCATGAGTGCTCTCAAAAGACACTACTTGAATCAAGAGGCAAATAAAGGAAAACAATTGAACTTGAAGATATTGATGACATGAAAATACCAAAGCCTGAAGAGTTGATCAATCAAACATGGAAGACTACAACCAAAGTAGGAACAAATAGAAGATTTTTATATGGTAAATGATCCATATCATTAAAATGCATAGGTACCCTGCCATTGCATCTACTTAGTACATAGGAACAAGTACTGAATATATAGATCACTCCATAAAACCAAGGAAGCATAATAACCAATATAAGAACCCCCACTAATGCAAAAAAGGGTGAGGTGAGATGCAACTATAAAAGTGGGGAAAAAGAATTGCATGTCAAGGAATCATAATCAAGATGCACAAAAGAATACATATATGTGTATTGAGGTGATCAGTCTCAGACACATTATGAGGCTGATGTCACAAAAGGAAAACTTACTGGACAAAGGAAGATGACCAACAAAGGCAAAACATCAACCCCTCATGACACTAAGAGTAGTGCATGTACATTAAGACACAAGATATGGTGAATCCCATGAATACAATAAATTGCATGAGTTTCCTTAGATGACACTTGTCAAATTAGAAGGCAAAACCACTAAAATGAAAAATACAGATGGAATATGACACTTTATCTTAGTGTATTTGTAAAAATGAATACAATAGAAGTTTAATTAGACTAGAAGAGACATACATTTGATATAATAGATAGTACAACTCATTAAAAATCATCTAAAGAAACAAAATCAATCCCATACCTAAAACAACTAAGATATCCACCGGAATACAAAAATGCAAAAAAATGAATAGAATATGCTTGGAGCATAATCTAGAAAAACAACCAACATCACTAGAAAGATTACAGAAATACCTATTTGAAGATATAAATAATTCCCAAATCGGAGATCAAATGCTCAATATATGTCTCCCAGAGTGCAAAATAGAACCCCTAGCTTTGACTAAATAAACATGCAACCAAACAAAATCAAAAGTCCAAACAACCTCTCATGAACATATCAGAGGCATGAGAGTCTAAAGATATGATACCATGTTAAAGTTGATGAAAGATAAACCCCACAACTCCCAAGAATCACCTGCATGCAAACACCTACCATCGAAAGAAAGGAGCACAAGCTATGGATGTTGGAATTCCCAAATCCATAGATGAGACATTTTTGATGAGAAAAAAGAAAAATTTCTATTAATCAAAATTGAATGAATTAATTATAAAGAGAGACCATCATTATAAAGAAGATTGAAACCCTAAAAGGGAAAAGCTAGGTTCCATTATAATAATTAATAAAAGAATTAATTATTATATACGTAAAGTTTAGCTTAAGTAAAATAGAGTTCATTACAAAATATCTAATTACTCTAATAGATAGTATAAGAAAAAGGAAACCATTAAAATTCCACTACCAACTTATAATTCACTATCCATGCATGAGAAAAATCAAGAATAACGAGACTAACAAATGTGTCATTAATAATAGAATACAAATAGAGAAAAATGAAATACAAACAACACAAATAAAAGTGACTTTAAAAAAAAAATAGTAATAGAATATGATATGCATGCCTTGAGCTTTTTCCAATGCCTTGAGAAACTTCAACACAAAAAACTCTATCAAAAAAATTTAAAAATCTCTATCAAAGCAACATTAATTTTAATGAGTTACATGATATCAGTATGTGCAAATAACTCACCAAATTAGTTACAGACAAATGATAATTCCACTTCCTTTTGTGGCCAATTGTATATGATATTTACGAGAGACCAACTTATAAGATCTAAGAGATCAATTGTCATTGTGATTAATTATGTCAAGAGATTGTTGACATTCAACATGACCTTGTAAGAAAAGTACCTATCTTAATCTTGAACCATCACCAAATTTAGATTATGCCACTTTTAATATAAATTGCACTATTTTACCAAATTATATTGACATGGCTAATAGTATTGATTATTGCTTTGAGTTTTGTATATCACGAACTTAAGTAAATTGAATATGATATGTAGGTTTCTTGACCCAATTTATTGTTGGGATAAACTTCTTGAGATTCACAAAATGTTAGGGCAATGCTTGTAAAAATCTTTCCCTATAGACATTTAGAGAATGTAAAGGTTTTGTATGATTTTATTGGCATCAACCATTGGTTTGTAAACATGACAAGGATGCATTAGAGGAAATGAGCTAGTTTTCTCTCATGTACGCAATGTCACCACATTAACCATTACCTTTCTCCCCCACTTACCTCCCCAAAAAACCTTGGTACCTACACACAAACATGCCAAAAAAAGTCACCATGAACACCAATAGCAATTCACTTTTTTTCATTTTTTCATTTTTCATGTTTGATGATTGGTCCATTTGTGCAAAAAGTACTATAATGACTATTGGGGGGTCTCAATGGTAGCTATTGGGTGAATGTTTTAAAATGAAACTTTTAAACCACCTCACACTCTATGATTTTTTACAAAGATCATCGTAAAGCATGAAATCTGAAAGGTTAGCTTTAAGTTTTTTACTCACCTATGGAGGGTCATAACAATTTTTGACAAATTTTGACATATGGATTAGGAACTGTAGGTGCACAAAGTTACCTTGAGTGGCTACCAGGTTATTTCCCCTAGTCTATATCACTGGTAATTAAGGCAACTCTATAAACCTTAGAACTAATCATTACTAGAAAACCTTGATTGACATAAATTTTTATTTAGCATTGAGTTGCTTTCAGTTGAGTGGGATAGTGTAGCTATATGCAATTCAATTTGTGTTTCTTTCAACTCTAATTTTTTTGTTGTATCTTATGGCTTGGAAAATAATTATGATGGACATCAATTCTATAATTATTCAAGTGCATGAATCTACTTGTATTAAAAGAAAAAAAAGAATCTTTAGGTTTTTACACAATGATGAGGATTAAAAAGGGATATAAATTGTTATTTTTCTTTTCTAAAATCAAGAATTTCTAAACTTTAATGAGAAATTGAAGATAGTTAGACATAATATTTCAAGATATGAATTTTTTTTTTGTAGTCCTCTAAATCTGGTTTTTAAACTACAATTTTTTTTTTTAAATGATGAAATTTAATGCCCTAAAAGAGGGGGAGCACACAAATATCTCTTATTTTTTTGAATAAAATCAAAACAAAATGTAAGGTGTGCTCCCCCTAAAATGTTAACTTTCTTTTTGAATTTTGTTAATGCTAAGGTCAAAAGTTAGCTTACACCACACAATCTATTATGTACTTTTCTACTAAATTTGTAATCTATTTTTTTTAATGAAGTTTGTAAGTGGACACATCCTAAAAATGTGATTTTTTTTGTGACACCCCTACAAACCATTGAAAACTAATTGAGATATCATTTTGTTTTAAAGTGTGTAGAATGGAATTTAATTCTAAAATCCTAACTTGATACAAAATTGACAAATGATCCAAAATCTAACCCCAAAACACTACACGTTGGTTTTTGATAGAAAAATAGATACATATTCTAAAATAATTAGAGGTGAAAAGCTTACCATAATCTAAATTGAAAACAAATAATATCGTTAGATAGCTAACAAATAGACATATAATACCATGTACTTGAATTTATCATTATTTAACCATGACTAAATCTAATGGATTCCAAACAAAAAAAATATGATTGATAGAGAGGTTGATCACTCTGCAATCGTAGGTATGGGGCGTACAACTTGCCCTAGGTGGTAGAACAAACATCCTAGAGGAATTAATGCTACACAAAGTGAGGGGTTATAATGAATACCTCATCTCCAGGTAGTATTTCATAGGAAATACAACCTTCAAAATAATAAAACTTCTTCTCTCAACTCCTAGAGCTTTCAAAATTCAGAGGAAGAGTCTAGTGTGTTGGTGAACCCATTACATTGTTTGATCATCATCTCATTATTATCCATATCATCAGGATTGGCAAGCCAAAGGCTGACACTCCTAGAGCTGAAGGATTTTCCTTAAATACCACTCTTCTAAAAGATGACGACCTCAATGTGGTCATAATTACGGTAAGATGGTTTAACCATTGTGTGGATAAACATCCAGATGTTACCATGAGATGGAACAAAATGATTTAAAGTTAGAGACAAGTCTTTAAGACTAAAGGGAAAAAGAGATCCAAACATATGAGAAGGAAGGAGAGAGAACTGCATAACACTTAAGTTGAAGCTAAATATAACTTGCAATATAATCCACAAGATTGCTCTTGCCAACAGGCTCTAACTGAAACTAGAGATACTCTGAAAAGAATCCAACATATCAAGATCTAGGGGGCCAAGACTAGAGCAAGGATTAATTGGATTGAGCATTGAGACAAAGGATCTAAATACTTCTTTCTAATTCTTAAGAATAAGGAATCTAGAGACAAAATTGGAACTCTCAGAAGGAAGACAACTTGATTATTAAACTCAGAGAGATTGTAAAAGCCTTTGCTCAATTTTATTAAAATCTATTTACATCAGAAGAAAAAAATTTGGACATGGAAAATGAAACAATAAAAATTAGGAAACTAATCCCAGAAAACATCTCAAATGAAGACAAAACTAGACCATGTACTTCCATCTCTAAAGAGGAGACTATTGAAGCAATATCCCTAATCACTAATAATAAGGCCATGGGACAAGATGGAATACTTGTGTAATTTTATAAAATCCACATAGAATGGATTTAGAAAGAGCTATTAATGTTATATCAAGAAGGGTGGAACATGAATCACTTGGTGCTACTAACAATTCAAGACTTATAAAAATCATACCCAAGGAAGATGACAAGAACCTAATAAAAAAACTGGAGACCCATCATGCTCCTCAAATTTTCATATAAAATTCTTGCAAAAATTATTTCCCTTTAGCTCAAAGAGGTTTTACCATATGTCATCTACCTTAGACAAACTAGTTTTATCAAAAGTAGATGCATTCTAGAGAACCTAATTACCTGCTAGGAAACTATGGAGTGGGCCAAAGTTTCTGGGCAACATGTAGGTATGTTTCTAATAGACTATGAGAAGGCATATGATAGAATTGAGTGGAAATTCATAGAATTGATTTTGGAATGTCTAGGATTCCCCAAGACATTCATCAAAATTGTGTTCACCCTAATAGAAGAAGCTCATACTACTATAGAAGTTAATTCCATTATATTAGAAGCTTTTTTGACTTATAAGATCTATAAGACAAGGATGCTCACTTTCCCCCTCACTTTTTGTAATTGCAGCCAATAGTTTGCACTTCATTCTTAGAGACAATTCTCTGTCACCCAAGTTTAGAGGAGTTAAGCTACCTAGCATTGAGGAAATCAACAATGTGAAATTTTCAAATGTCACTTCTCTTCTCATTGAACTAAGAGGAGAACATTTCTAATCTACCAAACAAGTTGGATATATTCTGTAAAGCCTCGGGAAGTAGAGTATCTATTGTCAAGTCCATAATTTTAGGATAGGAGGAGCAACCTCCATCATGGTATTGTAGATTTGGTTTCTCCTAGGGTGACCTTAGACACATCATGAGGTATTTGGGAATACCATTATTAGTCTCACCAGATTTGAGTTCAATGTGGGAATGGATCAAGGAGAAGATTACCAATAAACTCAGCAAATGGAATAACAATTACTTATCTCTAGCTAGAATAGTACAAGTTTGCCAAAAGATATTATCAACATACAACATATATTGCTCCTCTTCTTGGTTATTCAACCAAAATCAGGTCTGCTACATTGGGTATGTGCAGGATATTGGTCAACCAAATAAAAATTCAGAAAATCAAGGTTATGTCAACTTGACGTGCAATTTTCTACTTGTTATAAAATTTATATCAAAAAGTTCAGAGAAAAAAATCTAAAGAAAATTGAATTTAGTTCTAAACTACTAGGCCTTATCTAAAATAAAAAAATTGTTTGGTCAAAATTTTGAATTTTAATGCAACAGTACAAAAAATTTAGGACAAAAATAAGAAGTAGACATATGTCTAACCACCTTAATCAAAATCAAATGATAATATTTTTAAATAATATTTTCGATAGAAGAAAAAGACTCATGTCTGAATGTGACACATATCCTTGGAAATTTTTATTCTAAATAAATTATTAATTATTAATTTTGCACTTTAGTATTTTTGGAATTAAAAAACTCTCATGTCTAACCACCTTAACTAATTCAAAACTCTACAAAATTTAATTTTTAATTTAAGTTTCCTTATATAGAAGAAGCATAGAATGTGATGCATCTTGTTGATTTCAAAAATGTTGTACCATTTGAAATTTAAAGTTGTTTTTCAAGTAGTGTGTCAATCAACACTGATCAAAACATAGTCTAGGAAGACGCAAAAGATGTTGGCATGAGCAAAAATGAGAAAATACTGAAACCTATTTTTTTGGTATTTTCTATGTTGTAGTATTTTACATTTTCGAAGGCCTATGGGGAATTTATGGGCTTTGGTAGGGCTAAGAAGCCATAGCACTACGCTTAAGACTTCAAACACAAAATGGAGAAGTTTAGAAGATCTTTCTAGAAATTCTAACGGTTTGTGTTTTCAAGCTATGCGTAGAAAGTTATGACTTCTATGAGTAGACATAATTTTTAATATAGATTTTTTTAGTTTTTAATAGTTGTTTGGATTTATTTTGTAATTAATTATCTTGTGGACTCTTCATTTTCATTTCCAAGGGATAGTGATGACCCTTGGGATCCATCATACATGTATAAACTCTATTTTTGAATGGAATGGATCACTTTTGGCTTGCAAATCATCTATTGTGGCATTTTAATGGTTTTTCAATTAATTCACAATATGCCAAGTTCTACACTAGGTATTGTAATTTGAATTCTTAATTCAGATCAAAAACTTTATACGTAACTCCATTAGAAAATAAGTAATAATTATTTACTGAACTCATAATTTGAAAAACCTTACATTTATGGGAAGCTAAGAACATTCTTAAGAAACCCTCTTCATTTCATAAAATTTTGGTGAAAAGAAGTCATCAACTACATATTTGAATTAAAAAACACACAAGAATAGGCCAAAAACACATTTTTAGGACTTTTTAAAAGTTGACCATATAGGGTTGCTATCAAAAGCTCTAGTAGGCCTTGTAAAGGTATTAATTTTTTTCATTTAGTATCAGGATGGGTGCGAAAAAAGTTCGATTAGATTTTGAAATGCTTTGAGGTATTTTAGAACTACATATTTTTTTAGGTCAACCCTTTTTGGCACACCATGATCTTGCACATACCCCATTTAGAAAATTATTATGGATTTATTATTGCTTGATGGAAGAGGTAATCAAAAGAGACATGTAGTTAAATAGAATTGGTGCACTATGAGGAAAGATGTAGGTGGGATGGGGTTGAAGGACTTAAGGTTGCAAGGAATTGTTCTTGTAGCCAAATGGATTACTAGGTCCACAAAAGGAAGTGAACCGTGGAAAGTTCTTATCAGACATAACATTGCAAGAGGGGTCCCTTGTATTGGAGAAACATGGAAAGGGATGCATTTTCATGACCTAATCTTAGGTAAATGGAAGATTAAAATTGAAGGTTTTGTCATCTTTAAAACTCTCTAGAAAGCATGGGATAAGGTGAGACAATGGGTGGTAGGGGCTGATTTGATTGACAACCAAGCCAAACTATGTTGAGAAAGATCCCCATGGTGGAATCTGGAAAGAAGAGGATGATCTCTTGCTCTCCTACAAGGTTGTTCAAAAAAAATATGGGATAAGATGGGAATTCATTCCTTTAGCAACCTAATTATGGATAACCAAGTAATATCCTGGGAGAACCTAATCTCTAACTTCCATCTCTCTCAGTCTCAAAGAATAACCTATGTAGTACTCAAGGAATTCTTGCTAAAAGCCAAACCTCCCCAAGTTTGTGGCAATAAGATAGATAGATTTCTCCTCCTTGCCTAACCTAATGGCACCAAAATATTTTCCACCAAAGCTAAATACCTATATTGTATGTTGTCTAACAATGATAAAGCTTTTGAGTATCTCATTACCAAGTTGAACTACAAGTTAGATCATAAAGTATGGACCCATTTTTTCTTGTCTATTTGGCACCACAGAGTGGAACCTAAGATTCAAATTTTTAAGATGGAAAATTCTTCTTCATAAACTCCTTCTGAAAAATGTTGATGGTTTTCCTTTCACTTGCTCTTTCTATTCCAAGCCTAAGACCATTGCACATGTATTTTTAGAATGTAAATTCACCAAAGAGATCTAGAATTGGTTTTGTATCAATATCAAACCTGAGATTCTTTCATTCCTTTCCATTACTGGAAACATCCTTGGACTTTCGGAACCCTTGAATATATTCTAGGCCATATTTTCCTCTAATTTTATTTGGTCTATTTGGTTAATTAGGAATGATGATGTATTTGAAGATAGGAGTAGAATCCTTATTGAGTCTCTATGGAGACTCATAATGCATAAAATTGTGTGCAGGTCACTATCAGCTATAAAGTGAAAGAAAAAAAGTGGTGAAGATAACCAATACATGTTCTAAAGTACTAAAAGATGGAGGAATTCAGTTTGATATAAAGGCTGAGATATATGAATCAGACACATTTGAGGGTATGTACCCTCAAGGAAATGGTATAGAAAATCAAGTTGAGAAAACTAATTGAAAATTTGGATAGATATGGTGATAGTGGAGGTCAAGCAAATAACAATGACACTATGATAGGACCAAACTCTAACAAAATCAAGCTAGGAAAAATGGTAAATAGGCTAGCTAAAAGAAGTGATGCTTTAAATACGATATTATTTACTAAAAATAAAGAAGAATTCAATGAGGGGAGTAGTCCATGTATCTTGATTAGTGCCTTTCCCCGTGCACTAGCACTACCTTGGAAATATCTCATGAGGGATTCAAGTACAATGATTAGAGATAGATCCATGAGGCTTAGGTGGTCAGATGGTCCATTACCATGGATGGCTTGGATGGAAAATTAAGTTGATAGTTTTTATGAAACAAGTTGTTAGTCTTTTCTTTGATGAACAATTTGCAATTTTTTCAATTTTTTTATTTTGATCTAATTTTTAATGAAGATCTATCTGGATCACAAATTAGTTACATAATCTTTCCTCATTTTTACTTGTAATTAGGTGGTAATAAGATGTTGAAATGATTTTTCCTTATATTTAATAGAAAAAGATGATTTTTTAATGTATTTGTTGGAAAATATGTCTCAAACTTGTTTGATTCCTCCAAGCGTTTGGTTTGATCATTTAGAAAAATGTGATTCTTTTAAAAGTGCACACACCAAATAATCCAAAAGGTGCACTTGCTCACAACTGAGAAAAATAAAAAACATATAAAAAAATCTAAAAGGCTTAACAACAACATGATTCTATTGAAAGTTGACACATCATAAGTTCTCTTCTTTGGATTTTTAAAGAGTGATGGAAGCTACCTAAAATTCTAAGAACCTATCGTGGTAGTGAGTTGACCATAGCTACTAGAAATGAAAGACATGATTAGAATAAAAACATTATGAGAAATGTGGTAGGAAAGGTTTCATTGTGAGAAGCACGCTCATGTATAAATAATTTCACACATGAAATCATAGTATGTATACCTATGGGATTCATAAGATCTCATGAACCAAACTTGGTTATATCTCAAGTTCTCAATAACTCAAAAGGTGTACCAACTCACAAGTAATAAAAATAAAAAATGTGGAAAATATTTAAACTATTAAAATATATAATTGTGAACTAGAGAAACCAATTTACAACACAAAATTTGTTTGAAGATAGGCAATGAAAATGTATGCCTCAAATTGCATTTCTAGTAGCTAGATTGGTGATAAATCTCAATGTTGTAGTTTAAGAGTAAGCTCTTGAGCTTAATTCACTTTATTTGTCTATTTATTTAACATACTTTATGTTTTTTATGTTATCTAACTTTCAAATAATTTTATTTACAAGAGTTTTCTATTGAATGTAGAACATGCAATGGATAGTGGGATGTAAGTAAACCCGCCCTTGTTTTTTCTTAAGTTTTGATTAGACTTTTTGGTTTATAATGCATTAATGGATCATGTTATCAAATGAGTCAAATTTATATATCTTTATGTGCCTAGTGCATCAAAGAATAACTCTGTATCCCTTTCTCACTTTTCCAAAGAAAAGACTATAAAATTAAAAATTTTATCCTTTTGCCCAATCCTAGAGAACATAACTATTAGGCTATACTAAAGCATCTCCATTCTTTTTCTTTGGACTCAAAAGAGAAACCCTAAGTAAATCATAATAACAAAGCATTCCACCTCTTGCCCATTTGTTAAGTGAGTTTCATATATATTATTTGTAATTAACAAAAATAATGTATAATGATGAGTTAAAGTATTATGTCTCTTGATATTTACTTGAAAGTAGTGAAAAATATGATACGAAAAATTGCTCTAAGGATGATGTTCAAATGTTTTTTTTTTTTTTTTTTTTTTTCATCTAACATATTTTCTTGAGACTTAACTTCATCCATAAGATTTGATTTTGTCTATTTTTAAGCCAGAATGTCAATTCATTTGTAGCCTTGAGTTATAAAAAGAATCTAAATTGTTGGAATTCTTTAGAATAACTGAGAGGGGGGTGAATCAGTTATCCAAGGTCTAGATGTATAAATAAAACTTATCATAGCTTAGTGAACCTATACAATATTTATCATCATGCATGGATCCATAAGGTTATGCATTCACTTAAAAGTTGTAGGTTACTGTTAGATCAATTTGCAGAAATGTAAACATGAAACATAAAATATTTAGCAACACATTTGACATAATGATTTACATGGAAACCCAATTTGGGAAAAAGCACTAGTAACATGCTCCTCTTTTTCACTCTTCTAAAGTGATGCCCTATGAAAGGCCAACCCTATTAAAGGTTACAATACACATTGATAAATGTGATCCTATTAAAGGATTTCAATCACCCTATTAGGAGTGAGCGTTGTTAGAGGACTTTAGACCATTCACTTGGAATGTCACCTGGCTAAATGATTATTAGGTCAACCTTAATCCAAAGGATTTACCCTAGACTAGTATAATTATAGAGAGTAATAGTAAGGCTTTGATCTAATAACAACTTACGATTCCATTTGTAGATTACAGATCTTTATTTTAGTCCTCCATTCTACTTGGCTTTCACACATTTCAGCTCCGATATCTTGTTCACCCTTCAAGAATTTGTACCCTTATCCTACTTTCTTAACATGATAATATAGATTCTTCACTTAGGTCACCTGATGAAGCAATACCCTTGACTCTTCTTCTTCCTTAGGTTCTCTCACATGACAACCCTTGCCTTTGACCAGCCATCCATATAAATGGAGAACTAAGATCTTTTGTCATTCATTATCCATTTTCCAATTTAAGGGTAGGAAAGATTAGGTAGGATTCAATGAATCTATGCCTCATTCTATATCACTTCTAGAAACTTCTCCATCAATCCTCTTTTAATTCGCCTCAAAATGGTTTACCATGAATTTTGTGCCACTAGCTCATTAATCTTATCTTCCACTTGGTTCATACAATCCGAAAAAATAAACTTGTTGGCTTAGATCTGTCAAATTCACAATCTTTCTAATAATGCTGACACTTGGCATTAACTTGTTTCTGATGCTTGACACATACTATGTTGCTCGACATCCTCTGAAAAATCACTCGGGATGAACTCAAGTTTATTGGTGCTCAACATCAACTAAAATTTACTTGACATCCAGTCTTTTTCTCATCATACACTAAAATGAACTTTTACTAGGCTCCAACTAATTTTCTGCTCATCTTGCAACTAAATTTTCTTGACACCTACTATCCATTCAGTCAAGCTTAGTAGACAAACTTTGTTTAACTTGTTCTTCTAAACCTGCTCAATGTAACTAGCCTTTATAACCTTAAGTAGATTATCAATTCACTATGATATCACTATCTTAGCTTATTTTTGTACTCCTTTTATATCATAACTCAACTTTTTCTCTAGATGCTTTTGTTACATCTTTTTGATCAAATCCTCTTGATCAATCAAGCAAGTGATGGTATTTAAATCATATAAGCAATTGTCTTACTAATAAAAAATAGGTTTGACATTAGTGAAAAAATAATGATTAAAACACTTTTATCATACTTGTATTAACTTTTTTCAACAATCTCCCTCTTTGGCATAGATGGTAAACCAAACTGATCAACAAAACTGACTTGGTTAAAGTGTAAGACCAACAAAATACCAAAAAAGAAAATAATTCCTTTTATTGAAATCTCTCCCTTCATCAACAACTTTCATCTTCTGAATAGGTTCCAAAATTATTTAATGTCATCCTTATAACCCCTCTAAATTACTTATTGTATCTCCTTCTATAGTATCTCACATATCTCCCTCTTACTAGGTAGATGATCTCAGTAGATACACTATCTTTCTCAATAGTCAGCATTTTCTCCCTCATACTGTGTGTTAGTATTTCTCCCTCTTTGTCCAATCTCTTGTATTTGTCCCTTTAGGATTAGTTTAAATCTTGTATTTATCACTCTTTAACAACAATGCCAAAAACTTGTCATCTTAATATACAGATAAGAACTTCTTCAGTTTCTCTTATGTCACCTTCCTTGTGACTAATTTGAAGTTTTAGCTCTTTGATTACTTTAGGTAGCTCTTTAACTAAGATCCATTCCAATTTTTAACATATGGAAATCAACTTGTTTGATGTAGGGAACTCCTTTTTTTACTTAGATAGCCTTTGATAGGGGTATCACCCCTAGTTTACCTCTTAGATACTCATGAGCATCCTTAGGTGATGCTTTTGTGAAGATAGCAACATTTTTCTCTTTTGTGTTAACGTATTCCATCTTTAACTCTTTATCTTGAACTAATTCTCTCAAGTAATGATACTTTATTGCAATGTGGTTAGTCTTTGTGTGCATCACATGATTCTTTGATATATTTATAGAACTTGTATTATCACAAGAAAGTGTCACTAGTTCAGTGATCTCTTCCTTCATACCTTTGAGTAACTATTTGATCCATACAATGTTTGTACAATTTACAATAGAAACAACATATTCAACTTTAGCCATAGATTGTGAAGTGTAGTTTTGTTTCTTGCTAGTCCATGTAACTAACCTCTTGCCTAAGAAAAATGCTCCTCCACTAGTTCTCTTTTTGTCATCAGTGTCTCCAACCCAATCAACATTAGTATAGGCTCTTAATTCAAATTTCTCATTTTTCTTGTAGTATAGACCATATTCCTTTGTTCCTTTCAGCTATTTGATTATTCTCTTTATAGCCATCAAATGATTCTCCTTGGGAATAGTAGAGAATCTTGCAACTACCCCTATAACTAATGCAATATTAGGTCTTCTATGTACTACATATTGTAATTTTCCAATTATAGACCTTTACAATGTTTGATTGAAGCCAATTGCATCATCATTCTTTGACAATTTATGGCTTGTCACCATAGGTATACTTACTAGTTCAGAGTCCTCTAGTCCAAAAGTTTTTAGTATCTCCTTGACATACTTTGATTGAGTGATGTATATACCATATTTCATCTGATGTACTTGCAAACCCACAAAGAACTTGATCTTTCCAAACATAGACATTTCAAATTCTTTCTTCATTTCATTTTCAGAAGCTTTACATAAAGCATCTTGACCTCCAAATATGATATCATCAATAAAAATTTCAGATAACAAAATACCTTTTTCTTTCTTTATCTTAATGTATAGTTTGATGTTATCATCAGTGCTTTAAAATCCAATCTTCACAAGATAATTATGAAGTCTCTCATACCATGCTCTTGGTGCTTTTTTCAAACCATATAGAGCTTTGTGTAATCTACATACCATGTTCTTATTGTTAACATCAAAAAATCCTTCTGGCTATTCTATGTAGACTTCTTCCTCTAGTATACTAGTTAGAAATGTAGATTTAACATCCAGTTGATAAAATTTGAAAAATTTTGTATGTAGAATAAGAAAGTAGAGTTCTCACTCTTTCCAATCTAGCAATAGTAGAAAATTTTTCTCCATAGCCAATTCCTACTTCTTGTGCATACCCTTTGCAGACTAATCTTGCCTTGTTCCTTGTGGCTTCATCATTTTCATTTAGTTTATTTCTAAATACCCACTTGGTGCCAGTCATATTTTTGTCTCCTGGTCTAGGAACTAAAGTCCATGTCTTGTTTTTCTATATTTGTTCAATTTCTTCTTTGATGACTTTACTCTAGTCCACATTTTCTAAGACTTCTTTTACTGATTTAGGCTCTTTTATGCTCAATAAGAATGTATCATCTCTCAACATTTTTCTTTTCATTGGTCTATCATCTTTATCTCCAATGATTTGTATAGTAGGATGATGTCTCTTGACATATTTGGACAATATTGGTTCAGCTCTGGTTTTTGCATTTGGTCTATCTACTTCAGAGTCACTATGTACATCTCTTTTAGGTGTTCCAGAATCTCTCTCATGTACACTAATTTCAGAATCAAAATGTGCCTCAACTTCATTTTGTAACTCAACATCTAAATGTAGCTTGGTTCCTGAATGCAACTTGACATTCATATTATGTGACTTGATAGCCATTAAAACTTGCTATTGGTTTGTAGCTTGATTTACAACAACTTCTTCAGCAGGCATACTTTTATAGAAGTATACAAATGATTTGTATTCTTTTGGTTTCAGTCTCATGTACTTCTATATATTCATCAAATTTTACATTTTTACTTTCCACAACTTTTTTAGTGTTAGTATTTAAGCACTTGTAAGATTTACTTCTCATGGAATAACCTAGGAATATACCTCTTCACTTTTTGCATCTAGTTTACCATTCTTGGGATCTTTGAGAATAAAGCACTTGCTTCCAAGTACCTTAAAATATTTTACATCAGGTGAGTATCCATACCATAGTTCAAAAGGTATTGAATGAGTACCTTTCTTGATTTGTACATGGTTCAAGGTATAGACAACTATACTTATAGCTTCTCTTGAGTATTTCAAAGAAACATTTTTCTCTATCATGAGTGTCCTAGCATAGTCAATTACAGACTCATTCCTCCTTTCAGCAATTCCATTTTTTAGAGGGGTTCTAGGAGTAGATGTTTGTCTTTTTATTCCTTTGTCATTAAAGAAAATCTCAAACTCATTTGATGTAAATTCTCCTCCTCTGTCAAATCTCAAACATTTTAGACTTTTACCTATTTCCATCTCCACTCTTGCTAAGTACCACTTAAACATTTGGAAAATATCAAATTTCTATTTTAAAAACATAACTATCATCATTCTAGAATAATCATCAACAAGCATTATAATATACTTATCTCCTTTGTATCTTTTCACTTCAATTGGTCTACAAAATTTAGTATGAACAATCTCTAGTATTCCTTTAGAGGTATGAGTTTTACTCTTAAAACTTGACTTTGTCATCTTTCCGAACTAACATTATTTGTACATTATATTATCTAGCTTCTTCAACTTAGGAAAAGCTCTAACTTTTCTCATGTTACTAATACTGACCAAGTTATCAAAATTAATATGACATAACCTTTTGTGCCATAGCCACACATCATCAAATTTTACAATTAGACAAGTAGCATCCTCTATATTAAGATAGAATAGATTACTCCTAGTTAGATCATCCTTTGCAATCAGTTTTCCATCAGTATCATATATCTTAGCAATCTTGTTTTCAAACTTAACCTTACATCTTGAATTATTCAATTGTGATGTGCACTCAACATATTATAGTTAAGTCCTTCAACATAGTAAGCATTGTCACAAAGAATTTTTCTATGATTTTGATAGAACCTTTTCCCTTTATCAAACATGGTGCATCATTACCAAATGTTACACTATTTCCATCATAATAATTCAAGGCAATGAACTTACTTTTATCTCCAATCATATGATGTGAACATCCATTGTCAATGATCCATCTATCATTCTTGTTCACACAAGACACAAGTGTAGTTGCATCATATTCATCAAATTTGTCCTTCATTGCAACATACAACACTTCTTCATCATCATGTTCAACATATTCATCTTTTGTTTCCTCTTCAACAATGTAGCAAGACTGCTTGCCTTTGTCTTTGTATTCTTTTCTATCTTCATCTCATCTACTTTTGTATTTATCACCACCTCTATAGTTCTTCTTCTCTAGATATCTTGTAGCAATATGACCAACTTCATTGAAATTGAGACAAATGATAGGTAATTTACCTTTAAACTTGTCTTTACCTCTGTGAGATCTCCTTGTCAATAGTGCTTCAAGTTGTTCTACATCCTCCTCATCTATGTCACTATCATTGGACACATACTTTGTCTTTTTCTTGTTCTTCTCATTAGGTTCCTTCAATGATAGCTTAGCTTTGAAAGAAAATTTGATATTATTAGGTTTATAATTGTCAAATTTAGATAGCTCAAAAGTAGTTAGTCTACCTACCAGACCTTCAAGAGATAGAGTATTCCCTGGTATACATCTTAGTTCTTGTATTGCAGAAACTCTAATAGAATATAAACATAGTAGTGTTCTTAAAACTTTTCTTAGTATAATATCGTCAACTATTGTACTAGTAGCTGCTCTTATTGCATTAAAACATCTTTTATCCTTGAGCAATATTGAACAATATTTTCACCTTCTTGCATTCTCATATCATCAAACTTAACTCTAAGACTTTCAACTTTGGCTCTTAGAACATTAGTGTCTCCTCAATATATGGTGTTTAAGGCATCCCACATTTTTTTTGCACTGTCAATACCTTTGATATCATCAAATTCAGCATAGCTTAGGGTAGAGACAATCTCTAGCATTGCCTGGTTGTGTTCTTTCTTCTTTTTCATGTCCTCAGCAGTTAGGGCTCCAATAGGATCAACATGCTCAGTAGTAATGGTAGGTTGTGCATGATCTCCAAGTCCTCCAAGATGTAGGTTCATCAAAATTTTCCATGCAGGAAAGTTATCTCTATTAAGACTAGGTACATCTCTTTTTGACATCTTGATCTTTGTGCTTCTAGTACATTAAAACTAGTCCTCTTAAGTAGATAGCTCTGATACTAGTCATTGGAATTCTTTAGAATAATTGAAGGGGGGGGGGGGGGGGGTGAATTAGTTATTTGAGGTCTAGATGTATAAATAAATTTTTTTACAGATTAGTGAACCCATAAAACATTTATAATCATGGATGCATCCATAAGGTTATGCATTCACTTAAAACTTGTAGGTTATTGTTAGATCAATTTGCAAAAATGTAAACATGAAACATAATAGATTCAACAACACATTTGACACAATGATTTATGTGGAAACTCAATTTGGGAAAAACCACCTGTAACATGCTACTCTTTTTCACTCTTTTGAAGTTGTGCCCTATGAAAGGAAAGCCCTATTTAAGGTTACAATACACACTGTTAAATGTGACCCTATTAAAATATTTGAATCACCCTTTTAGGAGTGAGCCTTGTTAGAGGAATTTAGACCATTCACTTGGAATGTCACCTGGTTAAAAGATTTACAAATGACTATTAGGTCAACCTTAATCCAAAGGATTTACCCAAGACTGATTCAATTATAGAGAGTAATAGTAAGGTTTTGATCTGATAACAACTTATGACTCCATTTCTGTATTATAGATCTCTATTTTAGTCATCCATTCTTCTTGGCTTTCACACATTTCAGCTTTGATAGCTTGTTCACCCTTCAAGCACTCATACTCTTAAGCCTTCTTTCTTAACATGCCAATGTAGATTCTTCACTTAGGTTGCTTGATGAAGCAATACCCTTGACTCTTTTTCTTCCTCGGTTTCTCATACATGAAAAGCCTTGCTTCTGACCAACCATCCCTATAGATAGAGAATTAAGATCTTTTTCTATTCATTTTCCATCGTCCTATTCAAGTTTAGAAAAAATTAGATAGGATTCAATGAATCTATCCCTCACTCGATATCACTTCTAGAAACTTCTCCTTTGATCCTCTTTGAGTTTTCCATAAAATAGTTTACCATGAATTTTGTGCCACTAGCTCATCAATCTTATCTTTCACCCGATTCACACAATCCAAGAAAATAAAATTGTTAGCTCAGATCCATCAAATTTATGATCTTTCTAATAATTCTAACACTAGGCATTAACTTGTTTTTGATGCTCAACACATATTGCATTTGTTGACATCCTATGAAAAATCACTCAGCATGAACTCAAGTTTACTTGTGCTCAGCATCAACTAAACTTTACTTAGCATCCACTATTTTACTTGGCATACACTAAAATAAAATTTTAATTAGCTCCTACTAATTTCCTACTTGGCTTGCACTAACTTTTCCTTGACACCTACTATCCATTCGGTCAATCTTGGTAGACAAACTTTGTTTAACTTGTTCTTTTGAACTTGCTTAGTGTAACTAGCCTTTGTAACCTTAAGTAGATTATCAATGCACTATGATATCACTGTCTTAGCTAATTTTTTTACTTCTTTTTATATCATAACTTAGCCTTTCCTCTAGGTTCTTTTTAAAAATCTTTTGATCAAATCCTCTTTTTCAATGAAACAAGTGATGTTACTTAAATCATATAAGTAGTTATCTTACCAGCAAAAAAGTAGGTTTGACATCAGTGAAAAAACAATGATTGAAACACATTTATCATACTTGTATTGATTTTTTTTCAACATAAATGATGCTAGAAGACAACTTTAGCTAGGGTTATAGCATCAAAATGAGGGTAAATGAGAGGTTCAAGAGAAGAAAATAAGTGAAATATGAATGCCATTGGGACCACTGGTTCTAATAGTTGACTATGTTGAAATCAAATTGGTGGTTTCATGATTGCCAATTTTCAATAACTCATTTTAACAACCATTTTTGCAATACTAAGATTGTCAGTTGTTAATTTGAGATAGTGTGTAGGGAAGCTGAATGGTTTTTGAAGCTTTATTTCATATTCCAAGAATTGGATACCTTGTTTCTACAACTAGAGACATGTGTCAACTATATGAATACAAGGGACACATTGTACAAGGGATGACTCATTTAGAAGCTCATTTTATGCTCACTATGGAGGTTTTTTGTTGGTTTAATGTTGTAAACATCATTGGTAGGGAATACTGAACTCAATAGAGAAGTTTTGAATGACCTCAACGTCTGCAATTTTTTAGTAGGTAGAGAAGATATTCTAGTTTTTACCCATTAGGAGGTCAATTTATAAATGAAGATTTGGTAAAATATGAGCTTGACATTGGTACCAGGGATTGACATTAGAGTAGTAATAAATTTTTTTAGAGATGTGGATGTAGATTAAAGGCAAGATTCTAAAGGCTAGAAGAAGTTTTATCTTAGGTTTCTAGGTCTATTGGCAAGTTAGGTTGGTGTAAAGTGTTCTTCAAGAAATAGATAAAAAATTGGGGCTTGAAAGAAAGAAAGAGGAATAGAGTAACTTTTTCTAGGAGAATGATCAAGAGAAGGAAGATATTTATTTAGGAGTAACAATACCAATATTAAGGATAAAGATTTAGTTTGACATCCATCCATTTAATGTTGTCTTGAATGTAGAAATGGTAGACTAATAGATTTTTCAAGAGGAGGTTAACTTTAGTTTGCACAGTTGAGTATACATCAAAAAATTTCTTTTGCAAGAATGAAGCTTTTTTTTTGCTCTTCATACAAAGTCAATGCTGCATTTAATTACAATTAAGAAAATCTTCCTATCTCAAAGTCAACGAAACATTTATACCCTATATGAAACTTTTTGTCTCAATGACAAGGGAAAAATATTCAATGATACATAAGTGGAATCTATAAGAAAGAAATTCAACATGTTAAGGAAGTTAAGGATAAGGAAGTGTTGATGAAGAATATAAGAGGGTTAGTTTGCACCTTGAGATTATTATTATTCTAATTTATAAACTAGATTATATTGACAAGCCTTTGTCTACAAGCCATTATCTTGAAATGAATAAGAAATGAAGCTAATTTTTCATTAAAATCTCTTTAACCATTTTCATTTGTTTCTTGAAGTATAGCTAGATATTTACTTGATCTAGGTACAAAGCTTCTATTAGAGTCTTCCCTAGCCACATCCAAGGTACCTATGTAGGGTTATGGGTTTTTCCATCTATATTTGAAATGTACTTAGTATAAACCTAATGTCTAGGGGATCATTTTTGGGTATACAATGGGAAAAATACCATTATATCATATTTTCCCTATTTGGTAGTTTGCAATTATTTTTTGTCCAAAAAACATATAAATTTCTTGTAGAAAAATCAAAGCTCCATTTACGTGACCTGCCTTGCAAAGAACATCAATAATGGTAGTTTATACAATAATATTTAGATTATATTCAATGTGTTTCCCCACTTATCATTTTGTAGTAGATGAAATGAGTCTAGTTCTTAGTTCCATTTGAGTCCTAAGTCTAGGTGATCTCTATTAGATTTTCCCACTTCAGCTTCTCTTTCCCTATTGCCAGGTAGGTGTTTTCTCTACCTTGTGATTGGTTGGGTAAGTTTGTACCTAGTTCAATAGAGATTGAATTTTCTCATTTAATGATAAATCATGTTCTATATTCATTAATAGCATACCACTCTTTGATAAGTAGGCATTGGCAAAAATTTTAAAATCATCTTCTCCTTGGTAGATTTCTAACCCATGAAGGTGATTTCCCATAAAAACTACTTGAGGACAAATATGGATTAATAACATGAAAAGGGTGAAGGATCCTATTATAAATTAAATTTTGAATCTGAATAAGACTTCCAAGCATTTTTTAGACTCGTAGTTACTCAAATATTTAATCGCTTTTGAAAAACCTTACATTGTCTTCTCCTTGGTGGGTTTCCAACCCATGAAGATAGTTTTCCCCAAGATGGCTGGAGGTGTAAAACAAGGTATTTAATGATTCTCAACTAGGTTCTCACACCTTAACAAGGCATTCCCAAGTTCCAAAAATTTAATTGTCAAAGATTCAACCTAAAAGGAAGCATTGGTAGAAAAATGGAAACTATCTTCTCCTTGGTGAGTTTCCAACCCATGAAGATAGTTTTCTAGTTTTTCAAAAACATCAAGTCAATGATTAAGTTCAACCCCCCTACTAGATTCAAAGTATGTCAAAATGATATTGGAATGGATTGAATTTTTAAGGAAGAAGAAACATAGCAAGAATCTCATTTAGAAAATTTTCCTCAATAGGGTACCCCAATGGTAACTTTCTGAAACTTAAAGGAAAATGGAAAAGTAAGTAGTGGGCATACAAAAAGTTGCTGTTGAGTTCAATGGAATAGTGAAAAGACCCTTAGATGTTCGTAGAACTCTTGCATTTATTATGCAATTTATGTTTCGTTAAATTCATCCATGTGGCACAAATTTTGAGGATCAACGGTTGAATTGAAGTTCTCATATAAAGATGGACAAGAAGTTGAATAAGTTACTACTTTTTCTTAGATCTTTCATTCTATCAATACTCATAGCTTTCAAAAATCCTATGATTTTTTCACTCCTTGTCTCAATAACTTTTCAAAATTTTGTTCATAAACTCATGGCAACCAAGTTTTAGGTTTTGATAGGCTAACTAGGATCAAGTCCCAATTGCAAAGCTTCATGGATACTTCTGTTTGCTTCTTTGACACATAAAACTTCTAGAGAAGAGTGAGGTTTGAAAAAATTCATGCCGTTAAGGAGAAGTTTTGTGGATGTAGTTTAGTTGAGGCAACTGGTTTCCTAGTTGTAGTCCAAGCTTGTGAGTTGATTTATGAATGCATTCATCACTAAAAACTAGAAACAAGACAAATTGTGCTACCTTATGATATGGTGCTAATCTCTATTGATAGGCAAATAGTTGTGAACTACCTCCATGTGCTAGAGAGAGAGAGAGAGAGGAGTTCTCTAATTTAGGCTTCGGTGGAGTTGTATTAGAATTCTCAGAAAAGAAGATGATCTGGAGTAAAGAAATCATAAGGACATGGTTCCAAAAACCATGGTGAGATAAGAGTACAGTTCCCAAAACCTTTTTCAGGACCAACCTTAAGCTACAAATCATTGATATTTTGGTTCTCTTGCATATGGTGAAAGGTGAGGTAGAAGCCTTAAATTTCATTGAGCACTATTACTTTTTAGTTCAATTAATTTTCTCGGATACCCAATAGATTGATTGGGTGAAAGAGGTAAGAAAAATTCTATCTAATGCTCTCCAGGTAGTCAAGTTCTATAATACATTCTACGTGTCTTCCTTCTTGATTTACATGTCGACCTCATTGAAATTATAGCCTGGCCTCCTAAGATTGGAGAATTTCCTTGATGATGTTAAATCTTATGAATTTTATCCATGTCTATAATTACAGAATAGTTATGTGGATTATGTTAAGGTGAATGATGCATTTACCATGACGATTTTTAGGGAGCTATAGGGATACCCAGAAAGGAGATTTAGTCTAGAAGCCATGGCCACTATTAGTTAGTTTGGATGTTATTTCATTCAGTTCTCATCATTTTCTTATTTATTTCTTTTAGCATTTGATGAATTTCCCATAAAGCTTCCAAGGTATCCAAGTGACATGATCATGTTGATCAAGATCATATGGCAAGCCCTGCAAGTGAATATACTAAGTGGGAGCCTGAAGAAGAAAGGAAATGAATTCCCCATGAAAGTTGGCGCCTTCATTTGTGACATCCAATCTAATGCCAAAAAAATGATGAAGGTGTTTGAGAAGAAATATAAGGGTATGTGTAGGATCATGGTGTGCCAAAAAGTGGTGATGTGAAAAAAATAGAGTTTGAAAACATATAAAAGTTCTTCAAAATCCACTTTGACTTTTTTTCACCTACCCAAGCACCAAACTTGGAACGTAAGCCGGACCTTATCGGATATATGATAACCCACACAATAATATTATAATAATATAATAATTATAATTATTATACTATACTATAATAATAATATTATTATTACATTATAATAATATTAAAATATTAAATTATAATAGTATAATATATTATTTAATATAATATAATATATAATATAATATAATGTAATATAATAATAAAAAAGTAACATATTATAATATAATAATAAATAATATTATTATATAATATAATAGTAATATTATATAATAACAATATATTATATTATAATAATATAATATAATATAATATTTTATATTATAATATATAGTAATGTAATATAATATATATAAAATATAATAAAAAATAAAATAAAATAAAATATATTGTAATATAATATATATAGATAATATAATATAATAATAAAAATGTAATATATAATAAAAAGTAGTATATTATAATTAATATATAATATATGCAGGAAATATTGGATATCTGATATCTGTGCTATTACATTAAAAAAAATAGACCCACGGGGCCCTTATTTTGCATTGGTTGGGGCCAATTTTTAGCGTGGCGATGGGATATACGATATAGAATCGGATATCAGATATTAAGTATGTTTTTTAAGAAAAAAAAACTCATTTTTAACCTAAATTCAATATATTTTAGCATGATTTTGGTTGTTTTAGTTGAATCTAGGGTTTTTTTGAAAAAAATGGTTAAAATTAAGGTTTAAAAAAAAAAAATATTACGTTTTTTAATTCAATAGGAGTGGCTGATCAAAATGATGAGACTAAGGTAGGGAATAATATTCCTCGTAACCCCCCAATAAATAATCTAGTACCCCCACAAAACAATCCACTAAATGATCCTCTACCCCCTCAAAACCCTCCTCAAATCGAGGATTTGATAAATAAAAATCTCACCGAGTTGAAAGGTTTGCATAGAACATATAATAATGTACCCACATTGGCTCCTATGTTATCCACATTAAACACCATAGTGGATAACATTGAAACCCTTACGAACCAACAAAATGCTGCTCTTTTTTTGTGTGACGAAATGCACGAGATGTTTTATGATGAGGTTATGGCCCTCAGTATAACCAAATATGATTTGGCTAGCCTTTTTGCAAACTATAAAACGGGTTTACCAGTTGACCCAAAAAGATTCAAACTATCGATTAAATGGTGCACAAATGATGCCATATGTGAAAACTTTTGAGATTGTTGGTGGATGGTCTTTGATATCCCTCCACATGGAAATTTAGACATCCCATTTTACTTCCTTAGAAAATTATATGTGAAATTTGTGTTGAAACTTAAATTGAACTATTGGAGCATGAAGCCCAACATGGGCATAGGACTAGGAGCTCCTTAGGATATACCCTCTTCCTAGTAGAAGAAAGCTGGCACTTTTGTTCCCCCCACCGATATCTCCCCCCCTCCTCCAGTGCAACATCTAGATATTATGGTAGAGGCTAGCTCTTAGACCATCAAAGCCATTCATAGGCTAAGTAGCCTAATGATATCTTAGGCTAGGTCAGTCCTGCCTCCTCATGTTGATGATGTTGGTGCCAATTCATCATCAGCTATCTCATCGCATGTTTGCGTGCCTCACACTTGCATTACCTACAAGAATATTTTCCTAGGTCCCATAGGTGATCTTCCTGAGTATCATTTTGTATTAGACAAGGATACACCAGACACACGAATAGAGGCTATAGACCCTAATGCGAGAGAGGAGGGGAATGCAGAGGCATGGAATCCTTCAGTGTCGGTATGTGTATACATTTTTTTGTTATGAAATATGTGATTAAAAGTTAATTTTTATAATAGAGTAATTTTAACTTTTAAGCCATACTAACTTTTACATGTATGTGATCTTCATTCATGTTTAGTTGATGACTGAGGAGGAGCTCAGACAGATTGATGACGCCACACTCTCAACCATTTCATTTTGCCTTGAGACATCTACAATAAATTATGTTGTGTTCACATTTTATTGATTTATTTGATATTGTAGCATATATGGTTACTAATCTTTCTTTTATCTTGCAGGTACCGCCTGTCTTGGGGGGGAAAATGCCGGGGTGAGCCAGCACACATTGACAAAGGAAAGGTAATTAGGTGCTTTCTATTTGATTAAATATTGATGCATTCTTGTAAAATGTTTGTGGTAATCCTATTTAATTACATTCTTTATGTGGCTACTGGCGATGAGCCTGTATAGATTCCACGTCGTAGACCATTAGGGATTTCCATTTGCACTGAGAGCCCCATTTTATGTATAAGTATCATTTATTTTTTATTATCCTTATCTTCTTAAATAAATTCAAAACTAATTTCCGTGATATTAACAACTACTATTTTGTATCTCATAGGAGACTCCTAGTGCACATGAGGTCCGACGGGAGAGTTATGTAGATTTGATGATGTTATGCTATAAATTTAGCATGCTATGAATTATAATGTTATATTTTAAATTTTAGATTCATCTAACAAACATATTTGAACATATACAGCCCACAATCAGAGAGGTACATGCATTGCCGAGGGCATATGAGAGGGTTCTTGACTAGCACAGGAGGTTGATGAGAGAGGTATTTATTATGAAATTTTGATTGTATAATTATTCATTACAAAAAATATCATTATGCATTTGAGTAATTCAATGTTAGATACAAAGAATCATATAAATTTAGTAGTCTAACTTTGGGTTTTCCTTTTTTGCTTATGTAGGAGGCATCTAATCCACCTAGTGTAGTGAAGAGACTGCATTTTGATCATCCACCAGCACCCTAGGATAGTATAGTTGTCATAGGATGCATCATGAGACATTTTGAGATGGCATATGCCACATTGTACACAGAAACATTGATATTATACACAATCTGATGGCATGATCAACCACATTTTGTATATGGATATATGTATTTTGATATATATTTGAGTACTTTGTCTATGGATACATGATCTTTGATATATATATTTGTGTAAAATTTTGTCTATGGATACATGTATTTTGATATATTTTTTTGTCATTTATGTGCACAATGATATACATATTAATTTAGTACCTAGTATTGTTCAATTTGTCATGGATCATGTGTATTGTTCATGTTTATGGAATATCATTAATTTTGATTATGTTTGTTATATTTGATTCAAATGCAATAATTTTTGAATAAAATTTTAATAAAATTTATTATCAAGTTTGGATGCAATGTATAATTTGAAGTGCTATCATGACATAAACACCCTTGTTAACCTCCTACACAAGGTTCAGATAACCTCAAATCTGATTTTAAACTCCACCTTTAACCTTGAAACTAACTCTTGGCTTCAAATCTAATCTCAACATAGTTAGGGAATCCACTCCTCAACCATGGATTCTATTCTCAACCACCAAGTCATTCATAGATTCATAATCTTTGATAACTAGCACTTCACTTTGTTACTATCCTCATACTACAACTTTTCAATTTCAACATAACCTCAAAATATCTCAGCTTAAGAGACTTGATTGGATATTTCATTGATAGCCCTCATGAGCTCTAACTTATTTTAGGCCTCAACATCACTGTCCTATAGCATTCAATGGTTCATTGATAGCCCTCACGAGCTCTGAGTTATGACCCTCAAAATATCAACCTCAAAATGAACTTAGAGCACCTTGGAGACTCCTCGGTACTGGGTGGCCATGAATGATTGATGGTCTTTGTGGCTAGAAAAAGGGTATCACTAAGGTTCACCCACCCACTTGGAGTTAATGGTGTTGATGATTCGATGCCAAGATCAGTGGTTTCAAAGTTACGTTGTGGTGCACCTATGAGTTGAGGCACCCCACGAGTTTTGGCATCGAGAGAGATCACTGTGCCAAATCCAAATGTAATGTGATCTCTCAAAAATGAGATAGTTTATTTTAGGTCTCAGCATCACTATCTTGTAGCATTCAACAGTTCATCGATAGTCCTCACGAGCTCCAAGTTATGACCCTCGGAAGATTGACCTCAAAACACACTTAGAGCACCTTGGAGACTCCTCAGTATGGGGTGGCCGTGGATGATGGCTGGTCTCTGTGGCTAGAACAAGGGTTCCACTAGGGTTCATCCACCCACCTAGAGCTAATGGAACTGACGATTCAATGTCAAGATCAATGGTTTCAAAGTTACGTTGTGGTGCACCTATGAACTAAGGCACACTACAAGTTTTGGCATCGAGCGAGATTGCTGGGCTGAATCTAAATGGAATGTGATCTCTCAAAAATGAGATAGATTATTTTAGGCCTCAACATTGCCATCTTGTAGCATTTGATAGTTCATTGATAGCCCTCATGAGCTCTAAGTTATGACCCTCAAAAGATTGACCTTGAAACACACTTAAAGAACCTTGGAGACCTCCTCGGTATGGGGTGGCCGCGAATGATGGATGGTCTCCATGGCTAGAAAAAAGGTGTGACTAGGGTTTATTTCCCTACATGGAGCTAATGGAGCTAACAATTTGATGCCAAGATTAGCGATTTCAAAGTGATCTCTCAAAAATGAGATAGGTTATTTTAGGCTTCAGCATTACTATCCTATAACATTTGACAGTTCATCGATAGCCCTCTCGAGCTCTAAGTTATGACCCTCAGAAGATTGACCTCGAAATGCACTTAGAGCACCTTGGAGACTCCTTATTACAGGGTGGACACGAACAATGGATGGTCTCCATGGCCAAAAAAAGGGTGTAAGTAAGGTTCACCCACCCACCCAGAGCTAATGGCACTAATGATTCGATTCCAAGATGAACGATTTCAAAGTTATGTTGTGGTGCACCTATGAACTAAGGCACACTGCGAGTTTTGGCATTGAGTGAGATCATTATGTGGAATCCAAATGGAATATTATCCCTCAAAAATGAGATAGATTATTTTAGGCCTCAGCATCACTATCCTATAATATTTGATAGTTCATCGATAGCCCTAACGAGTTCTAAGTTATGACCCTCAGAAGATCAACCTCAAAATGCACTTAGAGCACCTTGGAGACTCCTCGGTATGGGATGGCCGCAGATGATGGATGGTCTCCATGGATGGAACAAGGGTGTCACTAGGGTTCACCCACCCACTCAAAGCTAATGGCACTAACGATTCAATGCAAAGATTAGCAGTTTTAGAGTTACACTGTGGTGCACCTATGAATTGAGGGACACTGCGAGTTTTGGCATTGAGAAAGATCATTGTGCTAAATCCAAATAGAATGTGATCTCTCAAAAATGAGATAGCTTATTTTAGGCCTAAGCATCACCATCCTGTAGCATTCAATAGTTCATTGATAGCCCTCACGAGCTCTGAGTTATGACCCTCAGAAGATCGACCTCGAAAAGGACTTAGAGCACCTAAGAGACTCCTTGGTACAAGGTGGCCTTGGATGATGGATGGTCTCCATGGCCAGACCAAGGGTGAGACTAGGGTTCACCCTCACACCCAAAGCTAATGGCTCTGACGATTCGATGCCAGGATTAGCGGTTTCAAAGTTACGCTGTGGTGCACCTATGAACTAAGGCACACTATGAGTTTTGGCATTGAGTAAGATCACTGTGCAGAATCCAAATGGACTGTGATCTCTCAAAAATAAGATAGTTTATTTTAAGACTCAGCATCACTATCCTATAGCATTTGACAGTTCATCGATAGCCCTCACGAGCTCTGAGTTATGACCCTCGAAAGATCAACCTCGAAATGCACTTAGAGCACCTTGGAGACTCCTCAGTACAAGGTGGCCACAGATGATGGATGGTCTCCATGGCTGAAACAAGGGTGTCACTAGGGTTCACCCACTCACCTAAAGCTAATGACACCGAAGATTCGATGCAAAGATCATCGGTTTCAAAGTTATGTGGTTGTGCACCTATGAATTGAGGCACATTGTGAGTTTTGGCATCGGGCAAGATCATTGTGCTGAATCCAAATGGAATGTGATCTCTCAAAAATGAGAAGTTATTTTAGGCCTCGACATAATTTTCCCATAGCATTTGATAGTTCATCGATAGCCCTCATGAGCTCCAAGTTATGACTCTCGAAAGATCGACCTTGAAATGCACTTAGAGCACCTTGGAGACTCCTCAGTACGGGATGCCCACAGAAGATTGATGGTCTTCATGGCTAGAAAAAAGGTGTCACTATGGTTCACCCACCCACCAGGAGCTAATGGCACTAACGATTCAATGCCAAGATCAGTGGCTTCAAAGTTACGCTGTGGTGTACCTATGAACTGAGGCACACTACAAGTTTTAGCATCGAGCAAGACCACTGTGTCGAATCCAAAAAAAATGTGATCTCTCAAAAATGAGATAGGTTATTTTAGGCCTCAGCATCACCATCCTATAGAAATTGATAGTTCATTTATAGCCCTCATGACCTCTGAGTTATGACCCTCAGAAGATTGACCTTGAAACACACTTAGAGCACGTTGGAGACTCCTCGGTACGGGGTGGCTAGGGATGGTGGATGGTCTCCATGGCTAGAAAAAGGGTGTCAATAGGGTTCACCCAACCACTTAGAGCTAAGGGAACTGATGATTCAATGCCAAGATCAGTGGTTTCAAAGTTACCATGTGGTGCAGCTATGAACTGAGGCACACTACGAGTTTTGGCATTGAGCAAAATTATTGTGCAAAATCCAAATGGAATGTGATCTCTCCAAAATGAGATAGGTTATTTTAGGTGTTAACATCACTATCTTTTAGCATTTGATAGTTCACCGATAGTCCTCACGAGCTCTATGTTATGACCTTGGAAGATCGACCTCGAAACACACTTAGAGCACTTTGGAGACTCCTTGGTACGGGGTGGCCGTGAACGATGGATAGTCTTCATGGCTGGAACAAGGGTGTCACTAGGGCCCACCCACCCACCCAAAGCTGATGGTACTGATTATTTGAATAGTTTTAGCCATTAGGAGTTAGATTTTGAAAAGTTGTCAAGAAAATTGCAAAAGTTGCTAAGCAACTTTTTGCAATTTTTTCACTAAGACAAGTTTTATTACAAATTTGTTTGCAAATGGACTGTACAAACTCCTAGGGACCCTAATAATGTTATAAACATCTAGATTTACCTAAAAAACATGGAATTTACTAAAAATCCACTTTATTGGACCAATTGATGGCCAAGGCTTATAGTTGCACCATGGGGTCTTATGTCCATTACAAAGGTGGATGTTCATAGGGAGATCATTAGATCTATCCCTAGACCTTATTACATCAAGAAAAGAAAAATTATTAGGTGCTTTGCACTAGTGTTCCATGTATTGATGTGATTAAAAAGTGCATAGAATGGTTAGTGATTGTGCATACCTCATGAACACATTACTTGATTTATTTATTTTTGATGAGATGTGGTTGGTATGTGATCGATTAAAAAGCTTTCTTAGCATGAATTTTTTTGGATAACCAATCCATTTTCCTACTAATTCAAATGGGTGTGCCTAAGGGCTCAACATGTTTGGGTGATATTAAATCCACACGGAAATCACTTGCTCTTCTAGAGATGCTAAAGGGTGTATGCAAAGGGACTAGCATCCTTTAATATTATAGAATTTTATTTTTGTGCATTTTTTATGATATGCATTTGGAAACATGTCATGCATTCTTGAAAATTTTTTTTATTAGATGTAGTAGGTATGTGGATGATCAACAACCTTTTATCTCATTAATGTTATTGAACTAAGAACTAGTTTTCCTCTCAGTTGGAAGGGTGGGCGTAAGGGTTCAACACTAATGGGTGATGTTGAACCACCTTGGTAATGACTAGTTCATTTGGGGATGCTTGAGACTGCATGCAAAGGGATTCTTGTCAATTTTACTCTTGTTTCAAGGGGTGGGCCTAAGAGCTCTATGTCAAATAAGAAAAAAGCCAAACTTGTAATAAGATATCCACAAGCAATTATTTTTCATATAGTTATAAATGCTCTTAAAATTATCCTTATAGCCTTTTATCACATGCAAATATGATTTGTAAGAACTTGTTCAATATCTTCCTCTTATAATTCCTTACAAAGAACCTGCCAAAATACAAATTAGAATGTGCAACTTATTTAACTTGTCTTTTTTATTATTACAAAAACCATATACAAAAAAAGTTCACATTTTACCTCATAAATCTTAGGAATTCTCCCCAACATCACCCCCCTGCCCAACTCTTCATGATGTACCTACATTCCAATATCATAAAAAATTTAGTAACTTATTGTATTAAACAAGATAATCATCAATTCATTTAACCATTATGAAGAACATAACATAAGAAGTAAATATACCCAGTCGAGTGTTTCAGTAGGGTCCTCTCTCTGTTTTAGGGTCTCCAACAAGGCTTCATGATCAACATTAGTAATAGTAAAAAGTTATTTTACTTTTGGTCTTCCTTGATGCTTCAAAAAATTTACATTTGTTTCTATAATAAGATGCGAAGATATGAGAATTATTTTGTGCTTCTGATAGTCTTCGAATGCAAGAATTCTATTCCTTCTAAGCATGTATGTTTGCAGCCATGTTCCAGTGACAACCACTAAACCAGTAGGATATGTGAATCCATCATCATCTGTAATCAGTTTGGCAAGTTTTTGTTTACCTCTTACACAACATGCTAACCAATAATCAAATTTCTCATCATTCACCTGTGGTGCAACCAATGCAAAGACATGTCCTAGATGAAGTAGATCTAATAGATGGTTATGCTCAAGTGAACTTTCCATGTCATCATTTCTGATAGAGGGTATGATAGAAAATGGAGTAAGATAATGTGGAGCCCATGTGTCTACCCACTCACTTGACTCACAGTGATCCCAATCACACTAAAAAAATAGGACAAAAGAAAGCTAGCTGTTATGTTCAAATGGTCCATCTACGAGAATCAGAGCTCCAGAATGAATGCATTTTTGATGAGTCTCTTACTATAGCACAATATAATCTATCAGCTATGGACCCTTCCTCAACCAACCAAAAGAACTTATGTACCACTGAATCAAGAGTCCCCCCTTGTGATAATGCTAAACTACACCAATCAAAAATGCTATGAGCATCAAGAAGCTCTGCTACTGAAATCTTTAGGTTCACCTAACTAGAGCTCTCTTTAGAAATGCCCATGCTCCATCATGTTCCCATTTTCCATGGTCGAACTTAAAAAATCTCCAAATATGAGGCACCCCTCTCTCTACGTGCATCCTACACAACCAATAAAACATGTAAGAATTCTTGAATTGACCTGTACAATTATCTGATCAAATGATATGTCTATCCATAGCAATTGCATGCTCATGTAAGAAATAAAAATAATTCTCAAAACAATGTTGCACAAACTCATGAGAGTGAGATCTATCATCAATCATATAAAATGATACTCTCTAATAATCTTTTGATTATCTTCCACACTATTAGGGGTATGTCTATATGTTGTGTGAATAAAAAAAGAAATCTAAATAGAGTTGTAATACTGAGATTGTGTCTCATTTTGAGGTTACAATGTGCAGTTCTCAGAAAAATCAACAACTGATATAATAGTACCAATGGGAAAAGTCTCCTTACACATTCTAAATTGTTGATCCAACCACTAAGACCTGTGACTATGTCTTGCATACTTGTAAAAAATATTTGTTGAAATCTAAAATAAAACTAGCCACACCGATATCTTTTCCAACCAACTGACATCTAGAGCTCTCACCCCCACTCTTCAATGTGTATTTCACCATTTCATATACCTTCTTTTTCACTATTGTATTTCTGAGATCTTGTTCGCACCCCTCATGAAAACATGTGTCAAACTTGGATAAGCCACCATATTCTGAACACTTCTCATTTAAGGAAACATCTTTATAAAAGAAACAACCATCAACTCTACAACATAAAAATTGATCTAGCAAGCCTCTTGATAATTTTGGAAGCCCATTAGCACCACAATCCTCCAACATTTCTTTACTATGCAAAGTAGAATAGATGGAGCGTAATAGTTCATGGTGCATAGAAAACTCAATATGATATTTGCAGCAACATGTATTTCAAATTTTGAGTGGCACCCAATAAAATGGCTTCAAAGATTCAAAATCCCTTTGTTATATACAAAGACTTGGATGACTCTTTGTAAATTGTTTGAACAACATAGTTTGACTTACCACCAAATAGTGTTTAGAATGTGGCATGCTGTCTTTGATGCCAATTCTCAACTTTAACACGTCTTTAGCATTGGGTGATACTCGTGACCTAGAGTGCCAAAATTGTGTAATTTCTTCCTTCACATCATTGGATAGCTTCTTATCAAAACGTGGAAGTTTCCCATCAAATGGCCATGTTTTATTTTGAACAGGATCATCAATTTTCTCTCATCGACAAAGTGCTCTTCTCAAAGTAGTATGATTTAGATTCAAATCAATAGAAGTTTGTCTCATATATCTACCATTTCTCAAATGATGAATTACTAAAGATATTGTAATAACCCTTCGAGTAGCTCTGTTATCCTTCTCCCTACTATTTTTTTCAATGCTATTGAGAGCACTGAAAAGATTCTTCATAATAATGACATTTCTTTCCAAATTTTTATTGACACAAATCTTCAATTTTGAAAGCATAGGTCTCATCGTTTGCATCTTTAATAAGGGCATGAAAAGGTGACATTGCTCTACCACTGTCTTGTTGCCAAAAAACATCTTATATAATCTTGAAGCCCATAACCAAATGGTTCTATCTAATTTGTTCCCTTCCAAACTAGTAATAATCATTTCATCAATTTCAATTTTCCATTTTGGTGTTTTAGAACCTTCACATCGATCATAATTAGGAGATATGTAAGGTTCTTGTGCATTAGTTTCCTGTGCATTGTCATGTTTGACATGGTCAATTATGAAATTTGATTTATGACTTGGGTAGCATTTCATCCTCAAAATTTTTATTCACTAAATTTTTAATTTTGGCATTATCATTTTCAATAGGTACATTTTCATTCTCCAACTATACATATTCATTATCCGACTCTGTGATTTCACCGTCGACTAATTCATCATCATCTTGACTGATATTTAACATACCTTATCCTTTTCTTTGGTGTTCTATTTTGTCCCTTTCCCTATATGCCACAATGTCTTCATTGGATACTTTCCTTTTGCATTTAGCCTTTTGATGACTGTTGCTCCCCATTAAGATGACAATATTGGGCACCTAGGGTTATATTTTTGAACTTTTTTCGATTGGTTGGGCCCCAAAACTTGACTTTCTCTAAAACCCAAGAAAAAAAAATCAAAAAGTGATGTTGTCAGGTCTGCAGGGACAAGGAATATGTTGCAAAATAATGCCAGTAATATCAGATATTTGATATGCCCCTTAAAAAATTTTGGAGGGAAAACTGAACATGTGAGTTATAGTTTATGACTTATAAATTATTTGAGTTATATTACTATGTAAAGATATATTATAATATTATATATATATATATATATATATATATATATATATATATATATATATATATATATATATATATATATATATATATATATATATATATATATATATATATATATATATATATATATATATATATATATATATATATATATATATATATATATATATATATATATATATATATATATATATATTATAACGTAACATAAAGATATAACATATAATCTATTAATATATAATAATATCTTATGTTATTCTTATTGTAATCTATAAATATAATATATATGTCCCTACGGGTCCTATGACCCCTAGGGACATATTATAATTATTCATATGGTTTGAAAGGGGTCATAGGGTGATCTATGACCTGCTTCAACCTATTAAATGATGACATATGTCCCGAGGGGTCCTAAGACCCCTATGGATATATTAGAATGCTTCGTATGGGTTGAAGGAGGTCATAGACTGAGTTATGACCCCCTTCGACCCATTACATGATGGCATATGTCCCTAGGGGTCCTAGGACACCTAGGGACATATTAGAATCCTTTGTATGGGTCGAAGGGGGTCATAAGGTGACCTATGACCCCCTTCAACCCATTACATGAGAACATATGTATGTTGTCATGTAATGGGTTGAAGGGGGTCATAGGTTAACCTATGACCCCCTTCGACCAATTAAATGATGACATATGTCCCTAGGGGTCCTAGGACCCCTAGGGACATATTAGAATCCTTCATATGAGTCGAAGGGGGTCATAGGGTGACCTATGACCCCCTTCGACCCATTACATGATGACATATGTCCCTAGGGGTCCTAGGACCCCTAAGGACATATTAGAATCCTTTGTATAGGTCAAAGGGGCTCATAGGGTGACCTATGACCCCCCTTTAACCAATTACATAATGACATATGTTCCTATGGATCCTAGGATGCATAGGGACATGTTAGAATCTTTTGTATGGGTGGAAGGGGGTCATAAGGTTACTTATGATCCCCTTTGACCCATTACATGATGAAATATGTCACTAGGGGTCCTAGGACCCCTAGGGACATATTAGAATCTTTCGTATGGGTCAAAGGGGGTCATAGGTTGACCCATTACATGATGACATATGTCGCTAGCGATCTTAGGACTGCTAGGGACATATTATAATCTTTTGTATCCATTCAACCTATTACATGACAACATATGTCCCTAGGGTTCCTAAGACCCTTAGAAACATATTGAATTCTTCATATGGGTCGAAGGGGGTCATAGGTTGACCTATGACCCCTTTCGACCCATTAAATGATGACATATGTCCCTAGGGGTCCTAGGACACCTAGGGACATATTAAAATAGTTCATATGGGTCGAAGGGGGTCATAGGGTGACCTATGATCCCCTTCGACTCATTACATGATGACATATGTCCCTAGGGGTCCTAGGACCCCTAGGGACATATTAGAGTCCTTCGTATGGATCGAAAGGGGTCATAGGTTGACCTATGATCCTGTTCGACCCATTAAATGATGGCATATGTCCCCAGGGGTCCTAGGATGGCTAGGGACATATTATAACCCCTTCCACCCATTACATGATGACATATGTCCCTAGGGATCTTAGTACCCCTAGGGACATATTAGAATCCTTCATATGGATCGAAGGGGGTCATAGGGTGACCTATGACCCCCTTCAACTCATTACATGATGATGTATGTACCTGGGGATCCTAGGACCCCTAGGAACATATTAGAATCCTTCGTATGGGTCGAAGGGGGTCATAAGGTGACCTATGATCCCCTTCAACACATTAAATGATGACATATGTCCCTAGGAGTCTTAGGACCCCTAGGGACATATTAGAATGCTTTATTTGAGTTGAAGGGGGTCATAGGTTGACCTAAGACCCCCTTTGACCCATTACATGACAACATATGTCGCTAAGGGTCCAAAGACCCCTAGGGACATATTAGAATCATTCGTATGGGTCAAAGGGGGTCATAGGGTGACCTATGACACCCTTCGACCCATTACATGATGACATATGTCCCCTAGGAACATATTAGAATGCTTCATATGTGTTGAATCGACCCATTACATGATGACATATGTCCTAGGGAGTTATTAGAATCCTTTGTATGTACCCTATGACCCCCTTTGACCCATTACATGATGACATATGTTCCTTGAGGTCGTAGGACCATTAGAGACATATTAGAATACTTTGTATGGGTCGAAGGGGGCTATAGGTTGACTCCTTTCAATCTATTATATGATTAAATATGTCCGTAGGGGTCCTAGGACCCCTAGAGACATATTATAATATTTCATATGGGTCAAAGGGGGTCCTAGGTTGACCTATGACCCCCTTCGACCCATTACATGATAACATATGTTCATAGGGGTACTAGGACCCCTAGAGACATATTGGAATGCTTCTTATGGGTCGAAGGGAGTCCTAGGTTGACCTATGACCCCGTTCGACCCAATACATGATGACATATGTCAGTAGGGTTCCTAGGACCCCTAGCATCATATTAGAATCCTTTGTATGAGTCAATGTGGATCATAGGTTGATCTATGAACCCCTTCAACCCATTACATGATGACATATGTCTATAGGGGTCCTAAGACCCTTAGAGACATGTTAGAATCCTTCGTATGGGTCAAAGGGGGTCATAGGTTGACTTAGGACCCCCTTCGATCTATTACATGATGGACTATGTCACTAGGGGTCCTAGGACCCCTACGAACATATTAGAATCCTTTGTATGGGTCGAAGGGGGTCATAGGGTGACATATGACCCCCTTCGACTCATGACATGATGACATATGTCCTTGGTGGTCCTAGGACCCATATGGACATATTAGAATGCTTCCTATGGGTCGAAGGGGGTCATAAGGTGACGTATGACCCCTTTTGACCCATTACATGATGACATATGTCCCTAGGAGTCCTACGACCCCTAAGGTCATATAAGAATCCTTTGTATGGGTCGAAGGCGGTCATAGGGTGACTTATGATCCCCTTGAACCCATTACATAATGACATATGTCACTAGGGGTCCTAAGACCCCTAGGGACATATTAGAATGCTTCATATGGGTACCCATTACATGATGAAATATGTCCGTAGGGGTCCTAGGAACCCTAGGGACATATTAGAGTCTTTTGTATGGGTCAAAGGGTATCTAAGTTGACCTATGGCCCCGTTTGACCCATCACATGATGACATATGTCTGTAAGGGTCCTAGGACCCTTAGGAACATATTATAATCCTTTGTATAGGTCAAAGGGGCTCGTAGGTTGACCTATGACCTCCCTCGACTCATTACATGATGACATACATCCTTAGGGGTCTTAGGATCCTTAGGGACATATTAGAATCCTTTGTATGGGTCGAAGGGGGTCATAGGTTGACTTATGACCCCCTTCGACCCATTACATGACAACATATGTCCCTAGGAGTCCTAGGATCCCTAGGGACATATTAGAATCATTTGTATGGGTTGAAGGGGGTCATAGGTCGACCCATTACATGATGACATATGTCCCTAGGGATCTTAAGACCCCTAGGGACATTAGAATCCTTCCTATAGGTTGAAGGAGGTCATAGGTTGACCTATTGCCCCCTTTAACCAATTAAATGATGACATATGTCCCTAGGGGTCCTAAGACCCCTAGGGACATATTATAATGCTTCATATGGGTCAAAGCGGTTCATAGGTTGACCTATGACCCCCTTTGTCTCATTAAATGATGACATATGTCCCTAGGGGTCCTAGGCCCCGAGGGACATATTAGAATGCTTCATATACCTATGACCTCCTTCGACCCATTACATGATGACATATGTTCCTAGGGGTCCTAGGACCCCTAGGGACATATTAGAATCATTCATATGGGTTAAAGGGGGCTCATAGGGTGACCTATGACCCCCTTTGACCCATTACATGATGACATATGTACCTAAGGGTCCTAGGACCCCTAGAGACATATTAGATTCATTCATATGGGTCAAAGGGGGTCATACTTTGACCTATGACCCTCTTTGACCCATTACATGATAGACCCCTACGGACATATTAAAATTCTTGTTGCGAGTCGAAAGGGGTCATAGGTTGACTTGTGACCTCTTTTGACCAATCAAATGATGACATATGTCCCTTGGGGTCCTAGTACTCCTAGGGACATATTTTAAATCTTCATATGGAGCGAAGGGGGTGATAGGTTGACCTATGACCCCCTTCGAGCCATTACATGACAACATATGACCCTAGGGGTCTTAGGACCCCTAGGGACATATTAGAATATTTCATATGGGTTACAAGAGGTCATAGGTTAACCTGTGACCCCCTTCGACCCATTGCATGATGACATATGTCCTTAGGGGTCCTAGGACCCTTGGGGACATATTAGAATATTTCATATGGGTCGAAGGGATAATATTATATTTAATAATTATATTATATTATATATTTTAATATAATAATAATAATATATTATTAGATTATATAACAATAATAATCATATATGTTACTTGATTATATATTTAATTATAATAATAACAATATATATTATTATATAGAATAATTTTTTCATATAATTCTACTATATATATTTAATAATAATAATATATATCATATATATCACTGTATTATATTTAGAACTATATTATATTTAATAATAATAATCATACATATTACTATAATGTAATAATAATTATAATAATAATATTAATTTTCACACATTCACAAAATATATTTTCCTTTAAAATTGTCTAAAGTTATTCTCTTAAATTTGTCTCCCTCTAAATTTAAAATTAAAAAAAATTCCCTTTTGAAATTTTCCACCAAAAACAAATTTGAAATTATCGTGGCTAATTGGATATCTGATTTTAAATTAGATATCCAATTTTAAATAGGATATCCAATCAGGCCTGGTTTTTACCAAGCCCGCCCAATGAACCCAAAAAATGTGTTTGAGGGTTTCAGTGACACTCAGACTTCGGGTAGCCATTTGACAATGTTATTTTGATTGAAATTGACTTAAACAAAAAGTGTTTTTTAATATCACTTTTGAGATTCCAATGATATAATTGTTGTAATTTTTGAGTTCGATAAGTATTTATTAGTTAATTTTCAATGAAGATTATTGTAAAGTGTTGATTGACATATTGATTGAAAAATAACTATAACTTTCAAACAGTATAACAATTTTTAAATCTAAAAGTTGCGTCACATTCTATAGTTTTCCCTGTATAAGACAAAAAATAAAACTTAAATTTGGTAAAATTTTCTATTAGTTAAGGTTGTTAGACAAGGGAGTTTTTTTTTTTCCGAAAAAGTTTTGGTAAAAAATTCATATTTAATTATTTATTTGGAATAAAAATACCAAAAGGTATGCTTCACATCCAAGCATGAGTCTACTTTTTATATCTATAATTATATTATAAAAAATTTATAATTTGATTTTGATTAAGGTGGTCAAACATACACCTACTTTTTATTTTCGCCTTGAAATTTTTGTAGTACTACATTAAAATCCAAACTTTTAACCAATCAATTATTATTTTTTCCTTATAAGGCCTAGTAGTTTAGAAACTACATTCAATTTTCTACAGATGATTTTCTTACAAATTTTTAATATAAAGTCCATAAAAACTTTAAAATTATGTGTCAAGTTGACATAACCCTGATTTGTTGATTTTTCACTATCACTTAAGGCCATAGTTTGGTACACCATGATCCTACACATACACATAAGCTAGATATTTTTGAATTTTTGAGGCCCATGTTTGACCTAAATGGGTATGCCAGAGATGTCCTTTAGATAGGGAGCATGATCAAGCACATCACTACCGTTGATGACTATTGGGCCGATTGCAAAGATGAGTTTGAGAGCCATGATCAAGCCTTTGCTAGATTGACAGTCGACCAAATTCAGATGTATAAGCTTGATATTGATGAAGAAGGATTTGAAGATGATAGTCAGAACATGTATAGAAATGCTTACTTGACCAATGTAAGAAGTACCCCCATAATTTTAGAACCTTACGAAGATGTTGTAGAAGACCTAGATATGATGACGACTAGAATCTACAAGAGAATTGGAAAATGGGTTGAGTGGATCACAACATGGTGAAGTAGGAGAAAAGGCATGATTTCTTAGGCATCCCCAAATGTGGTGAAAACCTCATCTTCTCAAATTGGTGCATTAGGCACAATCTTGCTCATCACTTAAGGGCCTGCACAACCAGCTAGTGGAGGTGACCAACCTCTTGACAAGAATATATGTCTTGATAAAACTTGTTAGGATAGTTTAGTAGCAATGATTGGAATTGAAATGGGGGCCAAGAACAAGAAAGTGGAAGAATTGAAGTATAGTGTAGTCATAGTGGATCTCTCACTGAACAACAATTTGATTTCATCCATAAATGTTGCATTTCTCCTACCAAGTAGCCCCCAAATACAAGTGGTGCACCTTGAAGATGGTGGAAGTAGTAAGACAAAATCTATTAAGTCTAGCAAAGCTACAAAGAAGACTACATAAATAGAGAAGGGTCCCAAAACTTCAAAACTTATTTCCCAAGTTCCAAAGAACCATTTCTCTTCAACTACAAAAACATTAACTCTAGTGAAGAGGAAAGTGTTTAGTGTAGATAGGTGTAACACAAAATCATAGCTGGAAGAAACCTTGGATAGAAAGAAAAAGAGGAAAGAAGAGGGAGTCCCCAAAATTTTTTTTTTATCTCTTGCTATCCATTCTAGATCGACATTGAGTAAAGTTAAGAAACAAAAGACTGTCGATTCTCGATCAGGACTCTGATATAGGACACTTAACTACTTAACTATGGAGATTGCTAAGCCCACCAAGGAAAGAGGACTTGAATACCTAAATAAAATAGACTTTTTATTACAATTTGTAGACCTCAGAGAAGTTAGACATGACACCAAACTGAGCTTGTGGAAATCAACAAATGATGTGATAGAAGGAAAACTCAAAAGTCTCAGAGTAGCTAAAGTTAGAATGAAGGTTGAGATTCATGAGCTTAATTACTTCATTAGGCAACTAGTCACTACAAAGCATCTCAAGAGTGTCAACCACTGATGACCCTATAGCACAGATATTCAAGCTATCATCTCCTAGCTACAAGAAGACAAGCACTTCAAACAAATTGGTAGGGATTGGAGTGAAAAACTCAATTCTAAGGGACTTGCAATCATAGAGTAACTTGGTAATGTAGTACTGAGGCTCAAAATGGAGAAAGATAATATCTTAGCTAATTGGGCTACCCTGTCAGTAGAAAAATCCAAGAGCGGGGACTGCATTTCCTTATTGGAAATGATCATCCACATGAAGGATAAGGAAGCAGTAGAGGAAATGATTCTGCCTGAGGGAGATGAGCCCTTATTTGAATGGCTACAGATTATGCAATTCAAATCTGAAATGATTCTAGTGGAAGAAGAAGGATTAAAGGAAATAGAGATTAAAGTTAAAAAGGATCAAGATAGAGACTATGAATTACTAAGAGGTCTACATATAGACTCCCAAACTAGTGGACAATAGAAAGCAATAGTTGGAATTGCTATCATGCAAAAGAATTTCTCTAATTATTTGGATAGTTTAATAGAGAAATCTTTTGATCATTAGAATAGAATGTTGGAGCTCCAAAAGCTTGGCGATTATGGACATGTAGGTATGGAGAAAATGAAAGAGCAGTTGAATGCCATCAAAGATCTAGCTAGAGAGCATTCCAAGTGGCTCTTAAGATATACTAAAATTCATGTTCATAGACATGAGGGGTTGATCCCAATCATTGTTTCCACCAAAGCCTATAAGAAAAATTTAGAAAAAGGAAAGAAGGAAAAGTGGTTCTTATCCCACCCTTTCATATTTTGATGTAAAGATTGTAACTAACAATTAGCTCCTTGTCATTTATGAATTTTGAGGAGATGAACTAATTTGAGTCTCATTTTGTAATGGTCATCTTGGAATCCTATACATACCTAATTGAAAGAGTAATAAAGGGTTGGCTAATTTTTGGCATGAAATACTTCATGTTGCAAAGATTAGTTGAATGTATTTTGTGTTGATTATTTACTATTCCATTGTTGTGTGATAGTTTTAGATATCTCTTTTAGTTCAATTGAGTTAAGGAATAAATAGAGTTTGTTCCCCTGTTCAATACAAAAAGCTCAAGATAATAGAAGTGTTATTGACAGTTTAAAGAGATTTTGTTTTGTGTTGTTTCTTTGAGTTAGTCTATTCTTTATTAGAGTTATAAGCTTTTAGTTAAACAACTAATTCATAGATAAAATACATTAACATGTCGTCAAATTCTACGAGTTCATAAGATGTGTAAGTTCACAAATTTGGTTAGTTTTAAGACCCAAATCACCGCCTAAGTTAGTTCCTATTTAGGCCTAGCTTGGCTTACCTCTCCTATTCTCTATTCAAGAACAAACCCCATTTAGATTTAGGAATAAACAAGATTCATTGTAAACCAAAAATGCAAGGGAGCTGTACCTAAGAATTTAGAGAGAAGTCAATCACTTACCATGATTTCCCAACTATTGTAACTAGATATTGTTCTCAAATATTGGGCACTCAAAGAGTAGAATAAAAGAACAATCTATTTACAAACACAATGTACCTAATTTTAACAGCAACACTTAGAGATTTATTCATTCTACCAAACTCACACATATCCTCAATCAACTTAATTTAACTAGCAACATGTAGATAATAATTAGCTTGCCTCATTGTTGTTACCAATTACAAAGCTTTATTCTCTCCTCACCTAGCAAAATGCATTAATTAGGGAAGTGAATGTAATAATATTAGGAGAAAATGGGCATGCAACATTTTAGCTACAAAACAAAGAGCCTCTATCTAATTGATTAACCTTGTAGAAACCATCAATTATACTATTAAATATAACTTCATCTTGGATATAATTAGTATTTATGATCTTAGCCACGAAATTGAGAGCTTCATCTACTTTCTCTACTCTACAAGCACAACCAATCAAGATACTAAATGTAAATCTATCTAGATATGTTTTCCAACATCTTGGATTGTACATGACAACATTTGGAGCCAAACCCTTTTCCATCATCTCTTCTAGTAGAGAGAAAGAAATTTCCACTTTATTTTTATTGTGCATAAAGACTCAATAAGCATTTTTATAGGTTTTCCTAAAGAGAGTAGTTTCATTTATTTTTTCCACCTTTTCCAAAGCCATATATTTTAAAGCCATATAAATGTAAGCATTAGGAAAGTTGTCTTGCTTCATACTAGTTACTAATTAGAGAACTTCATTTACTCAACCCACCTTGCAATGGTGATAGATAATGGTAGTCATGTAGTAATTTCTAGAGCATTGAGCATACCTCATTTTAGGAACAAATATTGGAACTTCATTCATTCTACCAAACTTGCACAAACCTTCAATCAAGCCTTCAATAGAGTAGAATAAGTAACAACATCTAGATAATAATCATTACTATATTGTAAATTATATTAATATATTATTAGTACATATATAAGATTATAATTTTTAATATATTAAAGAAGGTACAAAGTGCTAGGGTATGTGTAGGATCATGGTGTGCCAAAAGTGGTGATGTGAAAAAAATGGAGTTTGAAAATGTCTAAATGTGTAGGAGGAGGAGCTCCTTACGATAGACCCTTTTCCTAGTGGAAGAAAGCTAACACTTTAGTCCCCCCTACTAATGTCTCCCCCCCTCCTCCAGTACAATATCCTGATATTATTGCAAAGGCTAGCTCTCAAACTATTAGAGCCATCCATAGATTGAGTAACCTATTGATATCCTAGGCTAGGTCAATTTTGCCTCCCCATGTTGATGATACCGGTGTGATTTCATCATCAATGAGCTCATCACATGCTTGTGTGCCTCATACTTGCATAACATACAAGAATATTTATCTAGGTCCCATAGGTGATGTTTCTGAGTATTAGTTTGTATTTGAGGAGGATACACTAGATGCACGTACAGAGGCCACACACCCTAATGTGAGAGATGAGGGGCATGTAGAGGCATGGAATTCTTCTGTGTTAGTATGTGTATAGTTTTTTTTTTACACAACATGTGTGATCTAAAGTTAATCTTTAGAATAGAGTAATTTTAATTTTTAACCCGTATTGACTTATACATTTATGTGATCTTCATTCATGTTTAGTTGATGAGTGAGGAGGAGCTTAGATGGGTTGATAATGTCACACTCTTGACTATTTCATTTGGCCTTAAGACATCTACAATATATTATGTTGTGTTCTTATTATTTTTTCTATTTTATATTGGAGCATATATGGTTTCTAATGCTTCTTTTCTCTTGCAGGTATCACCTGTCAGTGGGTGGCAAAGTGTAGGGGATGAGGGACAACCCATTGACATGAGAAAGGTAATTAGGTGCTTGTAAAGTGATAAAATATCAATGCATTCTTATAAAATGTTCGTGGTAATAAAATTTAATTACATTCTTTATTGTATAGGGCATGGCTACTAGTGATGAGTCTAGGCAGATTCCACATCATAGACCCTTTGGCATTTCCATTTACATTGAAAGCCATATCATATGTATAAGTATCATTTATTTTTTATTTTTCTTATTTTCATAAATAAATTCAAAACTAGTTTTCGTGATATTAGCAACTAGTATTTTTTATTTCATAGGAAACACATAGTGTATGGGAGTTTTGTATCTTTGTTGACGCAACCACTATATCCAGAGGAGGAGTTGACATGGGTAACTTTTAGTTTGAATTCTTCATTATATGTTATAAATGGGTCACAAATAGTTTGAATTCTTCATTGAGATGGAATATGTCACATTGAATATAGAAACATTGATATTGTACACATTCCAATGGCATGATCAACTACATTTTGTAAATGGATCTATGTATTTTGATATATATTTGTGTAATTTGTCTATGGATACATGAACTTTGATATATATATTTGTGTAATTTATCTATGGATACATGTATTTTGATATATATTTTTTTCGTTTATGTGCACAAAGGTATACATAATAATTTAGTATTGTATTGTTCAACTTATCATGGATCATGTGTATTATTCATGTTTATGGAATATCATTTATTTTGATCATGCTTGTTATATTTGATTCAAATGAAATAATTTTTGAATAAAATTTTAAGAACATTTATTATCAAATTTTGATGCAATGTTTAATTTGAAATACTATCATATATGTTTAATTTGAAATAATCTCTGCAATCCCTTAAGATGTCACTATGGTTCACAAACCCAAATCCACTTAGAGCACCTTGGAAATGAGTTAGGTTATTGTAGGCCTCATTATGATCGTCCTATACCATTCAAAATTTCATTGATAGCCCTGATGAGCTTTGAGTTACAACCCTTGGAAAATTGACCTCAAAACACACTTAGAGCACCTTGGAGACTCTTTGATGTGGGGTGGCCATGAATGACAGAGGCTCTTTGCAACCAAAAAAAGGGTGTAACTAGGGTTCATCCACCCATTTGAAGCTAATGGAATTGAAAATTTGATGACAAGATCAACAGTTTCAAAGTTACATTGTGATGCACCTATGAACTGAGGCACACTGCAAGTTTTGGCATCAAGTGAGATCATTGTGCCAAATCCAAATAGAATGTGATCTCTCAAAAATGAGATAGGTTATTTTAGGCCTTATTATGAATATTCTATAGAATTCAATGTTTCATCAATAGACCCCATGAGCTCTAAGTTACCACCCTTGGAAGATTGACCTCGAAACACACTTAGAGCATCTCGGAGACTCTTCAATATAGGGTAGCCACAAATGATTGAGGCTCTCCGTAGTTGGAACAAAGGTATCACTAGGTTTCATCTACCCATCCAAAGCTAATGGTGTTGATGATTTGATCCCAGGATCAACAGTTTCAAAGTTATTCTATGATGCACCTATGAACTGAGGTACACTACGAGTTTTGGCATCAAGCGATATTTCTATGCCGAATCCAAATGAAATGTGATCCTTAAAATGAAAGAATTTATTTTAGGACTTGACATGAATATCCTATTGCATTTGATGTTTCATTATAGCCCTCATGAGCTTTGAGTTATGACCTTCAGAAGGTCAACCTCAAAATGCACTTAGACCACTTTGGAGACTCTTCAGTACAGGGTAGTTGTGAACAATGGAGGCTCTTCGTGACTAGAAAAGGGTATCACTAGGGTTCACTTGCCAATCTAGAGCTAATGGCACTAGTGATTTTATGTCAAGATCAACGACTTCAAAGTTACGTTGTGATGCACCTATGAACTGAGGCACACTACAAATTTTGGCAATGAGCGAGATTGTTGTACTAAATCCAAATAGAATGTGATATCTCAGAAATGAGATAGGTTATTTTAGGCCTCAACATGACTATCTTGTAGCATTAAATTTTTAATCAATATCCCTCAGAAGATCCAAGTTACGACCCTTGGAAGATCAACCTCGAAACACATTTAAAGCACCTTAGAGACTCTTCGGTATAGGGTGGACATGAATAATAGATGCTCTTTGTAACTAGAAAAAGGGTGTTGCTAGGGTTCAACTGCCCATTTGGAGCTAATGACACTGATGATTTGATGCCCAGATCAATAGTTTTAAAAGTACGTTGTGATGCACCTATGAACTTAGGTACACTACGAGTTTTAGTATCGAGCTAGATTGCTATGCCAAATCCAAACAACATGTGGTCTCTAAAAAATGAGATAGATTATTTTAGGCCTCAACATGACCATCTTGTATCATTTGATTTTTTTTATCAGTAGCCCCCACGAGCTCTGAGTTATGACCCTTGGAAGATCGACCTTGAAATGCACTTAGAGCACCTTGGAGACTCTTTGGTATAGCATGGCCACGAATGATTGAGGCTCTTTATAGCTAGAACAAGGGTGTCACTAGGGTTCATTCACCCATATAGAGCTAATGGAACTGATGATTCAATGCCAAGATCAGCGGTTTCAGAATTACACTATGATGCACCTATGAACAGAGGCACACTGTGAGTTTTTGCACCGAGCGAGATCGCTGTGCCAAATCCAAATATAATGTGATCTTTCAAAAATGAGATAGGTTATTTTAGGCCTCAACATGACCATCTTGTAGAATTCAATTTTTCATCAATAATTCCCATGAGGTCCAAGTTATGACCCTTAGAAGATCGACCTCTAAACACAATTAGAACACTTTGGAGACTCTTTGGTAGGGGGTGGCCACAAATGATGGAGGCTCTCTGTGGCTGGAACAAGAGTGTCACTATGATTCACCTACCCATTTGGAGAGAGTGGCACTAATGATTCAATTCCAAGATCAACAGTTTTAGAGTTACGCTATGATGCACCTATGAACTAAGGCACACTACGAGTTTTGTCATCGAGCAAGATTGTTGTGTTGAATCCAAATAGAATGTGATCTTTTAAAAATGAGATAGGTTATTTTAGGCCTTGGCATATGTTTGGCTCTTGATTTAATAGTGATTATTATTACTAGTAGTCAACAAAATTTATTATACCTAGAGGTAGCTAGTGCTCATATTTAGCATAATAAACTATGTCTCTGGGCCAACTTCACAAAGCACAATTGCTTCCTACAGTTTTGGCTCTACAAGAGTAAGGTGGGAGTACCTTAAGGATTCTAATATCTTCTTTACTCTTACCCTTAATCCCTAGAAACAATATATGTGGTCCAATTTCTCTGATATATGTGAAACAAGCATGAGCTACAACAACTAACAATAACTCATAAATTCCCAGAAATTAGATGATGACCACCCTTATGCATTTGATACATTATTTGATTGATTTAGATTTGAATATAAATCAAATATATGTAGCAGAATTTACTTCAGTTTGTTTCTAATTTATATGACTATGCCTTATCCATTGTAACACAGAGTACACTGTTAGTAGGGGATCTAATTCAAATAATTTGTAAATGAACTATATGAACTATAATCACCTATTCTCATTCTTATGAAATATCCCTCTTATAAACTGATAGACTCTACTAATTCATTGAAGCATTTCCTTAACTCCTTGAATTAAAAGCAACAATATAATCAATATATAACCTATCTAGATTGCATTCAATCAATTAAACCTTATTTAACTAATCTAAAATTTAACAATTTCATAAAATGGAGACATGGATTTATAACATAGATGTACTATAAGTGCCCTTTTGTATTATCCTTCAAAAAGAATGATACCATAACTAATAGAAACACAATGAAACTCAGAATATCTTGCTAATTTTGTCATTGATATGAAAACATTAAGAAATTATAGAGCTAGAAAATAAACTCAAAATACTACACATAAAAATGGATCAACTGTACTTTTGAACAAGGCAAAATTATCAAATTCAAGGACCCTTTCTCTAACCTTGGGATCTTACTTATATAGGGTGAGATGCAACAAGCTTTAGGTATAGAGAATTGATAGTTTTCCTTAAGAAAAAATATTTACATCATTACTATCACAAAAGACAAACAAATGTGCAACAAGAAAAACTTTACATCATAATATTCCTTTGTGGGACAATTTTCTGTTACACCTATTGTTATACTTTCTTTGTTTGATGAAGAAGTTATTGATTGGCTTTATTATTGTTGTGGGTCCTCGAAAGATGTGGTTAATGGAATTGATGGTGATGTTTCTGGCTTTGATTCATGTAAGCTTACTTCAACTTGAGGATCCCCATTGATATCATCATGAATGAACAAGACAACATTTATATTTATTTCCTCTTTTTCCAAGTCATCAGCCTGGACTTCTATGCCTACAATTGCAATTGGTTGCTCATTCTTGTGTTCTTCTTCTCTTTGACCTCTTGATGATGTGTCAATAATCTATCCCTCATCCTTCTTCATCTAATCATCATCAATTTCAACTTCTTCCAACTGCTCACCATGAGCGATATCTGTCATCCACTTGTCAAAAAGTGTTTCATCTGGCCAATCAAATTGTAAAATATCTTGTTGCTTCTTAATTATATATTCAACAATTTTTTCAATTTCAAAAAAGTCTCATCTTAAAGAATCAATGAATAATTGCACTTTTACAAATTCTTTAGTTGTGGCTACCCACCACACATTTCCTTTCTCATTAATGACTTTATTCATTCTTAAACAGAATACGTCATTCACTTGTTGGGTCCATTCCTCTCTATTTTTCAATTTGTTCTTTCTATCTATAGCATGTGGGAATAAATCAAATTTGACACTTTTATATTTATCCAAATAATTAACAATCCTCCTTTACTACTCAACTCTCCTATCATCAAAATTGGAGAGGTCATGGACAATATGATAAGTTTTCTCTATATCTTGATTAGATGAACAAATCATAGAAAAATATAAAAAGGTGACCTCTTTACTCCTCTTATTCCACTTATTTACAATTGGCTTTAAAGCTTGATCATTTTCCTTTATTTAATCCCACACATTTATTGTTTTTTCTAATTTCTCATAGAATAAGGACCAATCAACTTTATCAACCAAATACATGAGGGCTTTCCTCTACTTATTCTCATATTGTACTTCCATTTCCACATGCAATGCCCATGGTTTACTTTTTTCCTCTTCAAAATACTGTGCAGTATAATATTGTGGCCTCTATGGTGTATTTGGTATCTCAATGAGAGTAGTGGATTTGAAAGGCTCTAGTGGTGGGTGAGGATAAGTAATTCTTGGCTTTGTGAGTCTTCCCATCATTTTATTTTCAAGTTCAATTCTCTTTTGAACTTCTTTATTTTATGCATTCAGAACCTTTTCATATCTATCTTGCAACTCCAACTTTTCCTTTTCATCTCTTAGAGTTGTGGCTAAGGTAAAGTGGGCTATTCCAACACCCAGATGTGTAGCTTCTACACTAGTGTTTTCTTCAACTCTTTTCAAAATTAGGTTGCCTATCAACCTAGTATCATCATACTGGGAAGAGCTAGTCCTAGATCCTTTCCTTACTGACCAAATGACTAATGTAGCTTGGTCCTCACTAAATTTGGCACCCTTCATTTCTCTCTTCTCTTGATCCTCTATAATCATTTTGTTTGCAACAAAGTTTTAAAAAAAAAGCATCTGCAATATCCCAATTGGGTAGCAGCAAAACACCAGATGCTTTTATCATTTGTCTCCCTTCCTCAGGGGTCATGTTCTTGATTTCTTGCATCATCTCTTCCTTTATTTGATTTTTTACATATGGTTCCTCCATTTCTAGATGCTCTATTTTCAACTTATTGCATCTTTCTTCAAATATTCCCATGTTTCTTCTCCAAACAAATTGGTAGAAGGGTTGGGATTTGACAAAATTGTCATTAGAGATGAATTCATGGCTGGCCTATTCCATCATATGGTCCAACTCTTTTCCTCTATAATTAGTCATTGTTAACTCTAGGCTTGGCATTGAAGGTTCCTATGGATTTCCCTCTTCTAATTCTACCTAAGTGATGAACACTCCCCCTTGAGATCTCAATTGCTCCATCTACTCCCTAGTAAATTGTTCATGTCCTAATTGTAGTGGGGATTGTGTGGGTCAATATTCCTCAACCTGAGGCATTTTTTTCTTTATTATTTTCTACCTCTTGAGCAAGGGTTCATCAAGTCTTTCCTCAAGAACTACACTGGTTGATCCCATAATCTAGTTTCCTTTGTCTATAGTGGTTCTTTTATCTTGGATCACATTGTAGCCAGGTCTCTTTTGAATGATCAACTACCCTGATCCTACTACAGGAGTAAAATATAACCTCCTCATTACCTCTTTGGCTTTGTCTAGGATGGAATTAATAAAAAATAATTTCTTTTTCTTCATGACCTCCATGATCTTACGAAAAGTAGTCATGTGTTTATTCAATCTGTTTGCCTCTATTTTTGCATCAGCAAGAGGCTTATAATTTTTATCAAAACAATGGATGAATTCAAAACTCTAGAACAAACTCTCCTTTTCTCTTTCTTGATCTCTTTCTCTTGCAAGGAGAACTCATTCCTTATTATATCAAAAAATCCCTCGGTATCACAAAAACAAGGATGAGACACAACCATCTTGTACCAATCTAGAAATTTGTACAAGAACAACCAACCACCTTGTGTGATTATGAAATGGTGGGCCACAATACAAGTGGGAAAAATTGAGCCTCTATTTATTCTAACCAAATATGCCTCCTCTAATCCTCCTAAATGCCACAACATCTCAACTATCCCTACCTTCAAAGGCACCTAGTAGGCCAATACATGGGGAGTCCCTTGGAAACCATAAATCCTAAAAATAGTTGAAATAAACTATGGTATGATATCTGCCCAATAATGTGATACTTTCAAATCAGAAAGATTATCCATGGCTATGATAAAATCCATCAATGCCTTGGGGATTCTGGGAATGTCCCTTAATATGAGGTATCTTAGCCTTGATGAAAAGTACCTATCAAACTTGAAAAACTTAGCCTCCCCAGCATACTAGCTCATATCTGCACTCCACAACTAGACTGGCAGATCTTCTTCTTCATACTTTTGGTTTAAAATCATCTCCTTCTCAAATTTATGTAACCCCCTTAAATAGGAACATGCGCAATAACAATGAATAATGGTCAAAAAAAATTTCCACCTTGCCCTTTGCAATTCCAACTAACCCTATATGAATTTCCTTTTCTAAATAGGATGAAAAATAAAAAATAATATCAACACAAAAAGAGGAAATTTGAATCAACACATACATAAATTTTATTGGCACAAAATTTTCCTCATCCTTAGCAAAAACCCTACATAGAGTCATATATATTTCTATGGCCCTAGAACTTGTGACTACTGGCAAATTTCCAATTGAACCTATGTGTACCCTCAGTGCACCCTACCTAATCTTATCCTTCTCAGATAAGTATTCTTTCTCCAATCCTAGCAGGTCGATGGGTACATGATAATTTGAAAATGGTTCTAGATCAAAAACTTCTTGAATTTATTTAGTATTTATTCTAACTAGGAACTCACCATCCATTCTTCTCACTATCTTGGTTACTGGGTCATAATTTTGGGCAATGGCCATTAATAGGTTAGAATCCATAAAAACATTAGGGAGCACTAGTTCTGCCAAATCAAAATTCCAAATGTTCCCACGAGGAGAAGATAATTTTCTTTCTAAGAACCACTTCATAAAAAGATGAAGCCCTATTTTAGTACTGGTAGCATCTCTAACCCAATTCCCTCTATCATACAACCCATCCACAATCTTGAGCCTAGGGTTTACATAAATTAGCTTTTTCATTTGGGTAGACTCATTTGTAGACTTAGGCAATAATTCAAGAAGGTCATCATGTATATTTCTACTAGAATAACCTACCTTTCCCAAGAAAACTCTCTTTGGAGGCATGTTTACTTAGTAACATAGAAATACCAAAACTCTTCACTGTATAACATATTAAGATACTTACTTGGCTCTTCATTATCTTTCTTGAAATTATGCACAAATGGTGGATATTGAAATTCTTTTGCAATTTCAAATGTGTGAGGACTAATTCTTCAATTGGCTCTCAGCTCTTTGTAATCCTAAAATTTTCTTGCGTAGAGAAGAACTGACAAAATTTTGCAATATATATCTGGTTCTAGTTCATATGGGGAGCCTTCAATTTTCATAAATGAACTATAAGGAGAAATAGGGTGGAAACACCTTCTAATTTGAAAATACACCATCAAATTTTAAAAATATCACGATCTAGGGATAAAATCGTGAATGACTTATTTTTGGTTTTCCAGGGTGGCAGTCGACCCAATCAAGTTTCTCCACATAAGCTTTTCTTTCCATTGTTGGTAACTTGTTCTACCCCACTAGCACTCATGGACATGTGTCACATTCTCTCTATGTTGCTATGCATAAACATCGAGAAACTTCTGCATGTGACATAGTAACCATCATTGATTCTTCCCTGATCGGATGATGTGTATTTCACAAGTGTTTTAATGTAACCATGGTGGGTCCCTTTTTTTGTTTTTTTGTTTTTTCCTTTGGTTGCCATGTTACATGCACTAAACATAAAGCAAGTTTCCAAAGTGACAATATGATCAGAATCTAACAGCTTTAATCAACATGTATCTTTTTATGAGTACAAGTCCACGTAGCATGTGACATCAGATTCCTCTTGACACACTGGTATAGTCATTTATAACTATCAATCATTTTGGCACTGCTCTTTTGAAATTAGGCCCCATCATGTTTTATTTCACAGGAAGTCACCATGTTACTATCGGTGAAAATCTCATAATTTCCAGTGGTGACAAAGCGACCACCATATTTTTCTATGAAATCCGATCATTGAGGAAAAATGCCCCTTTAATGCACCTTCTAACATTCCATAATAATGAAACCTCTTAGTAAATGACAAAGAAATTATACAATGTCCACCTTCAAAGTAGGCCCTACCATGATTCACTTTCTCGGGAGGTCGCCATGTTGTTACCGACAAAACTCTTACACATTTTGGTGGTGAGATAGCGACCACCATAATTTTGAAAAATTCCAACACTGTGAAAATAACACATGCTCCAATTATGACTATTTTTACTACTCTTTTAACACATCTGACAGTCCATTATGTTGACAAAGCTCATTAATAACAGGTAAAGCTTTTGGCACTGTATTCACTTTTGTTCTACTGTGTTTTCTTTTTTGTGGAAGGTTTCCATGTTGTTACTGGAATTTTTTTTTCTTTTTTTGGCAACATAGCAACCACCATGAATTCACAAAAATTGGCATCGTAAAACAAAGAATGTTCCAACCAATATCTTTTTTATGGTGCCTAACATTTTTGATATCCCATCATGCCGCTGAAATTCACAATTAGTAATTAAAATCCTAGTACCCGTCTTTTGGAATTAGATTTTACCATGTTTCTATTTTTCAATGGTCACCATGTCATGAAGGATAAAAACCTTACAATTTTTTGTAGCGACATGATGACCACCATAGATCTAAAGGAAGATCTGACAGTAGGAAATATTTTAGGGAAAAATAAAGCCAAAATTGAAAAACTTAAAAAGCTTCCCAAAAGTAATATACCTTTTTGAAAATGATTCTCTCACTTGATCTTCAAAGTTAAAGCACATGACCCAAAGGGTTTACTTAGGGTAAAAAATTGGTTTCTTCTAGGGCTTCTCCTAGGGTTAACCAATTTTAATAAGATCAAGTCCTAACTTGCAAAATATACATAAATCTATCTGATTTTCAAAAATATTTTAGGAAAATTTTTGCATTTTGGAAAATAAGACCATCAACATGACCATCCTATAGCATTCGATGTTTCATCAATAGCCATGAAGAGCTCCAAGTTACAACCGTCAAAAGATCAACCTCAAAAGACACTTAGAGCACCTTGAAGACTCTTTGGTATGGGGTGGGCATGAATGATGGAGGCTCTCTGTGGCTAGAAAAAGGGTGCCGCTAGGATTCAATTACCTATCCAGAGCTAATGGAACTAATGATTCGATGCCATGATTAGTAGTTTCAAACTTACGTTGTGATGCACCTATGAACTAAGGCACATTGCAAGTTTTGGCATTGAGCAAGATCATTGTGCTGGATTCAAATGGAATGTGATCTCTCAAAAATAAGATAGGTTATTTAGGGCCTTCGCATGACCTTCCTATCTCATTCTATGTTTCATCGATAACTTTTATGAGCTCCAAGTTATGACCCTTAGAAGATCGACCTCAAAACACACTTAGAGCACCTTGGAGACTCTTCAGTATAGGGTAGTCATGAATGATGGAGGCTCTCCACAACCAAAGCAAGGATGTCACTAGGGTTCACCTACCCATCCAAATCTAATGGCATTGAAGATTCGATTGTAAGATCAACGGTTTCAAAGTTACGCTATTATGCACCAATGAGCTGAGGGACACTGCGATTTTTGGCATCAAGCGAGATCACTATGCTGACTCCAAACTGAGTGTGATCTCTCAAAAATGAGACAAGCTATTTTAGGCCTCAACATGACCATCCTATAGCATTTGACATTTCATTGATAACGCCCACGAGCTCTGAGTTACGACCCTTGGAAAATTGACCTCGAAATGCACTTAGATCACCTTGGAAACTCTTCAGTATGGGGTGGCCGTGAACAATGGAGACTCTCCATGGCTAGAACAAAGGTGTCACTAGGGTTATTATTAACTAAAAACATTATTTTTTACTTCTCTCAAGTTTTTGGCATTGGGCATAGTGCAAGTTTGGTGTTAGTATGTATTAAAATCATCATTTTTTAGGTCCCTTGACATAAATTGCATTAAGTAAAATCATCTTGGTTTCTTACATTAAATCAACAGTTTACATTTACAATATCTCAAGTGTTTCATCATTATTACATCAATACAAAACTACCAAAAATCATAGTCTCAAAAATAGTAGTGTTAGAAATCGTAGTGTCAAAAAAAGTAGTATAAAAAATCATTGCATAAAAAATAGAATATATTTTTCTTCATTATGCTCCATATTTAGTTTTTTATCTTCATGATGTACTTACATTACAATATCATAAAAAAATTATTAACTTATTGTATTAAGCAAGATAATCATCGGTTCACTGAATCATTATCAAGAAAATATCATAAGAAGTAAATATACCTAGTCAAGTGTTCTAATAGGGTCCTCTCTCTATTTTAGGGTCTCCAATAGGGCTTCATGATTAACATTAGTAATAGTAAAATTTTCTTTTACTTTTGGTGTTCCTTGATGCTTCAACAACTTTGCATTTTTTGCTATAATAAGATGCAAATATATGAGAACTGATTTGTGCTTTTGATAGTCTTGAAATGCAATAATTCCATTCCTTTTAAGCATGTATGTCCACAACCATGTTCCAAAAAAAACCACTAAACCAGTAGGATATGTGAATCCATCATCATCTATGATTAGTTGTGCAATCTTTTGTTTACCTCTTACACAACATGCTATCCAATTATTTGATTTCTCATCATTCCCCTATGGTGTAGCCAATGCAAAGGCATGTCCTAGCTGAAGAAGATCTGATAGATGGTTATGCTCAAGTGAACTTTCCATGTCATCATTTTTGATAGAGGGTATGATAGTCAATGGAGTAAGATAATGTGTAGCTCATGTATCCACCCACTCATTCAACTCATAGTGATCCCAATCACACTGAAAATGACTAGGACAAAAGCAAGCTAGTTGTCATGTCCAAATGGTCCAATTACTAGAATCAAAGCTCCAGAATGAATTTATTTTTTATGAGTCTCTTACTCTAGAACAATCTGATCTATCATTTATGGACCCTTCCTCATGCAACCAAAATAACCTACATACTACTAAATGAAGAGTCCCCACCTATGATAATGCTGAACTATACCAATCAACAATGCTACAAGCATCAAGAAGCTCTGCTCCTAAAATATTCAAATGATGACTTACCAAAGAGGTTGTAATAACCCTTCGAGCAGTTCTCTTATCCTTCTGCCTGCTATTTTTCTCAATGCTATTTAGAGGACTAAAAGGATTCTTCACAATAATGGCATTTCTTTCCAATTTTTTATTGACACAAATCTTCAATTTGAAAAGCATAGGTCTCATCTTTTGCATCTTTAATAAGTGCATAAAAAGTTGACATTGTTCCACCACTATCTTTTTTGGGAATATTCGAGATATGACAAGTTATTAAGAGGGGAGGGGTGAATCAGTAAATTTAAATTCTTCCTTTTAAATTTGCCACAAATCAATCTATGCTACTGTATGCATTAATACTCAAAGTTAAAACATTCATCACACAAAAGAACACAATATTTTGGTGACCTAGAAACCTTCCAAATAGAAAGTAAAATTGCGGTGGGGATGATACCCACAAAACTTCAATACTACAGCATAAAGTTGGCCTGTTAAGGCTTATATTGACCACTTCTAGTGATCTTCCTTGTTAGGAGCATAGAGGACTACTAGGTCCACCTTGTTAGAGGATTTACATACATACAATGAAGTATGCACTTAGTTAAGAGATTTGAACAAAGATTGTTAGGTCTACCTTGTTAGAGGATTTAGAAACTGATTCACCTATTAAGATGAAATAATGGATCTACTTACAACTGATTGCTGATAAGATCCTTTATGCATTGATCACCTTATATGATGGATATAACCTTTCTGCTCTGTAATGACCTTGATGTATTCCTTCAACCACTACTAATAATCTTTCGCATGTACTTCTAAAAAATATTTCATATTACTTTGCTATTGCTTCATACATGTGATATCTTACAATACACCATACATATATACCTTTCTAATTTAAAAAACTACAAGGTCGGTCAAAAAAGAAGTGAACAAATACATTACAAAGTCCGCCCAATAGTAAATAACTCGGGTTCACTGAATTGACTCGGTGACCTTCTGATACATGACATCCATTGTATTACTTGACATCATCATGCACTCGGTAGAAGTGAAGGCTTAGTCCATACTAATCACTCAATGTAGTTTTGAACTTGGTGACCATTGGTGACTCGGCAGATGTAGTGTCACTCGGTAGATACTGCATACTTAGTTTACCTTGCTCTACTCGGTAAACATTATTTCTTCCAATGCTTGGTTTACACTGAATTTTCATGACTCAAGCTTACTGCTCGGTAGACACTGTGAAGCTTAGTAGAGATTACTAATCTTCACATTGCTTGTATTTGCTCGGTAGCCACTTTCTACTTGGTGTAAACTACTGAACTCTTCAAAGCTTGGTTAACATTGGAATGCTCGATGAGAGTAAAGTGCTGAGCTAGGTAGCTATATTGATATGGATAAGTGTTGTCACTAATGGAAATACTAACTTAATGCCAACAGTCTTGTTGTTGAAAAACATCTTATATAGTCTTGAAGCCCATAACCGAATGGTTCTTTCTAACTTTTTCCCTTCCAAATTGGTAATAAACATTTCATCAATTTTGGTGTTCTAGAACCTTCATGTCAATCATAATTAGGAGATATGTAACATTCCTATGCATTGTCATTTTCTACATGGTCAATCATGCAATTTACATTATGAACTGTTAAAATTTCATTCTCCAAATTTTCATTCTCTAAATTTTCAATCCTGGCATTATCATTATCAATTGGTACATTTTCATTCTCCAACTGTACATATTCATAATCTGACTCTATGATTTCACCTTTGATAAATACATCATCAACTTGATTCATGTTTAACATACCTTTTCTCTTCCTTCAGTGATTTAGTTTGTCCCTTTCCCTATATGTTTTAATGTCTTCATTTGATACCTTCCTTTTGCATTTAGCCTTTCGATGAGTACTGCTCCCCATTCAAAAAAAATGTCAAACACCTAAACATACATTATAGAACATTTTTCGAGCATATGGGCCCCGAGAAATTATTTTTCTCCAAATCCATGAAAATGGCCCCCAAAAAATGTGATTGTTAGGTTTGTAGTGACAAAGAATATTTTGGAAAAAGCATGCCAGTATTTCAGGTATTCGATCCAAAATTAGATACCCAATATGATATTGGGTACCCAAAATGGATGCCCTAATTTTGGAGGGAATTAAAAATTTGGAAAGTGTGGGCAATGTGAACAAATTTGTACAAATGTTATTATATATTAGTATTTTATTAAATATAATATTTGTATTAATTATTGTTCTGATTATTATTATTAAATATAATATAATAATATATATGATTATTATTATATTTAAACATATATTATATATGATTATTATATCATATTATTATGATATTTGCTATTATTATTAAATATAATATAACATTATATATTATTATGGTTATTATTATTATGACATAGGGACCTATTTGGTTGTTTCAAATGCATCGAAAGGGGTCATAGGTTAATCTATGATCCGTTTTGATGCTTTTCATGAAAACATATGTCTCTAGGGGCCCTAGGACCCCCCAAGGAACCATTTGGTTGGTTTGAGTGCATCTAAAGGGGTCATAGGTTAACCTATGATACCTTTCGATGCATCTCATGACAACATATGTCCCTAGGGACCCTAGGACCACTAGGGACCCATTTGGTTGGTTTGAATGTGTTGAAATGGGTCATAGGTTAACCTATGCTCCCTTTCGATGCATTTCATGACAACATATGTCCCTAGTGGCCCTAGGACCCCTAGGGACAAATTTGGTTGGTTTGAATGTGTCAAAAGGGGTCATAGGTTAATCTATGATCCCTTTTGACACATTTCATGATAACACATGTCCCTAAGGTCCCTAGGACCCCTAAGGACCCATTTGGTTGGTTCAAATATGTCAAAAGGGGTCATAGGTTAACCTATGACCCTTTTCGACACATATCATGACAACATATGTCCCTAGGGGCCATAGGACCCCCTTTGACACATTTCATGACAACATATGTCCCTAGGGGTCCTAGGACCCCTAAGGACCCATTTGGTTGTTTCAGATGAGTTGAAAGGGGTCATAGGTTAACCTATGACCCCTTTCGATGCATTTCATGATAACGTATGTGTTTGAAATATTTAGGACTAGCTAGGTTACTAAGAGGGGAGGGGTGAATCAGTAACCTCTAAAACTTTTAACAATTTCAACACTTAATAACATAATCCAGTTATCATCAATAGATCTAATCTACTACATGCATGAGAAACTGAAAGCATAAAACACTTTGAACACAATATTTGGTGACCTAGAAACCTTCCAAACGGAAAGTAAACTGGCTTGGGGATGATACCCACAAAACTTCAATACTATAGGATAAAGTTGGCCTGTTAAAACTTACAATGATCACTTATGATGATCTACCCTGTTAGGAGCAATTAGAACTACTAGGCCCACCTTGTTAGAGGTTTTACAAACATACAATGAAGTATGCACTTGGTAAAGAGATTTAAGAAAAGACTGTTAAGTCTACCCTATTAAAGGATTTGAAGCCAATTCAGCTATTAGGATGAAAGAATAGATCGGACTTACAACTAAATTTTTGATTAAGATCCTTGAAGTACTCATCTCCTCTATTTGACAAATGTAACTTTGCTGCTCCTAATATGACCTTGCAATACACTTTGCTCTTCTTCTAATTCACATTCGTATGCTTATCATTTCATTCACATTCTCTAATCTAAAAACATTACACTTGGATATGATACAATACATTACATGTGTATCAACCCAATTCTCATAATTACAAGGTCAGCCAATACACAAGTTAATATCAATATTACTGAGTTAGCCAAATGCAGATACTTGGGTTTTGAAAACTAACTTGGTGAATTTTTGATACACGACATCCACTATCATTACTTGACATCATCATGCACTTGGTAGTAGTAGAGGCTCAGTCCATACTAATCACTTCAACATAGTTTCAAATTCGGTAAACACTAGTGACTTGATTGATACAGTGTCACTTGATAGAAACAAAATTACATGTTTACCTTGCCTGTACTTAGTAAACACTACTCATCTCATCACTTGATTAACACTACCTTTGCTTCACAAGAACTGATGACTCAGTAGACACTATGAACCTTGGTAACCACTGAACTACATAGTCTAAACTGCTGGACTTCACATTGCCTGAGTTCACTTGGTAACCACTGGAATGCTCGATAGAAACTGTGAAGCTTGGTAATCACTAAATTAGATGGCAAAAAACTAGAGACTGATTGAAGATCTCGGTAACCATACATAATTTGAATAAGTGTTGTCACTAATAAAAAACTTGACTTAATGCCAACAATCTCCCCCTTTGGCATTAGTGACAAAAACACTTATTAGCCAAAACTTATGTACAACATAGTGTGATACTCTCTTGATATGGCATTCTAATTTTTTCTTTTTGAAAAATTTTCTTCATAATTCTACTGTATATACATTTTGCATATATCTCCACCATACAATGTACATATCATATCAGGCATAATAACATACTAAGTCTATATACAAATATCGTTCCTCCTTAAATATATACATGTCTCTCTCCCCCTTTTTGACAATAATGCCAAAGATTTATACACAATCTACTTATATAGAGACCACAAAATGTGAAAGAAACTTGAAATTTACCTTAAGAATAAGAGTTAAGGTCCTGTCCCAGTTTTCTTGTAAAATTTTGCAAGTTTGAAGAGCAACTTGAACTTTTGCAGAGAGCTCAATCATATGATCTACAATTGAAAAAGTATTATCATGGATCAATGTTTTAGAATAAGCAATGTGCTTCTACATTGTATCCATGATAGGAAGGATCATGTTCTAGATGTCTATGAGTGTAGACCAGATCCTTGCTTCCTCTCTCAACAACTCTGCATGCATATCTGATGAGAATCTGATCTTCATGTGGTGTGTAGAGCTTGAACTGGGGTCAAGCTGCAACTTTTGTGCACTTGCCTTTAGATCTTCATCAATATTATTCATTTTTCTCTTTATTTCCTTTGTATTCTCGATAACATAACATAACGTAGCAGAAAGAGATGTTAAATTTGTGTAGGAGGATTCAAGATTTGACAAAATTGAAGAAAGTTCTACTTGGTGAATAGCTATTTTCTTAGCAATGTGCTCAAGCACTTTATTATCAAACTTCTTCTCTGCTTTCTCTATTAGCTTATCTTGGCCACTGGAGTCCTCATTGAATTTACTAACTACCTCTTCTAATTGCAACAAAATGTGTTGAGAAGAATCAACATCAACACCTATAGCTTTTGTCAAAATATTTTTAGCACTTTCAATAATTCTAAATTCTCTGTCTCTCTCTTCTCTTAATCGCTTCTGCTTGAATTTCTTTTTAAGAAGTTGACTAACTAATCTCATTTGATCTACATTAGCATTGTCAAAATCCATTTTGGGAATTTCAATATCCTCATCTAGATATATATCTTCCTCTATTTCCTTTCCACTAATCAAAAGTCTTGGTTGAATCTTTGGCTCAACTTCTGAAATCAATTCTTTAGATTTTGAGATAGAAACAATAGTGGAAATAGTAGGGCTAGCAGTGAAAATTTGTAGAGTTCCTACTAATGGAATACTTACTAGAGTACTAAAAGAATCCAAAACTGACGTATTTACCTAATTTCTGAAAATTAAAGTATTTACAATTGAAGCACTTACTAAAGCATGCACAATTGAAGTAGTCAAAATTGAAGAATCCAAAACTGTACTTACTACTGATGAACTTGACTCAGGAACTAAAGAAGAGGAAGGCTATAGCTTGGTAGATGAAGTGGTAGACACTTCCATTAGTGATACATTGATCTGACAGGGAGTGAAGAGTTATTGGACATTTGATGTATCTGCTGTGGTCACAATCAAACTTACTGACGCTATCTCTGTGCTTGACGATATTATAGTTTTTGCTAGAGAGTGAGGAAGGGAGGCTATGACAACCACAACTATCTTAATTGCATATCTTTCTTCACCTTGCTACTACTACTATTAGATTCCATTATCACTTGATAAATTGAGAAAATTGTTTGAAAAACTTATATTGGGAATTCTGCTCAAGATCACTGGAATGCTCTACAAATCGCTATGTTCTTAATATGCTGAATTCATGGTGGAAATGAAGTAGATTTCCTATATTTTCATAAAAGCTTCCCATTAATGCTATGCATGATGAGATCCATAATGACATAGTGCGTGACAACTTGCCATTCACTATCTGTACAAATTTCTTGGTAGAGGCTTGTAACTCGACAATCAAACAAAACCTTGTTACTCCCAACTTCGCTCGGTATGACCCAACCTTACTCAATGATTACTAATGCTGACCTTTTATGATGCCCTTGTATCTAAAATATTGATTTGGATCTTTTATTCCTTTCAATTGGAACTATGTAAGATGTGACCTTGAAAACACAGTTCTAGTTCTTTCTTAAGAACTTAATTGGAAGTGTTGGAGCCAACCACTTCTTGAGTGATTTGACTACCATCACTTCAACTAGCTTACTTGATAGATTTAGGAATCCACTACTGTCTCATCTACTTCTTGATGTTATCAACTTTTTCCTTCTTTTCAACTTCAAATCTACCTATATTCATGCAATTCTTACTTATATGACCAAGTTTAGTACATGTGTAACATCTTATGGTAGTATTCTTTCTTCTCATGTGATCTCTAACACAGTTTATGCTAATATGTCCATATTCCCCACAGTAATGACATCTATACCAAGTATTTTAGTCCTAACCAAATATTTCCTTTACAAATTATTTATCTAGATTGAATGGTTTAGATCTGTATTCAGATGCCTTGTGACCTTTTTTCTTGCATTTGTGACACTTGCCTTCAAACTTTGGTTTCTCTTTGCATTCATTAGCCTTATGACCATGCTGACTACAATTATAGCATTTGCTATTGAATTTTACCTTTCCATTACTCCAACATTTATTTCATGTATGACCTACCTTACCACAATAATTGCAAGTAGGTCTTTGATTCCATTGAGCACCTTGTTTGGAGGATTCACCTTCTTCTTTGTATCCAAGTCCTACTTTTCCCTTTTTCCTATAACGATTCTCCTCATTTTGTTGATTCAATTGATCCATGTTTGCTTGGGATTTCATTATTCTTTCATTGAGTTGGTTTTTAGAATTTAGATCAATTTTCATCCTTTCATTGATTTTCTTTTTAGTGTTTATCTCATTCCTTAACCTTTCATTTTCAGATCTCAAACTCATGATTTCTTCATTTGCATTGAAGAGTTGATTGATAAGACTTTCTTGCTAAAGGGACTGATTTTGAATTTCATTGTTCCTTACCTCCAAGTCTTCTTTTTCATTATTTCTCTATTCTAAGATTTCACACAATCTTATTGACTAAATTTCTTGTTCTCTTTTCAATTTTCTTACTTCTTCTTGTACGAAGCCATTCTTTTCTAGAAGTTCTTTGATTGCATCATTTGCTTCATCTGAATTTCTTGAGGGGAGAAAGTCTTCAATCTTCTCTTCAACATACTAGTGTTCATTCATCTAATTTGCAAGTTTGAATGCATTGAAAGGGGTCATAGGTTAACCTATGACCACTTTCAACATATTTCATGACAACATATGTCCCTAGGGGCCCATTTGGATAGTTCAAATGCATCAAAAGGGGTCATAGGTTAACCTATGATCCCTTTCAATGCATTTCATAGTAACATCTATCCCTAGGGGCCCTAGGACCCCTAGGGACCCATTTGGTTGGTTTGAATGCATTGAAAGGGGTCATAGGTTAACCTTTGACACCATCCAATGCATTTCATGACAACACATCTCCCTTGGGGACCTAGGACCCCTAGGGACCCATTTGGTTGGTTTGAATGCATCAAAAGGGGTCACAGGTTAACTTGGAACCCATTTTGATGCATTTCATGACAACATATGACCCTAGGGGCCCTAGGACCCCTAGGGATCCATTTGGTTGGTTTAAATGTGTTTAAAGGGGTCATATGTCAACCTATGTCATCTTCTGACACATTTCATGACAACATATGTTCCTAGGGACCTATTTGGTTGGTTTCAATGCATCAAAAGAGGTCATAGGTTAACTTATGACCACTTTTGATGCATTCATGACAACATATGTCCATAGGGGCCCAAAGACCCATAGGGACCCATTTGGTTGGTTTCAATGCATCAAAAGGGGTTATAGGTTAACCTATGACCACTTTCGATACATTCATGACAACATATGTCCCTAGAGGCAATCATAAATGTCCCCATGGCCCCTAGGACCCCTAGGGACTTATTTGGTTGGTTCAAATGTGTCGAAAGGTGACATACAATAATCTATGACCCCTATCGATACATTTCATGACAACATATTTCCCTAGGGGCCCTAGGACCCCTAGGGACCTATTTGGTTGTTTCAACTATGGTAAAAGTAGTCATAGGTTAACCTATGACCCATTTCGACACATTAAAACCAACCAAGTAAATCCCTAGTGCCCCTAGGGACATATGTTGTCATGAAATGCACTGAAAGGGGTCATAGTTTAACCTATTTTGGCTTTTGACACATTTCATGACAACATATGTGTCGAGGAGCCCTAAGACCCACAGGGACCCATTTGGTTAGTTTGAATCTATCAAAAGGTTTCATAGGTTAACCTATGACCCCTCTCAATGCATTTCATGACAACATATGTCCCTAGGGGACCTAGGGCCCCTAAGAACCCATTTGGTTGGTTCAAATGCATTGAATGGTTCTCCTTTCAACACATTTCATGACAAAATATGTCCTTAGGGGCGCTAAGACCCCTAGGGACCTATTTGGTTGGATTAAATGCATCGAAAGGGGTCATACTTTAACCTATGACCCCTTTTGATGCATTTCATGACAACATATGTCCCTAGGAGCTGTAGGACCCTTGGGACCCATTTGGTTGGTTCGAATGCATTGAAAAGGGTCATAGGTTAAACTATGACACCTTTCAATGCATTTCATGACAACATATGTCCCTATGGGCCCTAGGATCCCTAGGGACCCATTTGGTTGGTCTAAATGCGCTGAAAGGGGTCATAGGTTAGCCTAATCGATGACCCCTTTTGACACATTCAAATCAACCTAACCTATGACCGCTTTCAATACATTTAGACCAACAGAATGGGTCCCTAAGTGTTCTATGGCCCCTAGGGACATATAGGGACCCATTTGGTTTGTTCAAATGCATCGAAAGGGGTCATAGGTTAACCTATGATCTATTTGGTTGGTTCGAATGCATCGAAAGGGGTCATTGGTTAACCTATGATCCATTTCGATGTATTTCATGACAACATATGTCCCTAGGGGCTCCATAATAACATATGTCCCTAGGGGCACTAGGACCCCTTGGGATTCATTTGGTTGGTTCAAATGCATTGAAAGGGGTCATAGGTTAACCTATGTTCCCTTTCAATGCATTTTATCACAAAATATGTTTTAGAAGTGGTAATATTTCCTTGATTGTATTTATTTATTAAATGAGATAAACCAAGGTATCCCTTAGGTATTTTATCCTTTAGTACACATGTGAAGGACATGTTATTTTCTTGTCCTCTAGTCTACATGTGAGGATAACCCTTTTTTTGTAATTCTTTTTGTAAGGAAAATAGTTTATTGTCCTTAAGAGGATATTAACACTTTGCACACACTTATTATGAATGGTGGCATTCATAGAAATGGGATTTATACATGCAACTCCTTTCTCATATCTATAAAAGAGATGCCTCTCTCATTTTTCTACACTTCTTCTTTACATCTTCTTGATCTTATTGTAATGAGCTAATTTTCTCCACAATCCTTCTTCCTCCTCTCACCTTCCTTAGGCTTTTTTTCCACATTCTTAATATTACATAAGGGGTTTTCTTTGCTTTCTCCTTTCAAAATCTCTTGTCTCCATTCTTGTTGTTCCATTGGGAGACTCATTTGGTTGATGGTAATATTCTTCACATTAAGCTTTCTTGGATTGTTTTATTAGTTTTTATTTTACTCAATTTCTTATGTGGTATAAGAGCTTTCTAATCCTTGTTTTGAGCTTTTGTGAAGGTTACCATATTGGAGAACTTTGTTGAGAGGAGAAGTGAAGAAAAAAAATCATTCCTATTTTTTTTTTGGTAGGTTTTTTATTCAATCTTCAAGTTTGTTTTTCTAACCCTCTTTGGAAGGTTTACCACCAAAGAGTTATTTCTATCATCTAACCCATGTTTTTCTTGCTTTGGAAGGCTTGCTGCCAAAATAAAGAAAAAATAGCTATACTTTTATTACTCTTAACACCTTCTTTCATAGAATTAAAAAAATATTAATCAATTCATTTTTTTAAGCAAAAAATACTTTAATCTTTACAAGTCATTAAAAGCTTCATTAATAATATTTTTAACTATCTTGTTTCTCTTTATTCTATATTTCTTTCAAATAAATTTATACCTATCATTGGTACAATTTTTTTTAATGATAGTTATAATTTCAAAGCTATAAGGGTTTCTAATTCAAATCTCAAAAGAACTAATAATTCATAACTATTCTTCTTTTCTATTTATAACATTTCTTTGCTTTTATTAGCTTATTGTGAATTTTACAATCATAACTATTTGTCTTATTCTCTTCTTCTAACTTTAACCATGTGGTTTGTTCCTTTTGTCTAATCATATATGAGATTCTATTTTTTTTTTTTTAAACTACTTGAATTTCTTCTCCACTTCTTTCCTATTGTTAGCTTATTGTGAGTTTTACAATCATAACTATGTGCCTTATTCTCTCCTTCTAACTTTAACCATGTGGTTTGTTCCTTTTGTCTAATCATTTATGAGATTTTATTTGCTTTTTTTTTTCAAACTACTTGAATTTCTTCTCTACTGTTTCAATCAACTATTAATTTAAAAAAGGATTGCTCTCATAAAAAAAAATTTGCATTGAAATATACAAAATGTTTCAATGATTTTTTTCCCTCTTACGTGTTTTTTTTCTAAAAAAATTATTTACTATTATTATTCATAACTTTTTTAATTAAATCTTAATTCAAACTTGAGATTTAAAAAAAATTAAAGTATAGTACGTGATTTTTTTTAGGAAGGAAGTTTTTTAATATATATATATTATAGTTAGTTTTTTAAGAAAATAGGATCTAGATTTAATTTTAAAATTTAAAATTAAAATTATTAAAATATTTTTTTAAAAATAAAAAAGAGGTTTAATTATTATTATTATTTTTCTCTCTAAAATAAGTTTTTTAATTCAATATTTTTCTTCAAATTTATTTACTAAAGAAGGTATTTTTTTTTTCCTCTTATAATTATGTCAACTCTCATTCTTGAAATTAAGTTGAATAACTCTAACTATCATGCTTGGAAAACACATCTCTCCTTTATTTTTCGATTTAAGCATATTTTAGATGTTGCTAAATTGACCCTTCTATAGTTCTCAGTACCTTGGCTACACAAGATGAAAAAAAAGCATGGAATACTAAAAATGTGAAAGCCCTTGGCCTCACTAGTATCTCTTAACCCACATTTATATGTTCTAATTGCTCATTGCACTAATGCCAACGAAGCTTGGCATATTTTGAAGCAAACGTATGACAGACCATCTGAATCATGCAAGATTCAATTGCAAGACAATTTGAAAGACTTAAGGTATATGTATTTCAAATCTATGGATGAAGTTTTACTTAAATTTGATTACATTAAAAGTCAACTGATTAGATTGGGCATTACTCTCACTGATATTAGATTAATTACCATTATTTTAAAGAAATGTCTTTCTAGACAATTTAAACAATTTATCACTAATGTTCATTCTCAACTTGCTATTCCTACTTTGTCTACTCAATTAACTTATAGTATATTTCAAAATTTGTTACGTCAAGAGGAAGCTAAGTTGTTGCAATTTGGTACTCTTAGATCTAATGAACATGCATTTGTTAGAGTAATTATTTGTTTGCACTTATTAATTAAATCACTTTGATTTAATTAATTAAGTTGCCTATTACTCTATTGTGCTTAAGCTATCTTGTAGGTGCATTATTAATTAATTATTAATTAATAATGTGCAACCTAGCTTTTTAGTTTAGGGTTTCTATCTCACCTTTATAAGGTTGAGACTTGTACTTATTTCATTATCTCTTATGCATTTTTCATTTGAGAGCAAATTTTCTTCTATCTCCATTTTTTAGCAAACCCTTGCATCTTCTCGTCTTTTTCTTCTGTGACAGGTTTTTGCATGCAGGGATTCGAAGGCTTTGTGAATTTGATTGGCTTATTTGCTCAAATCCTACATGGTATCAAAGCCAGATCTGCTGTAGCTTGTTCGATGTTTCAAGAAAAAGGGAGAACAAGGGTTTGGCGGATCAGATATGGTGTTTTTTTGAGCTTTTTCTGAGAAAACAGGGGGTTCACTATTTTCAAGGCAGTTTAAGGCCAAACAGACCTCATAGATGGATTCAAAAGATGTCAAAACCCCTGTTTTGATATAAAATTTGTTCGATTTGGACAACGTTGATCTGGGGGGCAAATTTTTTTCCCGTACAGGGCCGTACGGCCTCCTACACGCGAATCGAGGCAGAAAATTTATAAAAATCGCAAAAAAAATTCAATTGCGGCTTTTTTTGGCCTCAACAGTTAATTAACCGTAGCTTTTTTTGGTCTTCATTTGCTCCCACTCTGAATTGATAGGTGATGGTTGGGGTGCCCCCAATGTAGGAGTGCCTTGAGGTAGGTATGTGCTAGATGGGGCCATTGAATATGGATGGTTATGAGGGATTTGCTGATAGGGATTGTACATTGTTTGGGCAGTTGCATGGTGGATGACGGGTTGTTGAGGGGGAGGTGGCGCATATTGCTGCATGTGTTGCGAGGCTTGCTATTGATATGGGATTTGAGTTTGGGATTGAGGAACATAAGCTGGCTGTGGGGTAAATGGATTGCTTTGTGGAGGTAAGGTATAAGATGGTTGTGAGGCTTGGGGAAAGGATCGGAGGGCTTGTGGGGTTTGACCAATATATGTGGGTTGTGCCCCCATTTGGGATGGCATCTGCAAATAATTGGTGGTTGGCTGGGGTGGTGGATTACCTCCTAGAAGTGGCATTGAAAAGTAGTTGGTAATTGGAGGTAATGGATTAGTTGGTGGTGGAGGTGGTGGGAATTGAAAGCTTGGGAATGGAACTGATGGGGTTTGATATCTTTGTGGCTGGATTAGGAAGCTTGGTAGAGTGGTGGTGGGAGCTAGGGTCACTTGGGAGCTTGGTAGAAGATTGGCAGTAGCTTGTGGGTTTTGATAGCTTTGTGGAGTGAAGGTAGTAGCTTGTGGATTTGTGGCTAGTGGTATTGAGCTCCCAAGACCTAATGGAAATGATGGGATTGTGCTTTGGGCTGTGGTGAACAAGCTGGGGGCAATGAAAGGTTGATTACTTGGCCCCATGGGTGGCATCCCTGTTGTATATTGTTGAGGTTGGCCAAAGATGCTAGCACTGATTTGGGAGATGGGTGGATTGGGAAGGCTAGGTTGGGGAGCAGCAACAATAGTGAAGGGGGTGAATGGTGAGGTGTTTTGGGTAAAGGGGGTTTGGAGCGGAGAGGTATGAACCAAGGATGGAGTGGTGGTGGCTGGGTTGGCTTGCGGCATGGAGATTTCAACTTGGGTGGATGATGGTATGTTTGGGTCTGTTGGGTCATATGGATTGGCTGGAGGCTCTTTTTTTGGAATAAATTGAGGATAATTTGGATCATAAGAGCCTATGGGTGGTGGCAGCTACCCAAACAATGGGTGAGATGGATCTAATAATGGAGGGGGTCTTCCAAAGTCAAAGGTTCCTACATTGTCCCACCGGGCGTGCCAAAATGTAGAACCAGAATCAGTATGCAAAGAACATTAACAAATGAAGTAAACATTCACAAACCAAAAACTAAATTCACATATATGCTTAGACAAAGGAAGAAAACAAGAAGTGCAAACCTCACAAGAAAAAGCACTCCATGCTTTCTTGATTCTGTAGATGTGTCCTTTTGCTGTGGATGTATGCTCAAATATGCTCAAAAGCTGCTTCAATGGAGATGGGTAATGACAAATTGGTAGCTTTGTGAGCTCTCAATTTGGCATTATAAGGGTATGGTTGATGGCTTTGGTTCTCAAAATATCATGGTAACTTTAGCTCAAAGATTGTTGATGAAATGGCTTGGGATGGGATTCAATTTATAGGCTAAGGGGTAGAGGGATGGAGGGCTTAGATGCAAGGATGGATGAAGGCTTAAGGAGGGCTAGGATGCACTCAAAGGAGAGCACATGGATTGTGCTTGTTTAGCACCAATGGGAAGGTGACACTTGTCACAAGGAGGATGAGTGTGAGAGGGTAGGGTAAAGGGTTGGTTAAAGTCATGATGAGTGGGGTTGAGTATGTAAGAGGGATGTAAGAGGAATGAGTGTGGAAGAGGGAAGAGTGTGGAAGATGGGTGTAAGAGTCATGAGTGGGCTTGTAAGAGTCTTTATGTTTTGTAAGAGCACTCATGACTTAGTGGTTGGGTTTTTTTGAGGGGAGACTTTGGTTGGATTAGGAAAGTCTTAAACTTGTTTAAGGAATGTGACAACATTAGGGGGTGGATTAGGCTTGGGTTTAGGATTAGATTAGGGATGTTAGAGATGTGCAAGTGGATGGCATTAATGAGGGTGGGTGAGTTAGTGGCTAAGCTTGGTTAGCATGGGTGGATGGGGTGGATTAGGCTAAATGGAGGATTAGAGATAGGTTAGGGGTTTTTGAATTTGAGGATTTCATTTATCAAATAGATTTATTTAATAAATGGGGATTTTTGGAATTAGATAGAAGAATAGGATTTAATTGATAAATAATAGATTATTTGATTTATCAATTAGGACTATAGATGATTAATTAAATTAATCAACTAGGGGATGACAAAGTATTAATTAAATAGAAATTTAATTAATAATGCCTTTTTAGATAACTAGATAGGATTACTAAAATAGTGTAATCAAATTTAGGTGTCTACAGGTGTGACCTATGTATTTAGTACCTGATCCTACATACTAGGTGATTGCAATGGCTGGCTACCTATGCATTTCGGTAAGATGGATCATCTACCATATAGACACACTCAGTTCATGCCTTCTATTTCCATGGAGGTTCTACAGATCAGCATTTTGACAGAGTTTTGTAGTTCTTCATGCTTCATTGATTCTCTTCTGATCTCTTTGTTCCTTCTTTTGGAACATTCTTTGCTATCTCTTTTTGGAGTAGGGTTTTTCCCATGTGGTTTTCTCTATTTCTCCTCTTTATAGAGATTATGTTGTGATTGGGTACCTGATCAGGCCTTGTTGCCAGGACCCAATTTTCCTGCTTTCATAGCTGTGCTAGGTTAGCTTACCTATTGAGCTTCGCTTAAGGGGGGGTGTTAGAGTAATTATTTTTTTGCACTTATTAATTAAATCACTTTGATTTAATTAATTAAGTTGCCTAGTACTCTATTTTGCTTAAGCTATATTGTAGGTGTATTATTAATTAATTATTAATTAATAATGTGCAACCTAGCTTTTTAGTTTAGGGTTTCTATCTCACCTTTATAAGGTTGAGACTTTTACTTATTTCATTATCTCTTATGCATTTTTCATTTGAGAGCAACTTTTCTTCTATCTCCATTTTTTAGCAAACCCTTGCCTCTTCTCGTCTTTTTCTTCTGTGATAGGTTTTTGCATGCAGGGATTCAAAGGTTTTGTGGATTTGATTGGCTTATTTTCTCAAATCCTACAGCATTTGTGTCTAAAAATCAAAATCTTAGATTGTCTAACCATGCTCCCAATAATAGTCAAAATTAAAATTTTAATACTCACAATTTCAATAATAATCATAACTATCATAACTTTAATAATCATCACAATAATAGCAACCTATTCAATTCTAGACCTTCTTTTAACAAAAATAATAATCAAAATATAAATCATAATAATAACCATCCTAATCAATATAATAGTCCTAATAAGAAACCTCATTTTACTTATTGCAGGAAAGATGGTCATTTGACTAACAATTATTTTAAAAAGAAAAATGATAAGCAACCTATCAATAACAATGATCAACACAATAAAAAATATTGTGGTAATCAATCTTGTCATGCTTTTACTATTAGTTACAATATCTCTAAATGATTAGAATGGATCATTGATAGTGGTGCTTCTTAACATGTTACATCTCATAAAGAGGTATCTGATTCTTTGTAACCTAATCCTTGAATACCTCAATTCAGTTAGCTGACAATCATAGTTGCAAAGTTGAATGATTTGGTGATGTTAATGTTCCAAATGGAAAGTTACATGATGTTCTTTATGTTCATGATTTGAGAACCAATCTTCTTTCAGTTGCTAAATTATGTCAAGATTATAAAGTTGAATATCATAAGGACATGTGTTCTATTATTGATCCTAGCACTAATGTCGTTGCTGCTAATGCTAAGATGGGTCATGATAACTTATTCAAGTTTTATGAGTTTACCTCTTCAAGGTACTCTTTGCAAGAAAATATTTATTTAAATGTGTGGCATGAAAGGCTTGGTCATTTGAATTCTGATTATATATCATTGATGCTAAAATATCATATGGTTGAAGGATTACCTCATATTGTTCCATCTAAGATTACATGCACTAGGTGCATGAGTGAAGAAATGCATGGGGAGCCATTTCCCCATGGTTCATCATGGAGGGCATCTCATAAGTTACAATTGATTCATAGTGATCTTTTAGGACCTATGGAGAATATCTCCATTGAAGGTTCAAAGTATGCTCTTACTCTCATTGATGATTTTACTAGAAGAATTTGGATATATTTCTTACATAATAAAGATAGAGTACTCGATACATTTTCTGAATTTCATATGATAGTGGAAAGGTAATCTGATTCTAAGATAAAGATTCTTCTAACTAATAATGGTACTGAATATGTTAATAATGCTTTTCATTCTTACTAAAGTTCATTTGGTATTAAACATCAACTTACTATTACTTATACACCACAACAAAATGGTGTAGCAGAAAGGAAGCATAGAACTATTGTGGAAATGGGTAGATGCATGTTACATGCAAAAAAATGGATTATAAGTTTTGGGCTTAAGCTATGTCTTGTGCCACTTATATTCTTAATAAAACTCCTACTAAGGCTTTGAGGGATATAACTCCCGAAGAAGCTTGGTCAAGTAGAAAGCCCAATTTACAAAACTTAGGATATTTGGATCTACTAATTATGTTCACACACGCAATCAAAAAATGCATAAATTAGATGTTAAATCTTCTCCATTTATATTTTTTGGGTATGATGAAAGTACTAAAGGTTATAGAGTCTATAATCCTCTTACTAAAAAAGTTCAAATTGAAAGAGATATTTGTATTGTAGAAAATGAAGTACATGATTGTTCTAAGGTTCAAGATGACGAATTTAGTGGAAGTAAGATTGTAGTAGTTGAGAACCAACCTCCTTCTCTAAACCCTACACCTTCTCTAAACATTGCTCCTCTAAACCCTACTCCTCAAGCATCTTCTTTTATTCCTCTTATTTCTTCTAATTCTAGTAATGATGATAATGTTGATAGTATTGATGCATTTATAGATCATGGCTCTTCTTCTAGTGATGAATCTATTACTACTAAGAGAAGACCTAAATGGGTCCAAGGTTTACTTAATGAAAGTGATGATTATCTTACTAGATTTGGTGGACTTAAACCTAAGAGAATTAATTATTGTAATTATGGTTTGATGACTTCTCTCATGAACTCTAATGATCCTCAAACTTTTGAACAAGCTAAGATTCAACCTCATTGGCAAAAAGCTATGTAAGAGGAATATGATACTTTAATCTCTAATGAAACATGGGATTTAGTCTCTTTGGCTCGTGGTAAGAATTTAGTTTCATGCAAGTGGTTATATAAAACCAAACTCAATGTAAATAATGAAATTAGAAAGTATAAAGCTAGACTAGTAGCTAGGGGATTTTTCCAAATTGAAGGTTTAGATTATAACGAAACATTTTTTCCAATTGCTAAAATGACTACTATAAAAATTGTGCTTTCTTTAGCTTCAAAAATGAATTGGCCTATTCATCAAATGGATGTTAAAAGTGCCTTTTTAAATGGTGATTTACATGAAGAAATTTATATGGCTCAACCACCAAGTTTTATCAAAGAAAGTAGTGAGCATTTAGTATGTAAACTAAAGAAATCTATTTATGGTTTAAATAAATCTCCAAGAGAGTGGTATTCAAAAATTAATGCCTTTTTAATTTCTCAAGGTTTTGATAGAAGTAAAAATGATCCTAAATTATACATTAAACATATTCAAGATGATATTATCATTATTATTCTATATGTTGATGATTTGATCCTTACTTCAGGTTCTAACACTTTGATTTCTGATATTAAGTTCAACTCAATCAAAAATTTCAAATGACTAATTTACAAATTTTACATTACGTTTTAGGAATGCAAATATGGCAAACATCTAAGGGCATTTTTCTTTCTCAAAGAATGTATGCTTAAGATCTTTTGGACAAGTTTCAAATGGATGATTCCAACCATGTTTCTCTTCCATGTAAATTAGAAACTAAGTTAATGGTTGATTCAAACACTCCTTTTGTTGATGTTATCTCTTATAGACAACTTGTAGGAATTTTAAATTATCTCACTCTTCTAGACCTGATATTGCATATAGTGTTGGTTTAGTTTCAAGATTTATGTCCAAACTTCAACAAACACACTTTAAAGTAGCTAGAAGAATATTATGATATATCAAAGGGACTCTTAATCTAGGTTTATTTTATTATGCAAGTTGTACTTTTACTTTACAAGGATTTACTGATTCTGATTTAGGTAGAGATCTGAATGATGGGAAATCTACTTCTGGTTACTGTTTCTTTGTTGGTTCAGGTGTTGTATCTTGGAAAAGTAAGAAAGACACCTCTGTTTCTATATTTTCTATCAAAGTTGAATATCAAAGTTGTACTAATGCATCTAAAGAAGCTCTATGTCTTAGAAGAATTCTTGAAGATTTGTGTGTACCTCAACAAGAACCTATACCTTTGTATTGTGACAATCAAAGTGCAATAGCCTTGGCAAAGAATCCTATCTACCATGCAATGTCAAAGCATATTTTTCTCTACTGCCACTTCATTAGAGAACACATTGAAGAAAAGAAAGTGTTCCTCATCTATTGCAAGCATGAAGATCAAGTTGCAGATATTTTGAGAAAACCTCTTTCTAGAAAGAAATTTGAATTTTATTGTAAGAACTTGGGTTTGATAATCTTTGATGTAATGTCCCCAAGTAAAGATTAAAGGGGGATGTTAGAAGTAGTAATATTTTCTTGGTTGTATTTATTTATTAAATGGGATAAACCAAGGTATCCCTTATGTATTTTATCCTTTAGTACACATATGAAGGACATGTCATTTTCTTGTCCTCTAGTCCACATGTGAGGATAGCTATTTTTTTGTTATTCATTTTGTAAATGAAAATAGTTTATTGTCCTTAAGAGGATATTGACACTTTGCACACACTTATTATGAATGGTGGCATTCATAGAAATGGGAGTTACACATGCAACTCCTTTCTCATCTCTATAAAAGAGATGCCTCTCTCATTTTTCTACACTTCTTCTTTACATCTTCTTGATGTTATTCTAATAAGCTAATTTGCTCCACAATCCTTCTTCCTCCTCTCTCCATTCCTTAGGCTTCTATGCCACATTCTTAATATTATACAAGGGGTTTTCTTTGCTTTCCCCTTTCAAAATCTCTTGTCTCCATTCTTGTTGATCCATTGGGAAACCCATTTAGTTGATGATAATATTCATCACATTAATCTGTCTTGGATTATTTTATTAGTTTTTATTTTACTCAATTTCTTAAAATATGTCCCTAGGGGCCCTAGGACCCCTAGGGACCTATCTAGTTGGTTCAAGTGCATCGAAAGGGGTCATAGGTTTTTAATGCATTTGATGACAACATATGTCCCTAGGGGACCTAGGACCCCTGGGAATCCATTTGGTTGGTTTAAATGGATCAAAAGGGGTCATATGTTAACCTATGACCCCTTTCGATGCATTTCATAGCAACATATGCCTCTAGGGGCTCTCAGACCCCTAGGGACCTATTTGGTTGGTTTGAATGCATCAAAAGGGGCCATAGGTTAACCTATGACCACTTTCCATTCATTTTATGACAACATATGTCCCTAGGGGCCCTAGGACACCAAGGAAACCATTTGGTTAGTTCAAATGTCTCGAAAGGGGTCATAGGTTAACCTATGACACCTTTCAAAGCATTTCATGACAACATATGTCCCTAGGGGCCCTAGGACCCCTAGGGACCTATTTGGTTGGTTCAAATGCATCAAAAGGGGTCATATGATAACCTACGACCCCTTTAGATGCATTTCATGAAAACATATGTCCCTAGGGTTGCTAGGACCCCTAGGGACCTATTTGGTTGTTTCGAATGCATTGAAAGGGGTCATAGGTTAACCTATGAGCCCTTTCGATGCATTTCATGACAACATATGTTCATATGGGCCTTAGGACCCTTAAGGACCTGTTTGGTTGGTTCAAATGCATTGAAAGGGGTCATAGGTTAACCTTTGACCACTTTCGATGGATTTCATGACAACATATGTCCCTAGGGGCCGTAAGACTCCTAGGGACCCATTTGGTTGGTTAGAATGCATTGAAAGGGGTCATAGGTTCCCTTTCAATACATTTCATGACAACATATGTCCCTAGGGGCCCTAGGATCCCTAGGGACCTATTTGGTTGGTTTGAATGCGTCAAAAGGGTTCATAGGTTAACCTATAACCCTTTTTGACACATTTCATGACAACATATGTCCCTAGGGGCCCTAGGACCCCTAGGAACCTATTTGGTTGGTTCAAATGTGTCAAAAGGGGTCATACGTTAACCTATGACCCCTTTTAAAACATTTATGACAATATTATATTTAATAATAATATATCACTAGATTATATAATAATAATAATATATATTACTATATTATGTTTACTAATAATAATATAATATTACTATATATAATAATAATAATATTAGTAATCATATGTAATAATAATAGTTAATAATAATAATGCCCACAGTTCCCAAATTTTAGTTTCCCTCCAAAAATTCAAAAATTTGTGCTGGGCTATGAATGTTTGAAAGAATTTTGGCCACCACTTTTCAGGTACCTGATCTAGTATTAGATACCCGATTAGTCTTGGTATTTACCAAACCTATTTGGTCAACTCATAAAATGTGTTTTAAAAAAGGTTTCACTAACATTTAGACTTCAAGTAGCCATTTGACAATATTATTTTCATCGAAATTCCATGAAATGAAAAAAGTTTTTTTATAACATTCTCAAGATTCCATCGATATACTTGCTATCAAATGCTGAGTTTGATAAGTATTTATTAGTTAATTTTTAATGAAGATGATTTTAAAGTGTTGATTGACATACTGATTGAAAAATAGCTATAACTTTCAAACGGCATAAAATTTTTGAAATCCAAAATTTGCATCACATTTTATGCTTTGCCTAGTATAAGGAAAAACTTAAAATTAATTTTGTAAAGTTTTCAATTAGTTAAGGTGGTTAGACATGGGAGTTTTTTTATTCTAGAAAATTTATAGTAGAAAATTCATATTTAATTATTTATTTGGAATAAAAAACCAAAAAATATGTGTCACATTTGGGCATGAGTCTAATTTTTATATCTATAATTATATTAAAAAATATTATCATCTAATTTTGATTAAGGTGGTCAAACATACACCTTTTTTTTTTTTGCCCTAAATTTTTTGTAGTATTGCATTAAAATCCAAAATTTTGACCAATGAAATAAATTTTTCTCAAGATCAGACCTAGTAGTTTAGAATTTATATTCAATTTCCTACAATTTATTTTCTTACAACTTTTTGATATAAAGTATAGAACCACTTTAAAATTGTTTGTCAAGTTGACATAACCCTGATTTGCTAGTTTTTCACTACCACTTAAGGTCATAGTTTGGTTGACCATGATCCTGCAGATACCTACTAGTATTAACTCAAAATGTCTAAACACTAAGCTAAAACGTCATATCTTACCAAGTTAGACACTTAGTTTTTTTTCAAAACCTCCTTTACATGTTTAACATTTTAATTTAGGGTGTGTTTCATGCAAGACCATCATGGGTTGCCTTGTAATCATACACTTTTGTTCATCCTTCTAGTTACTATTGAGTCCTAGCTTTTGACAAGTGCTAGTTTTCAATTATTGTTGAGGTTTAGTTGTTGCCAAGTTCTTAGTAGATGTCGAGCTTCCTAGTGGATGCCGAGTTCATAGTTGTTTTTGAGTATTCTTTGGTTGCTGAGTCAACTTTTGGTTTCGAGTTCATGTGGTTGCTAAGTGATCATGTCAATGCCGAGTGTCAGTATTTTGTGGAGCCTTCATTTTCCAAGTTTTCTATGTCTAGTTCTAGTTTGGTCTTACCTTGCACGTATTTAACGTTTTTATTAGTAGTTAATATTTTATGTGAGCCAACTTGTGGATGTATACACATTCAATGTAAGGTTAATTTTGTGATAGGCCGACTTGCGGCTGCACAAGTATTTAAGGAGGTCTAGGATTTTGTTTTAGGTAGAGCTTAGAGGATGTGAAAGTTGGAAGCATATGTTTCTAGAAATCCAAATTTGAAGCTGGATCATGGAATTGAATGTATTTTGTATCTAGCCATAACCCAGAAGGCCTTACAATAGGGCATGTATGCTGATTATTTGATGAATGAATAAGTGATATCTCTTCTTCCTCCTTTGGTTGTTGTTCTTGTGTTGTGTTTCCATTGTGTTAACTCTTGCAAGGTGATTTGGATAACTAGGTGTGCCTTTGGCCCTAGTTCTTTGCCCCTCCCTATGTCAGGTGGTATCAAAGTTTGAGGTTCATCCTTATGATGATTGGATTATTTAGAAACTTGAGTAAATTATGTTATAAGGTTGCAGATCTTTTGATTTGACCTATAACTTGTAGAGGGTTACAATCTTGTAGGAACCTAACCTGTAAAGATGGTTCGAGGTAGAGAAAATGCTGATAATGCAATATTAGATACGTTAAAACAAATTAAACCCAAATTAGATGCTATAGAGATAGGCTAGAGGAGAGAAGCACATCTTGCTTATGTAAGTGATGATGAAGTAGTAGCACAAAACTCTAATCCAGAATCTAAAGAAGATAAAGATGAAACAAAGTTGTTGAGAGTGTTGTCTTGGGTAAATTCAAAGCCTACTATAGAAGTTGTTCCTTATGATGGAAAATTGGATACCAATGTTATGTGGGATTGGATCTCTAATATGGAGAAGTTCTTTGAGTATGAAAATAGTCCTGATAATAGGATGGTGAAAATGGTTGTTACTAGGCTGAAAGGACATTCCTCACTATAGTGGGAGCATTTGCAACTTGATAGACAAAGGAGAGAAAAGGAAAAGATCAATACTTGGCCAAAGATGGTAAACAAAGTGAAGAACAAATTCCTTCATTTTAATCAACATGTTAGCTGGTTGAGATAGATGCAAAATTTGACGCAAAGAGACATGAGTGTGAAGGAGTATATTAAGGAATTCTATAGGTTGGACATTAGATCTGGACATGTGTATGATGATGTTGAGAAAATTGCAATGTACATAAATGGATTGAGATCTAGAATTCAAGATGAAATAAGTTTTTTAAAATTGGAAAGTGTGGATGAAGCATAACAATATGCCTTGAAGGTTGATGAGATCTTGACAAAGAAGCATGAACAAAGACAAAGAGGTAGAGGTGGTAGATTGCAGAGAGGTAGAGGTAGATCTTATGGTGAAGGTGGCAGATTTGAAAATTGTATACAAGATAAGGGAAAATATGAATGGAAGAATGATGACAAAGGGAGGACCAAACGGAAAGGTAGTAATTCTTACCAAGGAGGTACTAATTCTTACCAAGGAAGAGGTAATTCTTATTCTAGATGTGGTTTCCATGGTAATTGTTTTAGATGTGATAAGGAGGGACATAGATCTTTTGAATGTAGATTCTCTAAAAGTGGGCATGGTAACATAAACACTATGATTCAAGGAGATGATAAGGTTTCACCAAGTGGACCTAAGGCTGGAGAAAATTTGATGGTGAGAAGAACTTTATGCAATGAGGGAAGTGATAAGGAACCTATCCTTAGGAGAAGTCTTTTCAAGACAAGATGTAAGATGGCTAGAAAATGTTGCAAAGTGATCATTGATAGTGGAAGTTCTAAAAATTTTGCATCAAAGGAGCTGGTTACAAAGATGCAATTTCAAAGGCTAAAAAATCCTAAACCCTATCATGTTTCATGGATAAAAGATGAGCATAAGATATTGGTAAGTGAGCAATGCCTTGTGAAGTTCAAGATTGGACATTATTCTGATGAAGTTTTGTGTGATATTATTCCTATGGATTGTTGTCATATTCTATTGGGTAGACCTTGGTAATATGATAGATATGCTATACATGATGGAAGATTGAATGAATATACTCTTTTGGTGAATGGGAAGAAACAAATAGTATTGCCTTTGATTGAAAGTCTAGATGAGGTTAATTGTATTGCTATAAAAGTTTGTATGGTTAATGGGAAGCAAGTGGAAAAGAAGTTAAGAAGAAGCAATTATATTTTTCTATAGTTCCTAGAGGATAGAGTGTTGGTAGTAATGGCCGAGTGCCTGCAAAACCTGGTAATGACTAAGTGACAATAGATAATGGTAGCTAAGTACCAGAAGAAATTATAGAATTTTTGAATGAGTATAAAATGATTGTTGCTAAGGATATTCCTAATGGTTTACTACCAGTGAGAAGCATAAGTCATTGTATGGATCTAATTCCTAGAGCTAGATTTGTAAAAAGAGCACCATATGTTGGAATTTACAAGGGAGAAGAATACTTCTGAGAGGGAGGGGGGTGAATCAGAAGTACCAATATTTTAAGCTATAAAACCTTTAACTAAAATTAATGCATGCATCTAACATCTCTAATTAACATGAAATTAAAGGCATGCATGAAAATAGATAACACAAGATTTGATCACCCAGAAACCCTGCAAAATGAGAAGGTATAATTGGGGTGGGGATGACAGTGACAACTTATTACTACAACAATATGTAACTGGTTAAGGTTAAAAAGTTTGACCATCATCAATGGTCTACCTTGTGAAAGGCCTACCCTATTAAAGGTTCTAACACCCTATTAAAAGTGACTTGTCTAAAGGATTTACAAACATTCCTTTGGAATGTCACCCTGTTAAAGGATTTACAATATGGTTGTTAAACCAACCTATATTTCATAGGATTTTCATTCTCCTAATACAATGGCTAGAAAGTATAGTAGAATGTGTTGGCCTAATAACTTACAATCTTCAATTGTTGATTTTAGATCCTTGTTTTGTCCAATCTAATATGATCCTTATTGATCTGATATAACTCTATTTGAAGTGTTGATGCTCTATTATGATGTTCACTGATTTTTTGATTGATTTTACAATGTTTTTCTTCTTCTAGGTGTTTTCACCCCTTTCACTTCCTTCAAACTTTGCTAATATTCACTCCTTACATGCATTCCCTTGATGCATACTCTCTCTCACACTCTTCTAAATTATTGGGTTTTGACCTCCTTAAAGAGGTTTCATGACTGAGGGTTAGTTATGAATCTATAATTGAGATTCATTCATTTTTCCCACTCAAATCTTTCCATTTTTCTAATTGGTTGCATGTTCTTTCCATTTTTTTGATTGGTTGCATGTTGATTGCATAGGGAATGTAATAGATTCAATCTCATCTTTTAATCCTTTGAGATTCATCATATGTCAGCTCAAAAATAGTTTATAGCTGGGTTTGTGAGGACACAAACTCTTATGCTGATTCTGTGTTACTCGGCTCTTACTGATTGCTAATGGTTGACACACATAGGAATTTTGTCTTGATTGACACCTATAGGAATTCTGTCTTGCTTGGCTCCTATAGTATTCAGTCTTGTCAGCACCTATAATTTACTCGGCACATATACTAGCTCGGCATCAATTGTTACTCAACACTTCAAAACTTGCTCAACACTATCTATCTACTTGACATCTAAATAACTCGACACATGTTGAATTTTTTGCTTGGCACATACTATAGCTCGACATCTATATTATACTTGACATCAACTTAGAAATTTATTAAGTGTGTTGACACTAAATTTTCAAAACCAATTTGATACCAACAATCTCCCCCTTTGACATGAGTGTCAAAAACACTTAACTAAACATTATGAATCTGATCTCTATGAGTATAATATACATCTTGTTCAACATATGTAAAAAACTTCAAAACTATTTAAAAATTTTTGAAGATACCTCAAAATTTGTATCTTTCCCTGCACTGATGTGCCTTTGTTGTATCCACAACTTCTCATGATGGATTTGTCTCATATTGATTATGCTTTGTGTTATCATTCTACCTTATCTATTCTATTCTATTTTCTCTATTTTTTCTCCCCCTTTCACACATATTTCCTTGCAATTATTGTATCCTTTTGGCTTTATTATTTCTCAAAATTTATCTCCTTATCTCCCCCTTTAGTTTTATCTCCTCAATACTCAAATTTTTTATTTATTTATCTCCCCCAAAATGTTATCTCCCCCTTTTTTGATACTTCTATCAAAGGGTTCTATACATTAACCAAATACTTACCTAAAAATGATTTATTTACCTCCATGACAATCTTTATAGCAACATCCTAATTGTCTAGTGCAATTTTGTGAGGCCTCACCCCGACCCGTCATAGCTAGGGTGTTTTATTTACATTTTGATATTTGAGACTTTGATATTTTTGACAGATCTAGATGGACAGTGGGTTTGCTTTATCTATGGATTTGATACTATAGTAGTGTCTTACATGGTTATATGCAGAAAGAACCTGTTATTGTATAGGAAATGGTTGAATATATTTCGGTGTAATTTTATGACATGATATTATTATATTTTGATGTAATGCAAAATGTTAGTTTGTTTATGAAGATTTTTAGTATGAGGATGAATAGTAATTTGATTATGATGCTTATGATATAAAAATTTTGATATCTTAACACTTTGAGTGGAATAAATTGAAGGTTTAAGAAAGGATATTTAATTTGAATTATGTTAATATGGATATTATTGTTATTTGCAATTACATTATGTATGCTTATTTGATTCCTTGGACTACTAATGCTCAAGTTTGATGTGAAGGAAGAGGAACCATGAAAACTTAATAGGGAAACAAGGTATAGACACATGTTTATATGAATCTGCCAAGGTAAATCTTTGTAAGATTCATAAACCTTGTTGTGATGTGCTTATTTCATAAATGTGTGATGTATGTATGCAGTATTTTTTTCATGTGTAGATTTTGAATGTGTCATGGGTGACGTTTTAGTGCATTTTGTGTGTGTCACTTGACACTTGTTCTTATTATGTGTAATGACATGTTATTTGTCAATGGATCATGTGGCCACCTTGTTCCGTGTTCTATGCCTTAATTGAGAAATTTGATTATTACCTTAGTTAGGAAAAAGGACAAGGTTATCACCTTTGGGAAAAATTGAAATTTGAATTACCTAGCTTTGGGAGGGTCATAAAGTAACTTTAAGGTGAGTTGTGATTAAAATTAACCCTACCCATGTTAGTACTATAGGTTAGGGAGCTATTGATGACCTCTATGGTGTCTAGTGGACCTAGGAGACCCCATGAAAATGACATCCTTCATTGAATCCGAAAATAAGAGGGTTATAAATAGAGGCATGGCTAAACAAAAACCTCACTTGGAAACTCTTTACCTTTAGAGACTAATAGAGTTTGAAGAAGGAGGAGCGATATCTACAACAATTATTAATTGTCTAGCTTGGAGGAAGGTTGGTATCATGATCCGTGAAGCTTCTTCATTCTAAATATAGATTAGAAATGGTGTTCTTCATTTCATGATGAGATTGTTGTGTATTTGTGAATAAATATTTGTTGGTGTGTTGCATGTGGGTAGTGTGGTGTGAGTTCTTCTTTGATTTTGTTTTTTTTTTTCATGTTATATGTCTTGTGAATTGGTTGTGAGGCATCACTCGCCCTTGGGAGGGAAGAGATGCTTGGGTGAAGGGGTTAGTTGGGCTCACACATGGAGTTGAGGAATTCTCCCTTGTGTGGAGAGGGTTGTATATGTTTTATGGAATGCAAATTATCTTGCTCACCTGCATCTTGGGAGGTATAAGGAGGTATGTAGAGGTATGTAGAAAGGAAGATGTTGATTTCCCTGAAAGGGCATTTTGATATTGAAGGGATGTGGTTGGTGTGAATGAAAACTATGTAAATCCTCCTCATGGTGAGAGCCCACCTTCACCCTATTCTTGATTCATTTGTTGAATCTTCGTGCATAACCTTGGATGGGATGTGTTATGATTTCTTGAGTTAAATCTTGTCTTATTGTGGTGTATATGCATGGCCTAGGAATGTGAAGAATGCAACCATTTATGCCTTGTTTCCCCAACCTTGATGGCTGGTCTCCTTGAGGCCTAGGTTGGGAGGTGAGCCTCCATGGTTCCCAATTTGTCTCTCTTTTTAAGGTTTTCACTTGAAGATTTTGGAAATTTGATGGTCAAGAAGTTCATTATTTGCATGGAGAAAGACACCTTTATGGTTGGTGTTAAAATGGATAAGTGAGCTCCATCTTATGATGAGAATTCATTGTGTGGCAATGTGTTATCAGTGGCTTCATGTAGTAAGGTTTTGAGATATCTTATTATGTGCTACTTCATTGTGTAGTTTGAGTAATGTTTCCACCACCTTGTGATTATTGATATTGTGTTGGTTTTGATCTTGTTTTATCATTGCTTAAATTTTTGTATATGTTGAGAAAATAATTTGTATCATGTTAAATCATGGAGAATGAACTAAGCATTATTATTTGATACCTTCAGTTTCTCAAAATTGCATGGGAATAAGATTAGTTGCAGATGTTCTAAATTGGAAGTAAAATTTATTGTGACACATGGATTGGATAGTGAAGGAATGGTAGATAGTATATTTTTTGAGACTAGATGATAAGGAAGTTTCCTTAATGTATACTTGATGCTCTGGAAATCAGTTTAAGAAATCTGGAGTTTTTATTGCAAATAAGATTGTTTTGTTTTGATAATAGTATATTGGATGTTTTACGTTAAATTGTTAGTTAAAAATAGATGTTGATGATGTGCAACGTAGTACTAGACCATTATAAATTCAACCTTAATAAATATGGATAATTTCTTAAAAGAACTAGACAATAAGTAAGCTAAAAGAGACCCAGAGTTGCATAAATTGCATTCTGGAAAATGTATGGGTAGATTTTTAAAATAAAAAAAAATACTCATCCCATTACAGTCTAATAAAATAATAAGCCCTGTATTAAAAAATGATATCTTGGATTGCTAAGTCAAGAATAAATATTAGATATTATTATGACATCAAATATAACATATAAACATTGGTCACATTGAGTACTGACAAAATTAGTACAAATATATTATAATAGTCAAGCACCCTTTCCAAATGGGTGACCAGGGCATTTAAAGAAATGTCAGGCCATATTAGTTTTAAAAAAAAAAACAACAAAAAAATCCAAGTGGAGGTGATCACATCCCCACCCATTTCCCTAGGTCGATTGGTGGAAGGACATATATAAGTCTGCACAAAGTCAATTAGATGAAATTATCCTTGAGCCACAATAAAATCTCCTTCATTCCTTGTCGTTTCACAACTTGCAAAACCCATTTAAGGTGGTAGATGGGCTGTCTTGTTATGTTTCTCACTTTCCTCTTACCACCTAGGCAATGTAGAAAAACATGGCAGCAAACACAAGAGGGAGGCGATCATGAAAAAAGGTGGGTGAAGGCTTTAAAGTTTAAGAAAGCAAAGTCTTCAACTATATCAAATCCATGTCCCTTCTTCCTCATAGGCACCTAGCCCTAGGCATGGGATTTGATAATAATTAAGTCTTTTACCCCCCACTCATGCCTAAGGAAAGGAGTCTTGCACGTGTAGCAAGAAAATCATGCAATGTTAAAGTCTTAGGTGAATTAAGAGGTTTCCATGTTATGACCTAGGGAGTAGCACTAGGATAGGGTTAATAATTATATAAGAATTATTAAAATAAGAAGAATGAAATATTTGATATCTAACCACTAGTAAGGGGCTCTGTTAGGATAAGTTAATGAAGTGTTATACTACTAACTTGTTAGAATATCATTTAATTATAGGGAATTGCACTATTAACTTTTTGTTATTTGGGGTTATTTGATTATGGAATGGATAATGTTTGAGAATTAATTAAATTAATTAATTAGATGATGTTCTTCCATTGTTAATTAGGAAGTAATGAATTTAGGATAGAGATTAGTAAAATAAATAAATGTTTAAGTCAACTTAGGTAGTTTTCTTCTAGGAATTAGTGAATTGTAATACTTACTTTTGGATAATAGGATTGTTTAAGTAGTACATTTTGATTAAATTTACAATTTAATTTAGATGGAAATTTTTAAGGAAAGAAGATATATATATATATATAACTCTAATTTAGATATTTTAGGAAAGTAGAAATTATGGATAGTTGTTGAGTGTAGCATAGATAGTCATAATTTCATTGATGTTTTATGATTAGTTAGATGTGGTTGCATTACAATAATATTAGATTCTTTCATGAGACAGTAATGTTAACTATTGAATAGAGAATGCATAGTAAATACTTGGTATAAGTATTTTCAATAATTTTTAGAAATAATATTGTAGTGAAATTAAATTTTAACTTAAGAATGATATAGTTAGCAATTGATAACAAGGTGAATAGGTATTAAATATAATAATTAAAATTTAAAAAACTTGGTCGTGTTTTGCCATGTAAAATAGTGATATGACATTCTGGTATCAAAGCTTCAGGTTCAACACTAGGAACCTAACCCATTCCATCTAACATATGAATTACAACTTGTGTAGGATGCCCGTAGTCACCTATAATGGTCATTGAAGGGCCACGGGTCCAAGAGTAAACCCCATAGGCCAAGAGAGGGCAGGACAGGACGTAGGAGGGCCCCCATTGGGGCAACCTCTAAATCTCAATTAAGTTCTGAATGCTATCAATAATTTGATTGGGGTAGTATAGTAGAGATTACCACCACCAAGATAGTAGGGTGTAGGGGGTCATGGGGCCAACATCAAGGAAAGGAGTAGAAGTCCTCAACCTAGACTTGCAGAGGGTCAGGGGGAAGCATCAATACATCAGGTTGAGCCACCCCCTATATTAGAGTGAACACTGGCCAAAGCACCCTGTGATATTTGGGATGAGATTAGTGATCTTCTACAACTCAAGCCACCCCTATTCACTGGTACCATAGATGGCACATGAGTAGAGGTGTGGCTATAGAGCTTACAGAGGTGCTTTGGGTTGCATACCCATGGGTTGAGTACCTAAAATACCAAAGAGTTGAGCACTTTTTTCAATTTCCTCTACTAGTAATGTTGTGATTGTTGCTGATGCCTCATCAATATTGATCTCATAACCAAGTGGCTTTAGCCATCTCACCCTTGGTACTGCTACTTGGATGTATGTGAAATCAATGTCAACTAAGAAACATATGTCATTAATGTGTTGTTCAACAAGAGAGATAGGTATCCTTAGTCTCTATTTCATTGACATCTTGAAGTCTTCAAAGTAGCTAGTCATTATGGTCTCAAAATTTGCCCCTATCTGCTCTATGTATTCATTACCCTATACTACTATTGACCTATTTGTTTTCCAAATTATCTTTCCAAAAGAGGGGAATTCATTCTGAACATAGAAAAATGTGCATATCAAAATTGCTCCAAATTTGCATTGGGCTCCCTTTGTTCTTATTATAGCTCCCAAATTTTCCATGATCTATTGTAATTGCAATTCAGCTAGATCACAAGTATGGTCATTTTTGACAAGTTTGTAACCAACACCCACTACAATACATGGAACACTGTTGAGTCATCTTGATTGTCAAATTTGTGGGATATGACTCTAACTACAAATTCAACAAGAGGATCTTTGATTATGTCTATTATCATCCCTCTCTTGTTCCATTTTGCCATAGTGTTCTTCTATATGGCTTCTTTAGAATCACTCCTTAGGGTTTTAAGCCATTATAGGGCTGGATACTTGGTCACCCTATGTATAATTCTTTTGGATATTTTAATGGGTCCATCCTCCAACCAAAGGCTTCCATCATAGATTTGACTCAACATAATTCTAATCCATTCTGTTTTGAACATGTTACCCATTTTTCCCTCCCCGCCAAAATTTAAATTCAAATGCTTGACCCCACCCAATGGCTACTTCCTATATTTACATTATTTTAATGCCCAAGAAATATTGAAAAATGGATGAAAAAAACCTTATGTTATTTCTTTATTCCTAATTTTTTTCAATGGCCTACACTTTCTGCATCGTCAGATCTTGTTTAGATCTACGGTGGGTGCTTTCCCAAATTTTGAAAATGCATGACCTCTACACATTGTGGGAAAGCCCCCTTTGTGATGTGTGTTAGGTGGGTCCATTTCTCTTGTGGGCCAGAGAGGGTGGCAGATTGAGCTAGCAGTTTGATTGGCACTCGCTTTCTCACATTTTATTTTCTAACAGACTTTCTAACAATGTGAGCGAGCACCCTGGTGACATGCATTTGGATGATGTCATAGCTGATCTCATAGAGGTTTAGAAGGCACACATTTTGAGCACCATAGATTCAAATCAGATCAACGACTGGTGCATGTCCATAAGATAAAGTTACAAGAAGATTAAGGAATGCGGGCATGCCCCTTTATGACACCTATCCCAAATGATTTCATAGGCCCACCCTTCTCGTAGGGAGATACGTGATGAGTTCCAATTGTCTGATGCAAACAGATCCATAGCCAAGGCTTCCCTACTTTATCAAGATGTGAAGATTTTAAATATTACAGGAAAGAACTTTGTTGTTGCGTGTCCGTGTGGGGCATGTCTCTTTGTGAGTCATCAAGTGATGCCAGAAGGTGCCAGGAGTCATGGGTCCAGATTATATGAGCAAGCATAGATAAAGAAGGTCTTCTCAATTGTTGATCTCATGGAGATCAACAACTAGGCCTTTCCCACTTTATCAAGATGTGAGGAGAATAAAAATTGTAGGGAAGCACTTAAAGGGCACGTGTCTCAGCAACCTAGCTAGGGTATCAATAGTGCTAATGGTTAATGTAACTGCCATGGTTAGGGTTTTAGGGGTTTTGGGATGGTATAGTTAGTTTAAAAAGGATGATCAACTTGGGAAGACCCTATGAAGTGTCGAAAAGATAAAATGTCGTTGGTCCACATGGCCCATTCTTGTCGCAGTGTCTAGTTGACCTACTAATCTTGATGATTCATGAGTTAGAAATGAAGGAATTCGAGGTTTTATCACATGATCTAATCCGTCTGATGATTTCCAACCACCCTTGAATGAATGCTAAATGTAGGAAAACACTCCACCACTTCTGATCCTATCTATCTACCTGTTTAGAACTATTTAATGGCACCATTTTTGTCTTCTTACGGCCTAGTTCCAATGAAGATCGGATATCATTACATCTAGATCTGTACTCAGATCAGATTTTCTCTATGATTATTCTTTGTAGGACTTAATGGTAGGTAGTTGTGAAGTAACTTTAGTTAGAGGACATCTTAGTTATGCCTGAGCTATAAAGGAAAATTTTGTAGATTTTCAAAAGGTCAACCCTTCTCTAACTTCTTTGATATTGCTCTACAATTTCATGTGTAAATTCCCTTTTCCTTTGAATTGTATGGCATTCTACCTTATCTCCTTTAGCCATTGATGTAAAGTGCAAGAACTATTTTCCTCTAATTGGTGTTTTGTGGATATCTATTATCTGCACGACTGTATCTCTTCTGGCTTGTGAATGATATATAAGTGAATCTTCTCTTTCCTTGTGTCATTCATCTGGGTTTTTTGATCTGCATGTGGTTGTTAGATTAAAACAAGTCTGAATGTGTATATCTTTTGGTGTCATGATGGTTTAATAGTGCATGTATGGGCAGAGATTGGTTTGAACACTCTATTTTGGTGCATCACCCCCTTAGACTAGAATAGGTTGATTTTCTTTCCATGCATTCCTTCTCCCTTTCCTCTCCAAGAGCAGTTAGGCGCACCCTGATAGTAAGAGGAAGCCAACCTTCTTCGGAGATTCAACACCATAGTTCAAGTCCCACAGCTTGGAGGTTGTTTCCATGTTTCAGAAGGTTGTCCTTAAGTAAGACTTTGGACAAGGGTGCAAACCTCTATGAGAACAATTTTTGGGACACCCTGTGGCACTAAAATTAGGAAATTTCAAAGCCTACTAGTGTCAAAAAGAAGATTTCAAGATTAATACTAAAGAAATTGTATTGGCTTAGGTGTTCAAGCCTTCAAGAGGCCCATCCTTCAAGTACTTGGCGACTCTAAGCTCAAAAACATCTTGTTCTAAACCAAAGTTGCAGTAATTCATACCCAAAGATGAAACAAGGGCATCTTCTAGAGGTAAATTTCACTATCAAGAGCTTTCATTTGCAAATCCTAGAAGAAGGAGGACTAGAGTATCTTTATGACTAGTTAGGAGTGCAATAGTAACAAATAAACGTGCAAGATCTATTTCTACCCCTCCTACTATATGATCCCAGCCTAGGTTTCCATCAACACATATCAATAGACCATTGGTCTATATGGAATAGCCCAGAGCCCATACTTTTGCCACCTTTAATTGTGGAAGTCCACTTTTGTTGGCCGAAAGACATGATATACCAATAGCTGCACTCAAAAGTATACCAGAGTTTACTATTGAAACTTCTATCTCTCTCTTAGAACACATTCAAGAGGTTGTGAATGTTTTTAATATCCATGGTATTATAGAGGATGATGTTGTAGTTAGGCTTCTAGCCTCATCTCTGAAAGGAAAAGCACTAGAGTGGTATAGAGGTTTGGCTCATGGTTCTATAACAAATTGGGATGGATTAGGAGCATGACTATGTAAACACTTTGAGGACAAAGGTGACCATTTGTCACTTTTAGAATAGTTGACTACTATAAAAAGAACCCCCTATGAATGTATGACTAATTTCAACTATAGATTTCAAAAGACATGGGATAGAGTACCTGTTTCAATGAAACCTACCCCTGGTAATGCCTTCTTGCATTACCTTAAAGCTTTCAATAGTGACATTGGCTCTACAATCCAAACTATGGGAGGAGATACTTTACCTAATGCTTATGAAAAAACAACAAGGGAAAAAAACATATTGATACAAGGAGGGAAGTTAGCTCCAAGGCCTCCTATGCCCTTTTTCCTTGATGTCCCAAACCATCAACTAGCAATTTCTCCTCCTCCCACAACTTCTACATCACAATCCCTTACTCTAGTCCCTCAAGTTTTGATGTCTTCAAATGGAATAGATGAAATCAAGGAGATGATGCAATCTATGATGTTGAATATAGAAAAGAGATTGCAAGGCAAAGAAAAGAAGCTAGAGAATAGCTTCTCTGTGATGCAAAAAATGAGCAATAAGGTGGTGACTTTTGAAAGGCATGCTCAAGGTAGCAAGGCTCATCAGTTGCAATATCAAACTCCAAATAGTGTTAGGCCACCAAATCATAATTATGGGAATAATTCTTTTGATCAGAATAGGCAGAATAGCCATGCTTCAACCTCAAATGAAAATCAAAGTAGGGCCATAGTCCCTCAAAATAACATGGTCCAAGATCATGATTTTTGTCCCTCTTGTAACTACTCCTATGCTTGTTGCATGTGTCAGAAGGCTGAATCTTATTTGGCTTTGACCATCCAAGAGCTTGCAATAGGACAATCATACAAGGAGGACAAAGTTAAGGAGGCCTCATATGTGCAAGGGCAAGGTGATTTTTCCTTTATGAGTCATCATGTGGAGGAAGATTGTAATGTAAACCAGGATTCCATTGCTCACAATACTAGGAGCAAAGGAAGAGCTATTGAAAATGCTTCCCCTCCTCCTCCTAATCAGGCCTCAACGTCAAATGCAACACCTCATGAGAAATCAGTAGTAGATGATCAATCAAATGTTTTTCAGCAGCAAAGGAAAAGTAATGTCAGAAAGGATGTGAGTGACTATCCGATTGTTCCATCTCAACCTCCTGCAAGGACAACTCCCAAGGCTTCTACCAAAGTGCCCTCTACTCCATTCAATGTGGTAGAAGAGATGAAGAAGAAAAATGTGAATATTTCCATGTGGGATGCTGTTGCTACTATACCCATGCAAAGGAGGTTGCTTGAGCAAGAATTAGAAAGCATTGAACCTAAGGATCAGCCACCCAGCATGGAAAGTGCCACAAGCCTAGTACAACCATCAAGGGAGGAAGAAACAAGTAAAAAGGTTAGACCTCCTCCATTCTATGTTTCTCTAATTATAGGGGATAAAATAGTCCACAATTGCATGATTGATTCAGGAGCTAGTAGTTCAGTACTGCATAGGTGTGTTGCTAATGCTTTGGAGATGAAATATGAGCCCATTGTTAAGGATTTATTATAGTTAGATGGTAGTACTATCAAGACTGTAGTGATCCTTAGGAATGTAGAGATGGCCCTACATGCATGCCCTAGTTGTATTGTCACTCAAGATATATTAGTAGCTGAGGTTAAGCCACATTTTTCCATTTGTCTGTCAAGAGACTTCACCACCCAAATAGGTGGTTATATATCTTCTAATTGGCCATATATGTTTTTCAGGATAAGATATGGGGCCAAAGCTTCAATCAAAGTAGAGCCTCTAGCCCTCCATCATACCAAGCCCTACACCCCTAACCTCATCAACATGAATTGTACTATTCTAGAAGTAGATGAGAATGACATAATGAATGAGCCTACTAATTCCCTAGCATGGATACCTAATTTTCTCTTAGATGAATGGGCTAATGCATATCTATTTGATCCTATGTCAGAAACCCTTGAAATAGGCCTTAGTACATATTGTATGTTATAGAAATATGCTCTAGTTCCTGATCTTGTGGGGACTAAAGAAGATATGAGTGGGATATGTAGTATGTACTTTGATGGCTCAAGAAATAAAAATGGATCAGGGGCTGGCATGATGTTGGTTTCTCCTACACAAGTGAGGTATTACTTCTCATTCAGGGTCTAGTTCAGTTGCACTAATAATGTAGCCGAGTATGAATCTTTGATTCAAGGTTTCCTACTTGCTAAAAAAAAAGGAGTTCAAGCCTTAAGTGTATATGGAGATAGTGAGTTGGTGATCAATCAAGTGAGAAATCAGAATATCACCAAGAATGGTTTTTTTAAGTCTTATAAACATAGGGTATGGGATTTTCTTGAAGGTTTCAATGCATTTAATATTCAAAGCATCACTAGAAGAGAAAATAAACATGTTGATCGACTTGCAGCAATAGGTGCTTCTTATGATGTGCCAAAGGATCTTGGGGAGGAGAAGAAGCAACAAATCAAGATGGTAGTCAAGCCTATCATCCCTGACAACAACATCCATTGGCAAGTGTTTGAATTTGATGAAAAAATTGTGAGCTTCTTGCAGAATGAAGTAGATTTTTCAGAGAGAAATCAGTCAAGACTGCAGGTTTAGTATAGTGATCAAATCATTAATCTTAGTTCCAACAAGTTGCCTAAAGGTCTCATTACCTCAGAAAGTGTTTTTAATCCTGATGATCAAGCAAGAGGTAGAGTCATGAACCTAGCTGCTGACGAAGATGATCACACCTCGATCATGATTGCTGATGGAAAATCCTTAAACTTGGGGAAGGTATGTTTTGAAATCGACCAAGAAAGTTTAATTCATCTATGTCAAGAATTTAATGATGTATTTTCTTGGACGTATGATGATTTAAAGGGTTTTGACCCAAGGTTGTTTCAGCATACCATAGATTTAATTGGTGATCTCAAACTAGTAAGACAAAAATAGAGGCCAATGAATCCTAAAATTGAACCCTTAATGAGAAAGGAGCTATCCAAATTGATTGAGGCCAACATAATTTTCCCTATCAAGCACTCATCATGGGTAGCAAACCTTGTCCCCATTAGGAAGAAAATTGGGGAAATTAGATTGAGTGTGGACTTTAGGGAACATAACCAGGCTTCCCTTAAAGATCACCATCCTCTCCCTTCCATGGAGCAGATTTTGTCCAAGGTCAATGGTTCAAGGAGGTTTTCATTTCTTGATGGATTTTTTAGCTACAATCATGTACTAGTCAAAGAGTCTGATAGATGCAAGACTGCATTTACCACCAAGTGGGGTACCTATGCTTATTGTAAGATGTCATTTGGACTAACTAATGTAGGTGCTACATTTCAAAAGGCAATGTAGATGGCCTTCAAAAACATGATTGAAAAGTTTTTATTAGTTTACCTTGATGATATCACAATGTATTCAAAGAATGTAGAAGATCATTTTGATCATTTAAGACAGGTATTCTTAAGGTGTAGAGAGTTTGGGGTATCTCTTAACCCAAACAAGTGTGTCTTTCCTACCAATCAAGGAAAATTATTAGGACACATTGTATCTAAAGATGGCTTAACCATTGATCTAGAGAGAACAAAAGCAATACTTGCTCTTCCTCTTCCTAAGCATAAGAAGGGGCTGCAAAGTTTCCTTGGTAGGATAAATTTTTTGAGAAAATTTATCCATAATCTTGCTACCATGGTGAAACCCCTTAAAGCTATTCTTAAGAAAAGTATGGTCTTTGCATGGACCAAGGAAGGGAGAGAAATTTTTGAAGAGATCAAGGAAGCCATAGCCTCAGCCCCTACTCTCATTAATCCAAACTTTGAGAAGGATTTCATTCTCTATACCCTAGGTGGTGAGTTTGGTATTTTTGTTGTCTTGACTCAAACAAATGATAAAGGTGAGGAGCAGCCTATAGTCTTATTTAGTGAAGGGCTTAAAGAGTATGAAGACAAGTACAATTTTGTAGAGAAGCAGGCCCTTGTAGTCATCAGAGTTTTGAAGAAATTCAGACACTTGCTATCTCAGAATAAGATTCATTTGTTAGTACCTCATGCCAGTGTGAAGGATTTCCTTTTGAGAAAAGAGCTAGTTGGATTACAAAAGTGATGGAATATGATGTTGACATCTAGATTACCAAGGTGGTAAGAGGAAAAGGATTGTGTAAACAGATGTTATTATCTTAAGAATCAGATGAGGAGGAGTAAGAAATGATGACCCAAGGAATTGGATGGATGATATAAAGAGTTTCTTATTAGGTAATGGATACCATCAAGGATTAGATAGAGCTAAAAGGAGATAGTATAGGTTGTAGTCAATTCTTTATGTCACAGTTGATGGTATCCTTTTTAGGAAAGATTTTAATGGAGCCCTAGTAAGATGCATTGACATAGACCAAACTAAAAGAATGATCAAAGAGCTTCATGATGGTCCTGATGGTGGTCACTCAATAAAGATCATGAGAGCTGGTTATTAATGGCCATCCCTATTTCATGATTGTCATAAATACGTGAGGAAGTGTGAGAAATGTGCCTTCTTCTCTAGTAAACAAAAGCTTGAAGCCCTTCCTCTCCATCCCATTTAGGTGGACCACTCTTTTGCTCAGTGGGGATTGGATTTCATAGGCCCTATCAATCCTCCCTCCAATTCTAGTCATAAGTGGATTCTAGTTGCTACAGATTACTTCACTAGATGGACAGAGGTAGTTGCATTGAAGGATGCAACATAATCTTTAGTTATTGAGTTCCTTGATGGAATTGTGACTAAGTTTGGTGCTCCTTCAACCATTATTTTAGATAATGCAAAGTCTTTTGTAGGGGCTCAGATTTGTGCATGGGTAGTTGACCATAATATCTATTTGAGCACATCTTCAAACTACTATCCTCAAGGTAATGGCTTGGCTAAGTCATCCAACAAGAATCTAATTAGGATCATAAAGAGGACAATAGAAGATAACCAGAGGTGTTGGCATAAAAAATTGAGAACAGCTCTGTGGGCTGATAGAATAACACCTAAAAGGTCAATAGGGAATTCACCATTTATGTTGGTATATTGCAGAGAAGCAAGGCCTCAAATTTCATATGAATTCCCATCCCTAGAGCTAGCTCATCAACTAGAGCTAATTGAAAATGATACCATGATAGTGAGAATGGAAGAATTGATGGAGCTGGAAGAAAGAAGAGGTCAAGCCATGCAGACCCTAGAGACACATCAACAATAGGTTAAAAAGAACATTGATAAAAGGGCTAGTGTCAGGACCTTCAAGGAAGGTGACTTGGTCTTGAAGTGGGATGTATATAGGGAAAAACTAGGAATACATTCAAAATTTGATGCATTGTGGAGTGGTCCCTATCTGATCATAAGGTTCAAATAGGCTAATGCTTATCAATTGAGCAGGCTTGGTGGTGAAGTTTTGCCCATCCCAGTAAATTTGATCTACCTCAAGCCATGTTTTTGAGAGGGCTTGATTTTCCATGTACATATTAGAGTAGCTCCTTTTTGTAGTTTCTTCCTTTCCAAGAAGTGCATGAGCACAGGTTTCTCCTTGTGAGATAGCCAGTTTCTAAGTTTTGAAGGTTGCAAAAGTTTTGGTTTCTAGTTCCAATTTGTAGAGATAGAGGGCCAGATTTCCAATGTTTTTCTACTACAGAGGTAGAGTTAGGGTTTCTCAATGCACTAACCCACATCTTTCATGACCCTATAGCCCAATCAATGTTCCTGGTCATTGGTCATACGCATAGCAGGCTTGCATCCCCTCTGATTCACTAGAAATATTACCCATTTTTTCCCTCCCTAACAAAATTTAAATTGAAATGCTTGACCCCACCCAATGGCTACTTCCCATCTTTACATTATTTTAATGCCCGAGAAATATTGAAAAATGGATGAAAAAACCTTATTTTATTTCTTTATTCCTAATTTTGCTTCGCTGGCGTACACTTTTTGCACCGTCAAATCTTTTTCAGATCTATGGTGGCCACTTTCCCGCATTTTGAAATTGCACTACCTCTACACATTGTGAGAAAACCCCCTTTGCGATGCATGGCAAGTGGGTCCATTTCTCTTGTGGGCCATAGAGGGTGGCAGGTTGAGCTGGCAGTTTTATTGGCACTTTCTTTCCCGCATTTTATTTTATAACTAAATTTCTCACAATCTGGGCAAGCGCCCTAGCAACATGTGCCCGAATGATGTGATGACTATTCTCGTAGAAGTTTAGGAGGCATAGATTTTGAGCATCGTACATTCAAATCAGATCAATGACTGGCGCATGCCCACAAGATGAAGTTGTAAGAAGATTAAGGAATGTAGGCATGCCCCTTTGTGACACCTATCCCAGATGATATCACGGGCCCACCCTTCTCACAAGGAGTTACATGATGAGTTCTGATCATCCAATGTGAATAGATCTACAGTCAAGGCTTCCCAACTTTATCAAGATGCAAAGATTTTAAATATTGTTTAGAAGCACTTTGCTGCTGCGTGTGTTAGTGAACATGGAACACTACATAATTAACCACTTGTGCGTAGGGGAGTGCATCGCATCACCCAACAATCTCCCCCTCAATATGCATACCAGGTGCTTATGTGGGTTGGGAAGGCACTGGGGAGATTTGAACCCATGACCAGGCCAAAACTAGGCTCTGATACCAATTGTAGGGCCCATTTGCCATTGCACCAAAAGCCATGACTATTAGTGAACATGGAAAACTACATAATTAACCACCTATGGGCAGGGGAGTGCATCGTGTCACCCAATAGCGTGTCCCTGTGAGGCCTGTCTCTTCGTGAGTCATCAGGTGATGCTAGGTGCTACCAGGGGTCGTGGGCTCATATTATATGAGCAAGGACTGATACAAAAGGTCTTCTCAATCATTGATCTTGTGAAGATCAATGAATAGGGATTTCTCGCTTCATCAAGATGCGAGGAGAATAAAAATTGCACGGAAGCACCTGAAGGGCACATGTCTCAGTGACCTAGCTAGGGTATTAACAGTGCTAACAGTTAATGTAACTGCCATGGTCAAGGTTTTGGGGGTTTTGGGATGGTGTAGTTAGTTTAAAAAGGATGGTCAACTTGGGAAGACCCTATGAGGTGTCAAAAAGATAAAATACTATTGGTCCACATGGCCCATTCTTGTCGTAGTGTCTAGTTGACCTCCTGACCCTGATGATTCATGAGTTAGAAATGAAGGAATTTGAGGTTTTCTCACATGATCTGATCTTTGTGATGATTTCAAACCACCCTTGAATGAATGTTAAATGCAGAAAAATACTCCACCACTTCTGATCCTATTTGTCTTCCTATTCAGAACTATTTAATGGCATCATTTCTGTATTCTCAAGGCTTGGTACCAACCAAGATCGGATATCATTACATCTAGATATGTACTCAGATCAGATTTTCTCTATGATTATTCTCTCTAGGACTTAATGGAAGGTAGTTGTGAAGTAACTTTAGTTAGAGGACATCTTAGTTATGCCTAAGCTATAAAGGAAAATTTTGTAGATTTTGAAAAGGTCAACCCTTCTCTGACTTCTTTGATATTGCTCTACAATTTCATGTGTAAATTCCCTTTGCCTCTGAACTAAATGGCATTCTATCTTATCTCCTTCAGCCATTGATGTAAAGTGCAAGAAATATTTGCCTCTCATTGGTGTTTTGTGGCTATATGTAATCTGCATGACTATATCTCTTCTAGCTTGTGAATGATATATAAGTGAATCTTCTCTTTCCTTGTGTCATTCATCTGGGTTTTCTAATCTGCATGTGGTTGTTAGATTAAAACAAGTCTGAATATGTATATCTTTTGGTGTCATGATGGTTTAATAGTGCATGTATGGCCAAAGATTGGTTTGAACACTCTATTTTGGTGCATCACCCCTTAGACTAGAATAGGTAGATTTCTTTTCATGCATTCATTCTCCCTTTTCCTCTCTAAGAGTAGTTAGGTGCACCTTGATAGTAAGAGGAAGTCGGTCTTCTCTAAAGATTCAACTTCACAATTCAAGTCCCACAGCTTGGAGGTTGTTTCCAGGTTTCACAAGGTTGTCCTTAGGTAAGACTTTGGAGAAGGGTGCAAACCTCTGTGACAACGGAACACAGTTGGAAAATCTAGTGCATGGGTTAAGCCCTTCGTCTCAACAATTTGAAATTCTTCCTTCAAAACTCAATTCTCACACAATTTTTCATATGGCTCCCTAATTTCCATATCACTTATTGCACCAATCTTGCAATTGTAACATCTTCGCACATCTTGCACCATCACTACTTTAGGTGGAATCATGGGTAAAGCTCTGACAGGGTCATTTTTGTAACAAACCTTTGGAATAGGTCTAAAATCTGGCTACTTAACTTCATTACTAACCAATAGGACTTCAAACGACTCCTTTTCCTAAGGTTTTCCAGAGCTAGAGGCCATTTCTGCAATCTAGGGTTTTAACACATAGAAATAGCTTAACTATGTAGCTTAGCACAAGTGTAAATACCTTAAAATTGATGAAATAATGTTGATTCTTGGTTGGAATCTTCACAAATGCTTCAATCTCTACTTGGAAACTATTTCTATGCTCTTCTTGCTCTTTCTTTGTATTCGTGATGATAAAAAATGACTGAAAACACAACCATATACCCTTCAATTCATAACATTTAATGCTCACTACTTATAAAAATGTTAACTTAGCTTCTTAAGCAATTCTACTTTACTCATCTTCCACTGATTTCTAATTACTCATCATACACTAGAGTTTCCCTTACTTTCATTTTATAGCAATTTCCCTTCCCTCGACATCCACTACTAACTTGGTTTCTACTGACTTTGCCAGACAACAGCTTTCCTTACTTTACAACACCATGAAAATTTTAACCTGCATCTTTATTCATGTTGATCTATCCTTTTTAGTATTGATCTAGTCTTGGAACTGATGTATGATAAAACATTTAAATATTAGTCCCACATACCTTCTTTTGCTCAATTGGATGTAGTGTGCCCACTTGACCTTTTAGTTGAAGTGATCCCTCTATTGGATGTGCTACTTCCATCTTTTCATTTCCATGTTTTGTTCATTTCTTCTTTGATGTGTTCAACATCAACTTTTTCTTTTCCTTTGTTGAACTCAAAGTTGGGTTCCTTTGATCTTGTTGGGCAATACTTGCTTATATGACTAGTTATTAAGCAACTGAAGCATGTAGTTTGGCTTAACCATATGATGTAGCTTCCACTAAAGTGTGTTCTTATGTAGTTCTTCTAAATGTGTGCATACTCTTGATAGTTGTGAAAACTTTGCCTGGTATTTTAGTCCCAATTGTAGTGATGTCCATGACTTTTGGTCTTTTCTGGTTGGTTAGGTGTCCACATGGGTTTTGATTTGCACTTAAAAGATTTATGTCCATACTTCTTGCAATTGTAGCAGTGACCTTCAAATCTTGGTGTTTTGAAGGTTCTAGTCCTACAATCATGTGCCTAATGACTTTGCTTATTGCACTTGTGATAGTGACCCATAGTCTTAGGTTTGTCATGTTGATTGGTATTCTTGCTCCTATGATCATTACAAGTATGTCCCTTTTTTACACAAAAATGACAACTGGGTTTTGTGTTCTTACCTTTGTAACTTCTTTCTTCAGTAGTCTTTGATGACTCTCTTTTTTTAGTGCTGGTATATCCTAGTCCTGTAGTGTCATTGCTAGATCTTGGTGATTTCAGTAGCTATTCAAAGTACTTGATAGCTTCATTAGGTTTATTTAAGCTCTCTAAAATTTCCTTCTCTCTTATCAAGTCATTTTGTAATTGTTCATTTTGCATCTATAGTGTGGAGATCTCAATGTCCTTGACATTTAGTTCATGATGGGAATTCATCATTTGGCTTAGGGTGTCTAGCTGCATGTTGAAAATTCTTGCAAGTTCAATTGACTTTTTCTCCAATCTATTGGCAAGGTTTCTGTTCTCTTCTTCTATCATATCTTTATCTTCAATAGCTCTCTTCTTCTATTTAGTCACTTCACAAAGCGTCATGGCTTGTGATTCTTGTTCAATTTTGAGTTTCTATATTTCTTCTACTTGAGCTCTATTTTTTCTCCATCATGCCTACAATTTCTGCATCAAAATTGTTAGAATCTCCACTAGCAAACTCTTCTGAGGTGTCAATCTTTTTGTACTATTTATCATTCTCTGCTATAGTGATTTCTCTTCTTTTCTTTAGGGATTTCCTCAATTCTTCCCTAGCTTCTTCAAGAGAGTGTAGAATGAGATGTATCTTGATATCCTGATTCTCTATAATCTTCCCAAGCTTGTAGACCTCCATTTCTAGATCTTTTGTTCAAGTTGTAAGGCTTCTCCTTAGAATAACTTAGCTTTGGTACCAATTGTTGGAATTTACAAGTGGGATGAATACTTGTAAGAGGGCGAGGGGGGAGGGGGGGGGGGAGGGGGGGGGGAGTAAATTAGAACTACCAATATTTTAAGCTATAAAACCTTTAGCTAAAATTAATACATGCATCTAGCATCTCTAATTAACGTGAAAGTAAAGTCATGCATGTAAATAGATAACACAAGATTTGATCATCCAGAAACCTTCCAAAATGAGAAGGTAAAACTAGGGTGGGGATGACACCCATAACTTATCACTGCAACAATATGTAACTGGTTAAGGTTACAAAGTTTGACCATCATTAATGGTCTACCCTATGAAAGGCTTGCTCTATTAAAGGCTCTAGCACACTGTTAAAAGTGACCTGTCTAAAGGATTTACAAACATTCACTTGGAATGTTGCCCTGTTAAAGGATTTACAATATGGCTGTTAAACCAACCTATATTTCATAGGATTTTCATTCTCCTAATACAATGGCTAGAAAGTATAGTAGAATGTATTGGCTTGATAACTTACAATCTTCAATTGTTGATTTCAGATCTTTGTTTTGTCAAATCTAATCTCATCCTTACTGATCTGATATAACTCTATTTGATGTATTGATGCTCTATTATGATGTTCACTAATTTTCTAACTGATTTTACAATGTTGTCCTTCTTCTAGGTCTTTTCACCCATTTCACTTCCTTCAAACTTTGCTAATATTCACTCCTTACATGCATTCCTTTCATGCATACTCTCTCTCACACTCTTATGAATTATGGGGTTTTGAGCTCCTTAAAAAGGTTTCATGACTTAGGGTTAGCTATAGGATTTTCATTCTCCTAATACAATGGCTAGAAAGTATAGTAGAATGTGTTGACTTGATAACTTGCAATCTTCAATTGCTGATTTAAGATCCTTGTTCTATCCATTCTAATCTAATCCTGATTGATCTGATATAACTCTATTCGAAGTGTTGATGCTCTATTTTGATGTTCACTGATCTGATGACTAATACTGCAATATTGTCCTTCTTCTAAGTCTTTTCACCCCTTTCCTTCAAACTTTTCTCGTAATAACTCCTTACATGCATTCCCTTCATGCATACTTTCTCTCACACTCTTTTGAATTATGGGGCTTCAACCTCCTTAAATATGTTTCATGACTTAGGGTTAGGTATGAATCTACAATTGAGATTCATCCATTTTTGCTGCTCAAATCTTTCCATTTTTCTGATTGGTTGCATGTTGATTACATAGAGAATGTAATACATTCAATCTTATCTTTTAATCCTTTGAGATTCATCATATGTTTACTCAAAAATAGTTTACATCTGATTTTGTGAGGGTACAAACTCTTATGCTAATTCTTTGTTACTTATCACTTACTGATTATTGATGCTCAACACACATAGGAATTCTATCTTGCTTGGCACCAATAGGAATTTAGTCTTGCTTCGTTCCTATAGTAATTTGGTCTTGCTCAACACCTATACTTTACTCGACACATATACTCACTTGGAACCCATTGCCACTCGACACTTGAAACTTTCTCGACACTACCTATTTGCTTGACATCTAAATAACTCATCACTTACTGAATTTCTAGCTCGGCACATAGTGTAGTTCAACATCTATATTATACTCCGCATCAACTTAGAAATTTATTAAGTGTCTTGACACTCAATTATCTAAACCAATATTAGACCAACAACATATATATTGATAGGTATAGAGAATGAAGAATTTAAGAAATAAGTGCATGAGTTATTGCAAAAAGATTTGATCAGAGAAAGCTTGAGTCCATGTGTTGTACCTACTATATTAGCATCTAAAAAGAATGAAGAATGGAGAATGTGTGTTGATTTCGGAGCTATTAAAAAGATCACAATAAAATATAGGTTTCCTATGTCAATGATGGGTGACACAATGGATTGTTTAAGTGGAGAAAAATATTTTACAAAGATTGATTTGGATAGTGGTTATCATCATATCAGAATTAGAGAAGCTTATGAATAGAAGACTGCTTTCAAGACAAAATATGGTTTGTATGAATGGTTGGTTATGTCATTTGGTTTGACTAATGCACCTAGTACTTTCATGAGGTTGATGAATGAAGTTCTAAAAATATTTTTGGCTAAGTCTATGATTCTTTATTTGGATGACATTCTAATATTCATTAAGAATAACGAAGAACATATTGAGCATTATAGACGAGTATTGCAGAGATTGAAAGAGGAGAAGTTGATGATTAATTTGAAGACATGTTCTTTTATGCAAGAGGAGATTGTGTATTTGGGATTTGTGATTTCATTTCAAGGTTTGAAGGTGGATCCTAAGAAGGTCAAAAGAAATATTAGAATATCCTACACCTAAGAATGTGGGTGAGGTAAGATCATTTCATGGTTTGGCTTGTTTCTACGGAAAGTTCATAAGAAATTTTAGATCTATTTGTAATGCTATGACTGAGACAATGAGATGAGATAAAAAGGAATTTAAGTGGACACATGGAGCTGATAAAAGTTTTGAGACTTTGAAAAAAAAGTTTTTTGAGTTACCTATATTGTCTTTGCCTGATTTCAATAAGGCATTTAAAGTTGAATGTGATGCAAGTGGTAGTACAATAGGAGTTGTATTAAGTCAAGAAGATAAACCTCTTGCTTCCTTTAGTGAAAATTTGAATGATACTAAAAGGAATTATTTTGTGTATGATCAAGAGTTTTATGCTATTGTTCAAGCCTTCAAAGAAATGGAGACATTATTTGATTCCTAAGGAGTTTGTATTGTATACTAATCATAAATCTTTATAGTACTTGGGAAGTCAAAATAAATTGAACGAGAGACATATGAAATGGGTTGAGTACTTGAAAAGTTTCACATTTGTCTTTTAGCACAAGAGTGGAGTTACTAAAAGAGTTGTTAATGCATTGAGTAGAACATGTTCTTTATTAACTGAGATGAAGGTTGAAGTTCTTGGTTTTGAAGATATGATAGAGTTGTATGATACTGACCCTAATTTTTTTGATGCATGCAGAGAGTGCAGAGCACCAAATCTAACTGATCAAATAAGTAAGTATGCTAATTATTTAATTCAAGAAGGTATGCTGTTCTAAGGTATTCAGTTGTGTATTCCTAGATGTTTTATGTGGTTGAATTTGATTAAGGAAAAACATAGTGGTGGTGTTGGCTCCCAATTTAATAGATTTAAGAATAACCAAGAAACTAGACCGATGCATCTAAGGCTAGAAAAATCCTATCATGGATGCACTTGACTACAATCTTGGACCAACTATAAGGCTATACCCTTATTCTATTTCAGGCTCTACAAAACCTAGTTGGGTATACCTTTAGGTTCTAATATATGGCACCAGTTCAAATAAACATAAACTTGAACTTATTAATAACAAATGAAACCCTTATAATCTTTTGATACTTATGGAATAACATAGAAATGAAATAGCTACAAATCATAATCTATGAACCCATGAGCTAAGTGAGGGTTAATTCCTTTTAGTCATCTATAAAACATGGGGAAAACAAAACTAATTTGATTTAAAATATTTGTGTAAATGACCTTCATTTCAGCTTGCATTTGATTTAGTGATCAGTGACTTATTCATTGCAACATAGAGTCACTAGAAACAAGATGACCTAACTTGATTACCTTGCAATTAAGTTTATCAACTAAAATCCCCAAATTCCATTCTTACTAGTATCCTCTCTATACACCCAAAAACCTTATCAAATCATTGAAGCATTTACTTAACTACTTGAATTAAAAGAAACAAAAGATTTGATACCCAACTCATCCAAGTTGTCTTAAAATAAATAAACCTTCTTCATTCAATTACAATGTTAATATCTTATGAAGAATTAGGAGATGGAATAAGAGAACACATATAATTCATTGTAAATTCTCCTTTTGTATTTATCCTTGGAAAGACTGAATACATTAACTAGTAACACTAAATGAAATTCAGGATATATTACTTGATCTATCACCAATCTTCATTATCTCAAAGAAACAATAAAGGAAATGAAATGAAACTTGCACAAGAATGGAAGTGTGGCCTTCATAGCTAGAGCTCTGCTCAATTAGACAAGAATTAAAACCAACAACAATCTAGTCTCACAGTAAAAACTTGAACCCTACTGGTTTCATAGAGAATTCTACCAACCCCTTCAATGAATGAGAGAAAGAAAGATATGGGAGGAATGAATTCCCAAATCTGCTCTACAAACATCATGTGTCCACTAGGAAAACTTCCCCAAGAAGTTAAAAACATCTTTCTAATCTCTCTCAACAAATGGTGAATCAAATCCTCACTCATTTTGCCTCCCAAAGCATAGAATATATCAAATATTTGATGGAAAACATAACTAATTTTGATGCTAGATCTAATATCAAGGTAAAGGAAAAAATCAGTCAAATGACTTCTAGAGGCAAGATAAATTTTTCAGAATCATTTTTCTCCACATTCAAGCTTCAACAAACTTTCATATCTACCCTCCAACTAATTTTGATGTTCAATGACAAATTCTACCAATTCTACAAAAAATGCCCCAAAAAGTACAAATATGCTTGTAGACTATACCACTAAATACCTATGCAAATTTTGATCCAATGTTTAGAAAATTCATCTCGTCATAGTTCCAATGGTATGTTGAAGTCCATATTTTGGTTGAATCTCACCCCTTTGGTAGCCATTTGAAAAACTAGCCCAAGACTATAAAATAGATAGTATAGAAGAATACAATTGAAATTTTTTAAACATTTCTATAGTATGAACAATAGAAAACCATCATTTAAAACCAAAATTTCAAATTTAGAGATTGAAATAAAGTGGAAATAAAAAATATTATGTTAATGCATCTCCTTATACATCCCTTGGCCACTCAAATAGTGCCACGTGTCACCACATGAATAGTCACCTTCATAACTATTGGGTCCCATAACCTCTACCAATTTTTACATTTTCTAGGATGTTGCCATGTATTCACTACTGAAGCCTCCCATTTTTTGGTGGCAACATGGTGACCACCAAAATTTGGAACTTTCCTGGTGAGTCTTCTCTATCTAGTGCACTTCGTCAAAATTCTTTGATCTCTATGCCAGCTGGTCGTAGCGAGCCCCTAATCAACTTCTGCCTTCAAAAGGTAGTTTCTTTCAATATATTAAGCCTATTGAGTGGAATATTATTTATACATTCAAATTTTTCCCAGCACAGACAATGTGGGACAAAAGCCTTTTCATGATTTTTCCTCTATATACTCCTAGTGTAAGCAATGGCATCCCTTCACATGGAGCTCCCTACCTCCTCTATTTGGGAAAATTCCCTTTGATTGTGACCTCCTTAGGTGTGGAGTTCTCCCTACACAGAATAAAAATTTAAAGCATGAAATGTACCAAAATCTTTGTGGTCTGCAACCTCTAGGTGAAAGCTCCTCTGACATGACGAGCAATGCAAGAGCAACAACATCTCAAGCAACTTGGCGATGCCCTACATGATTTAGTTGTTGGTCAATTTTTTCTCCATTATATATATATATATATACATATACATATATATATATATATACATATACATATATATATATATATACATATACATATATATATATATATATATATACATATATATATATGCATATATATATATATGTATATACATATATATATGTATATATATATATATATGTATATATATATATATATATATATGTATATATATATATATATATGTCAACCTCTATTTAAGCTACCCATGTTTTTTTTTAACTTTGTTTTTCTTGTCTCTTCCATGATCGGGCATTGAAAGACCTCAATCTTTCAACTCTTGTTCTAACTTAGATAATGAGATCTTGCTTTTCCAAGGACTTCCCACTCCTAGTATCCATTTTTGCTTTTGTACACTCAGGAGCTTCTTGCAAAGCTTTGAGTTTGGAATCCTTTTGAGCTCATTTGGTGATCGATTACTCTCGAAGCTTTGCATCTCGCTTCTCCATATATCTTTCATAAAATTTCCCCTTGAGTTCCTCAAACCAGCCATAATCACTTAAGCTTGGTTTTTTTATCTAAACTATTTAAGTAATTGAAGTCAGTCGAATTCATCAAAGTATTTCCATTTTTTGTTGTATTTCTTCACGAGCTTCCAATTGATTTTCTTCTTCTAATATTTTGAGTTCTTTGCTTTGCGATATTGGCTGCCCATTCCTAGAAAGTAATACTACCAAATTTGGTTGTCTGATTGTTGCTAAAGCATTTTGAATAATCTAAAGTAGAGCTACATTCCCACTGGTGTCCTCTTGCTTTGTACGGAGATGATAATCTCAACTTGGCATTTCTTTTCTCTTCTAATGTGCCTTTCTCATTAGTTGAAGATCCCAACTCACTCTCAGGAGGCGACTCCTGTATTTTCTCTTGATCCTTTTCAAAAGAGGATGGTTACAAACTATGCTCAAATGTAGTAACATACTCATAGGAAATGAAACCTTAACCTTGTTATTATTTCCACTCTTAGTTTGTTGAGTAGTAGGTGCTTAAACACTCATATCACTAGCTCCACTCCATCTCCTAAGAACAAGCTTCTTTGTGGCAGAAATGGAATTGCCACTTTTAGACTATAGCCTTCAATTTTACAACTTGCCAACTTTATTTATAGCTTCATCTGATTCTCTTTATTGTTCCTTTTGTTTGCTTTTAAATAGATTGATGTGATTTTGACCAACATCTTATGTATTCCAATCACTTGAGGTGACATATTTTAACATCTAGGCATCTGATTCTCTTGAACTACACCTTCGATCCCCATTTATCTAATCATAGTATGCATAAATCAAATGTCTAATTGATCTCACAAAAATATTATTATATCATTTTCTGACATCAAACTTACTAGTTTTGATGAAAGCAGTCAAGCCCCAGAGTGAGTCTAGCTTAAAAAATTTTAGAATGAAACACCATAAAATTCAAACTGGCTTATTTAACCTATCACACTGATTGAAATCAGGTTCGACCACTGAATGCTTTAAAACTTATTTTAACTCTTTTTCTACGACTTGCCAATTTCATGCCAAGGGGTCCTTTGACTGGCCTTAAAAATTGAGAACACCTAACCGAGCTCTAAAATCAAACATACTAATTCTTTGTTCTACATTCTTGCACCTTGTTGAATTTCATCTCATGAAGAATTTTTAGTCAAAAGATATTAACTATTGAAGTTGCCCTCTTAGAACTGCCTGCAAGCAAATGTGTCAGAAAAAATAAATCGTGCTCGGATTTGGCTTCAAAAACTAGGTAAACTAACACCTAGGGAAATGAAAACTATGGCATTGGTCCACTATCATGAGGATAACATAATTCTAGGATTAGGGCTCATGATGAATAATAGGACAAAAATGGGAAGCTATCAAAGTGGGCTTCTCAAATTTGGAGACTGGAAATAATGGCAAAAAAGTGCTTTTTGCAGGCAAAATGGACCTGGAAAAGTATGTAGATGGGTTTGTCAATATTTGAAAATTGGTGCACTTAAAGTATTTTTAGGTTAGAACACAATGGTACAATCCATTTGATCTCATCGATCACAAATTAAGAGATATGACATCATGAATAGGGTTACAACCAATCTATATTTATTGACACTAGTAAAACATCAAAAATTGCATTTGGAATCGCATTTGAAAACTAATCAAACGAAATGGTCATAAGCTCAAAATTGAAACATAGCAAGCCTCTGACCTTGATAATGCAATGCAAAATTAATTTTCTCATTTTAGTCAACTAGGTCAAAGTTATAACGAGTCAAACAGGGGCTCCTAGAATTTTGAACAATTTGCATCAACATGACAATAATAAATGATCAAATTTGAGGGATTCAAAACCTATTCAAAACATGTCAAAATGACTCAAGATCTGAAATTTAGGTTCTTCGGTATGGACATTAAATACTACCAAAGCAATGAGTCATGGAACACTATTAAGTGTGAGATATTCAAATGCAAACAAGGCCTTTTGTCACTGATTGACACTTAGGTAAAAATGCAGAATTGGACATTGCTCAAAATAAGACTTCATAGAATGACTCAGAATGGAAATTTATCATCATGGGACACATAGACATACTAAATGCAAGGTGTTAGAAACATTAAACACTTTTTAGGCCTCAAAATGATAGTTAGGTACACATGCATCATAAGGCACTTATAGGGCTCATTTTCAAGATAGTACTTAAAATCAGGGCTCCACTTTTGAGTCCCAATAGTGGCTCTATATAGTGATGCATATACCTTGTGGGTATGACAAGGATTCATATCTCTAGAAGAAGCATACCACACACCTAAAAGAAAAAAATTCTCTTGCATAACTTTATTGAAAGCAAAAACAACTACTCCTAAACTGTACAAATGATGGCCTCGGGCCACCAAACTTCAACAAGAACTTTTACCTCTATCATAAATCTAATTTTCATCTGAACTTTCATGAGGTGAGATGAAAATATTTCTTCTATCAATTTCACCAATTAGATTAGCATTATGAATCAACTCACTTGGCAAAACTAAATCTACACCTTCACATTCATAATGCATATAGAAACTACGTTCATTCTCAACAACTTGCTCATTATGAAAGTATTGATCAGAATGCTCAAAAATATCAAACTCAAACTGAAAATTCTCTTCATTAAATGAATCTTGCATGCCATCAATTTTGAATATGAAGGCTTCATACTCAACTTGGGAAAAAGATCACACATACCTTCAAATTGTGTATCATTATGTATAAGCGGGTGGTATTCAAATGAGCAATCAGATTTGTGCTCACAAATGTCATCAATGCTAGAATTTGAAACTTATCTAGAGTCCTCAAATGGTAGTTTGAAATAAGAAAATGGATTAGTCATCACATTAGATTATTCATCATAAAACTCATTACAAGGTGCATGCTGATTTTCAATAACAACTTCATGAAACACCTTGTTATCAACATTATAAGATGCAACATCATCATCATGATCACTATCACATCCAGAAGAAGAACAATCTAATCTCTTACAGTAGTAGGATATTGTATCATCATTAAACTCATCTTCAACTATATCTAAACATTCCATTTGCTCTTCAAAATGTGGGTTGATAATTCCATGCAGAGTTCCTTTGTATATATTATAACAAGTGATGTGTTAATCAACATCCAACTCCTCACTATACAATGGATCCGTGAAAACTTTGAAATCATTTCTATCATCACTGTCATGGACACTTTCAGCATATGAAGAAGAAAAGCTAGAATCACCACCTAAAGATGCACCATCCACTCCATCAACAAAGCATGTAGAATATAAATCAATGTTACTCGTATTGTCTTCATTAAGGTAATTCAAATGTCTTGCAAAAAAATCATTATTTAGCTTACCAATAGGTGCTAATGCATTAACCTTAATTAACCTTAGAATCTTTTTCATATTGCTAGTTACTACTACATATATCTTCAAGACATTCATCTACACAATTAGGTAAATTATCCTTATAAATAATCCCTTTGTCTTCATATTGTATATACAACTTCTCTTCACAACTTTCAACTTCAAGCTAATTTCCATAATTCTAAAATGGAACTCACTTTCAAATTTAGAAAAAGAACTCATACCTTCACTAGCATAAGAGTACTTACTTTTGTCACTACTTTCTTCTTCCCAATTTGCATCAGATTCATATGAAGATGAACATGTATTATCAATGTCCTCTTCATGACTCGAGCAACAACTCTCATCATTATCTTCACATAATGCTACTTCATAATATATTGGATCAACAACTCTATCTTCATCATTTGAAGCATGACTTTTAGCTGCTTCATCCTCATACTGAGATGAACATCTTTGAACTTCAAATTTTATAAAATTCTCAACATAATGCAATCTATCAACAAGAGAAATCATTTCTTACATATCTAACTAATCAAGTGAATCCACCTTATCATCCATTGCTGAAATACTACAAACATGTGGACTCTGTTCATGAAGAATAGAATAATCTCTTCTTTGAAACAAGGAAACTTCATCTACACATGTCTTCAATTCTAAATTTTCAACAAAATTATCTACCAAAATAGGGGTACCTACTTGCTGATATGAATTTGAACACTCTATATGATATTGATTTCTTCTTTGAACCTCATCTTGCTGGTAAACACTTCTAGAGAAATGACTCCTAGTTAATCCATAATTTATGTTATTTTAAATCTCTTTTGTTGTCATGAACACTTGATGCAAAGTCTTAGGTTCTTTATCTCTTAATAGATAACTCATATTCTTATGAAACACATCAAGATAAACCATCAAACACATTTGATCATTTGGCTCACCATTTTCAGGAAACTCATTTACAACCTTTACAAATATGATATTGAATTTAGGAACTAATTCATCACTCTTGATTTGAATCTTCAAGAACTTATCAAAATAATCAAATATGCATACTCTTTCCATGAACTGCTTCATGAAGGCTAAATGTAATTCATCCCAAGATGAAATAGAACATGCTAGTAGAAAGGAAAACCAATCTCTAGCATCACTTACCAAAGTTTGAACAAACAACTTCATATGCACATCTTCATGAGCAATTTCAAAATCAACAATCAAATCATTGAACATTTGAACATGATGAATGGCTAAAATTTCATGTTTCCCACAGAACTTAGGAAAATACTTTCTAAGATTATATAGCATAGTATTCGGGAAACCATGAATGCCATAAAAAACTAATGACATGTAATCTTTCGGTAGAAATAGATCTATAAACATTACTAACTGGTTGCATACTAGGTGAAAAGAAATTCTCCATTTCTTACAAACATAAAAATCATTCACCATAATTACTTTCATAATTTATTACTTGTAGCTAATCTAAAAACTTTTCTACCAATTAAAACCCTAAACATACTTCAAAATATGAAAACATTTGTTGAACCTATTCTTTACAAAGTATGTTTAGATATATCAAACCATTCTCCTATTTAGTGATAGAAATATCACGTGACAGAGGATCTTTTGTAGAACTTACTTTCATGGAAAGAAAATTTCATGAAAGTGGAAAAATACCTTGAGTGTTGATGCCTACAAACTTAATCTATTGATTGGCATAGGTGAAAACTTCAATTCTTTACACAACTAATAAAATCCTTGTAGAGTCACCATCTCCTTGAGGAGAACAAAATGAAATCTCTATTGTGATTCATTTTTAACATTCAAATTTCTTATTATAATAGATCACATACAACACTTCAAAAATTTATCAGCCGAGAACTTATATATTTTCTCTTCTTGCCTAAATCTTATCATAACTTTCAGATCTACACAATTCAGTTCAAAGCTCCTAAAAAAATTTATATAGAACTAATCTACACTAGAGAGTCAACACTCACAATCATGAAATATATTTACAACATGATTTATAACATGAAAAATTTGAACTGAACTTTCAACTTATGGGACTTGAAAATCATCAAACATTTCAAAGAGAGAAAACACCTTTGAACAATTATGACTCTGAATTTACAATAGTACTTTGAATACCAAAACCAACTGAATCGATTGAAGATAAAACCTCTTAGCAATAAAATTTAGACTTAACCTCAATGGTATTGCTGCAAATGGATAAAAATTCACTTGGAGACATGAATATTCAACAAAAAAATGGAAAACACTTCATGAACTTGCTGCTGTAGCAAACTTTACACATGCCTTTCTTTCAATCATATTGAATCTCTCTTTCAGATTCAATACTTCCCCAATAGAGTTGCCATTTTGTTGGCTCCTAATTTAACAGATTTAAGAATAACCAAGACACTAGAACAATACATCTAATGCTAGCAAATTCCTATGAAGGATTCACTTGACTATAGTCTTGGGCTAACTATAAGGCTAGACCCTTCTTCTACTTCAGGCTTTGCAAAATCTAAGTGGGTATACTTTGATGTTCTAATAAATGGTACAAGTGTAAATAAACATAAATATGAACCTATTAATAGCAGATGAAGCCCTTGTAAATTTTTGATACTTATACAATAACATAGGAATGAAATAGCTACAAATCATAATCTATGAACACATAAGCTATGTGAGGGTTAATTCCTTTTAGTCCTCTGAAAAAATGAGCTGATTTGATTTAAAAGATTTGTGCAAATGACCTTCATTTCAACTTTCATATGATTTAGTGATCAATGCCTTATCCATTGCAATACAGAGTCAATACAAGTAGGATAACCTAACTTGATTGCCTTGTAATTAATTTTATCAACTAAAATCCTCAAATTCCATTCTTACTATTATTCCCTCCATACACCTAGAAACCCTATCAAATCATTGAAGCATTTACTTAACACTTTGAATTAAAAGAAACAACAGATCTGATAAAAAACTCATACAAGTTGTCTTAAACTAAATGAACCTTATTCATTCAATTACAAAGTTAATAGAATATGAAGAATTAGGTGATAGAATAAGAGAACACAGATAATTCATTGTAAATCCCCTTTTGTATTTATCCTTGGAAAGATTGAATACATTAACTGATAACACTGAATGAAACTTGGGGTGTTACTTGATCTATCATCAATCTTCATTATCTCAAAGAAATAATACATGAAATGAAATGAAACTTGCACAATAATGGATGTGTGGCCTTCACAGTTAGAGCTCTACTCAATTAGATAGGAAGTAAAACCAACAATAATCTAGTCTCATAATAAAAACTAGAACCCTACTGGTTTTGTAGAGAAAACTACCCACCCCTACAATGAATGAGTGAAAGAAAGATATAGGAGGAATGAATTTTTGAATCTGCTCTACAACCACCATGTGTCCCCTTGGAAAACTTCCTCAAGAAGTTAAAAACATCCCCCTAATCTCTCCCAACAACTAGTGAATCAAATCCTCACTCATTTTTCCTCCAAAAAGTATAAAATATCTTAGATATTTGATGGAAAACATAACTAATTTTGATGTCAAATCTGAGATCAAGGCAAAGGCAAAAAATCAGTCAAATGGCCTCTAGAGGCAAGATAAAATTTTTAGAATAATTTTTCTCCACATTTAGGGTTCAACAAACTTTCATATCTTCCCTCCAACTAATTTTGATGTTCAATGATGAATTCTACCCATTCTACTAAGAATGCCCTAAAAAATACAAGTTTTCTTATAGACTATACCTCTGAATAGTTGTGCAAATTTGGATTCCATATTCAAAAAATGCATCTCCTCTTATTTCCAACAGTATATTGGAGTCCATACTTCGACTACCGGGTCCCACAACCTTTGTTGGTTTTTACATTTTTTGGGAGGTCACCATATCTTCACCGGTGAATCCTCCTATTTTTTGGTGGCAACATGGCAACCACCAGAATCTAGATATTATTTGGTGAGTCTTCTCTATCTAGTGCACTTGCTCAAAATTCTTAGATCTCCATGCCAGCTAGGCACTAAGGGCCCCTCATCAGCTTTTTCCTTCAAAAGGTGGTGTCCTTCAAGACATTAAGCCTATTGAGTGGAATATTATTTTTACATTTAAATTTTTCCCAGCACGGGCAATGTGAGACAATAGCCTTTTCATGATTTTTCCTCTATATACTCCTAGCATAAGAAATGGTATCCCTTCGCATGGAGTTCCTTGCCTCCTATGTGTGGGAAAATCCCCTTTGACTGTGGACTCCTTAGGCATGGATTTCTCCCTGCACAAAATGAAGTTTTAAAGCATGAAATATGGCAACATCTTTTTTGTCTACAAACTCTCCTAGGTGAAAACTCCTCTGATACATTGAACAATCCAAGCAATAGCATCTCAAGAAACCTAGCCATGCCCTTCATGATTTCCTTGTTGGTCAATTTTTTCTCCATTGCATATATATATGTCAACCTCTATTTATTTTGCCCATGTTTTTTCTAACTTTTTTTTTCTTATCCCTTCCATGATTGGGCATTGAAAGACGTCAGTCTTTTAGCTATTGTTCTAACCTGGATAATGGGATCTTGCTTTCCAAGAAATTTGCACTCCTAGTAGCCATCTATTCTTTTGTATGCTCAAGATCTTCTTGTAAATCTTTGAGTTTGGCTTCCTTCTGAGCTTGTTTGATGATTGACTCCTCCCAAAGCTTTGCATTTCACTTCTCCATATATCTTTCATAAAATTTCCCCCTAAGTTCCTTAGACCAGCCATAATCAATTTAGCCTAGTTTTTTATCTAAACTATTTAAGTAACTGAAGTCAGCCAAGCTCATCAAAGTATTTTCATTGTCTGTTGTATTTATCCATGAGCTGCTAAGTGATTCTCTTCCAATATTTTGAGTTGTTTGCTTCGCAATATTAATCGTCTATTCCTATGAAGTAATACTACCAAATTTGGTTGTTTGATTATTGATAAAGCATTCTGAATAATCTAAAGCATAGCTCCACGCTCACTGTGTCCTCTTGCTCTATGAGGAGATGATAATCTCAACTTAGTGTTTCTTTTTTCTTCTAATGTACCTTTCTTATTAGCTGAAGATTCCAACTCACTCTCAGGAGGTGACTCCTGTATTTTCCCTTAATCCTTTTTTGACGAGGATGCCTACAAACTATTTTTAGATGCAATAATGTACACTTCTGAACAACTCCTAGGCAATGAGTCCTTAACCTCGTTATTATTTCCACTCTTGGTTTGTTGAGCAGTAGGTGCTTCAACACTCATATCACTAGCTCCACTCCATCTCTTAAGAACAACCTTCTCTATGGTAGAAATGGAATTTCTACTTTTAGATGAAAGCCTTCAATTTAACACCTTTCCAACTTTTGTAGAGCTTCACTTAAGTCTCTATGTTGTTCCTTTTGTTTTCTTTCAAATAGATTGATGCGATCTTAAACAACATCTTATGCATTCCAATCACTTGAGATGACATATTTTAACATTTAGGCATCTAATTCTCTTGAACTACGCCTTCAAACCTCCTTTATCTAATCATATTATGCATAACTCAAATATCTAATTGATCTCACAAAAATATTATTATATCATTTTCTAACATCAGACTTACCAGTTTTGATGAAAGTAATTGGCTCCCAGAGTCAGTCCAGCTAAAAAACAATTTGAACCAAAACACCTAAAAATTCAAACTGGCTTATTTAACCCATCACATTGAGTGGAATCAAGTTTGACCAATGAACACTTTAAAACTCATTTTTAACTCTTTTTGTGTGACTTGCCAATTTCATGCTAAGGGGTGCTTTGACTAGGGTTAAAAACTGACAAGAACACCTAATCAGGCTCTGAAATCAAACATATTGATTCTCTATTCTGTATTCTTACACCCTATCAAATCTTGTCTCATGGAAAATTCTCAGTGAAAAGATATTGACTATCGAAGTTGTCCTCTGAGAACTGCCTGCAAACAACTGTGTCAAAAAATAATAAATTGTGCTCATATTTGGCTTTGAAAGCTAGGTAAACTAACACTTTGGGAAATGAAAATTGGGGCATTGGTTCATTGGCATGAGGAAAACATAATTGTGGGATTAGGGCTCATGATGAATAACAATACAAAAATGTAAAGAAGTCAAAGTGGGTATCTCAAATTTGCAAACTGGAAAAAATGGCAGAATACTGGCTTTTGCAAATAGAATGGACCTAGAAAAGTGTGTAGATAGATTCATCAAGATTTGAAAATTATCGCACTTAAAATATTTTTAGAGTAGAACACTATGGTAAAATCCATTTGATCTCACCTGTCACGGATTCAAAGATATGACATCACAAATAGGGGTACTGACCAATCTACATTTATTGACACCAGTAAAACATCATAAATTGCATTTGGAATTGTGTTTAAAAACTGATCAAATGGATTGGTCATAAGCGCAAAATTGAAACATCGCAAGTCTCTGACCTCTAGAATGTAATATAAAAGGAATTTTCTCATTTTGGTCAACTAGGTCATTGTTATAACAAGTCAAACAACGCCTCCCAAAATTTTGAACAATTTGCATCAGTATAACAATAAATGACTGACTTTGAGGGATTCAAAACCTATTCAAAACATGTTGAAATGAATCAAAATTTAAAAAATAGGTTCTTTGGTATGGACACTAAATACTCCCAAACTGATGAGTCATGAAATAGTAATGGGTATGATATATTGAAAAGAAAACAAGGCCTTTTGTCGCTGATTGACACTTGGGCAAAAATGTAGAATTGGACATTGTTGAAAATGTTACTTCATAGAATGATTCAAAAAGGAAAGTTATCATCATGGAATGCATAAAAATAATGAGTGCAAGGTGTTAGAAAAACTAAACACCTTTTAGGCCTCAAAATGATAGTCGGGGTAGACATTCATCAAAAAGCACTTATAGGGCTTATTTTTAAGAGGGTACTCAAAATGAGGGCTTCACTTTTGAGTCCCTATAGGTGGATTGGCTGGATATTTTGGAATTGATAAGATATTGATTTTGCTAAGCGATAAGTGTTATTGGCCAAAAATGTATAAGGATGTTCAAAAATTGGTAACGAGTTGAGGAGTTTGTCAAGTCAAAAAAGGAGTAAGTCAAAATACTAGTTTGTATACACCTATTAATGTTCCCAAGAAACCTTGGAGTGACATCAGTATGGATTTTGTTCTTAGATTTTCTAAGATAGTGAAGGGTTATGATTCTATATTTATAGTGGTGGATAGATTTTCTTAGATGGCTCATTTCATACCATGTAAGAAGACATCATATGTTGAGCTTGTTGCTGAACTTTTCTTTAAGGAGATTGTGAGATTGCATGGATTACCAAGAAGTATTATTTCTGACAAAGACAATAAGTTTGTTGCTTATTTTTGGAAGACTTTGTCAAAAAAGATGGGTACTAAGTTGAAGTTTAGTTCTACATTCCATGTACAAATAGATGGACAGACAAAGGTTGTGAATAGAAGCTTGGGTAATTTGCTCAGATGTTTAGTTGGAGATAAGCCAAGTAAGTGGAAAGTAGTATTGGTACAAGTTGAGTTTGCATATAATAATTTTGTGAGTAGGAGTATAGAGAAAAAAACTTTTAAGATTGTTACTAGAATGTAGCCTAGAGGTATATTAGATTTTGACTTATATTACTAGTGAAGAAACGAGAAGTGCTACACGAAAAGAATTTGCTAACTTTATGGAATATTTACATAAGGAAGTGAAGTTGAGGTTGGAACAAAGTTATCAGAAGTATAAGGAGAATGATGATGAGTCTAGAAGACAGCATGATTTTGAAGTTGGTGATGAGGTGATGGTTGTTTTGAGGAAAGAAATATTTCTTGTTGGAACATAAATTAAGCTGAAGATGAAGAAGTTTGGACCTTGTGAGATCTTGAAGAAGTTTGACAGTGGTAATGCTTATGAAGTTGAGTTATCTGATGACATGGATATATCCCCTATAGTCAATATTGTTGATTTGTATAAGTAGCGTGAGTCAAATGATGAAGTTTTTGTATCAAAAAATTATACTAAGAAGCAGATTGAAGAAGTTGAACAGATATTAAATCAAAGAGTTGGCAAGAGCACAAGATGAAAAGATTACTATGAATATTTGGTGAAGTGGAAGAACATACCTATTGAAGATGCTTCATGTATTTCTCAATCAGATTTGGATTCAACTTAGGTTGTGACATCTCAATGATTTAGAAGAAAATTTTCTTCCAACCTTGGTTGTCTGATGTAGGAACATCCTAGGTTTCCTTGTAATCCTGCACTTTTGTTCATCTTGCCAGTTACTACTGAGTCCTATTTTTTGTTGAGTTCTAGCTTTCATTTATTGTCGAGCTTCAGTTGTTACCAAGTTCTCAGTAGATGCCAAGCATTTAGTGGATGTTGAGCCTCCTACTTGATGTTGAGTTCATAGTTCCTACCAATTTTTCTTTGGTTGTTGAGTCACCTTTTGGTTACTGAGTTTGTGTGGTTGTTGAGTGATCATGTGGATGCCAAGTGTCAATTTTTCATAGAGCCTTCATTTTCTAAGTTATCTATTTCTAGTTCCAATTTGGGCCAACCTTGCACGTATTTAATTCTATTATTGGTAGTTAATATTTGATGTGAGCCAATTTCTAGTTGTACGCACATTTAATGTAAGGTTAATTTTTTGATAGGCCGACATATGGCTATACAAGTATTTAAGGAGGTCTAGGATTGAGTTTTAGGTAGAACTTAGAGGATGTGAAGGTTGGAGGCATATGTGTCTAGAAATCTAAATCTGAAGTTGGATCATGGATTTGAATGTATTTTGTAACTGATCATAACTAAGAAGGCCTTACAATGGGGCATGTATGTTGATTATTTGATAAATCAATAAGTGATTTCTCTTCTTCCTCCTTTGGTTTTTTTTCTTGTGTTGTGTTTCCACTGTGTTAACTCTTGCAAGGTGGTTTGGATAGCTGGGTGTGCCTTTGGCCCTAGTTCTTCACCCCTCTCTATGTCAATGTTTAGAAACAAGAATTATGTTGGAATAGGCATTTATAAATTCCACAAATCTCAAATCCTCTGTTTGGGTGCATCAAAACAGAATTGAGAATAGGAATACATATTCCAATTTTGGCCAAAAACTAAGCATTTTCTATTCTACCTAAATAGGTGGAATTGGAATACATATTTCTATTCCAATTTAAC